>JAJOZX010003490.1:182500-502525 GCA_023014485.1 Bathynomus jamesi
GCTGAAAGTTCGCGTTCATTCAGCCTGTCTCAAAGGAGACCGCTCTCATCTCTCCAACAAATGACCAAATGCTTTGGTTTCTTGCCCTTCCAAATTTTTTATCTATCATTAATAGGAAGATTCTTAAACATCTCTCTTCACACAATCTTCTTCCAGATCGTCAGTACGGATTCCACAAGGGACGCACTACTGGTGATCTTCTTGCATATCTCTCTGACTGTTGGTCACCCTCCTTTCGGGGTCTCTGCCCCGAAAGGAGGGTGACCTGCGTTAGACATATCAAAAGCTATCGATAGATTCTACCGCAAATCTTTAAATGTCAAAATGTCCCTCCCACGGTTTCGAACCTACTATCTGTACCTTCATCTCTAATCTCCTTTCTGGACGAACTATAGCTGCAGTTGTAGTTGGTTACTGTTCTTCTCCTAAAGCTATTATCAGAGGTGTTTCTCAGAGTTCTGACCGCTCAACCACTCTTTTCCTTTTATTTATTATTGATTTTTTAATTCATACTTCCTGACCTATATGCTCCTACATTACAAAAGCCATCTTGAAATAATAAAGTTTACAAAAAAAAGTATTTATATGTTTCTACCAAAGTGGAGGGCTTGCTAGCTTAAAATAATTCACTTCCTTCAACAAAAACTTATTAAGCCCTTTTACCAAACCTGTTAATATATATATACAGGGTGTCCGAGAATTATCTGTAAAATTTTTGGCTGTTATTAAAAGTCAACCCTGAAGTGTAGAAATTCCAGTGTTGTCCCATTTTACAGAGAATCTCATTAAGTTTTTTCTGATACCAAGTTTTGACAAGTTTATTAGAAATTCCAGTGTGTCCGAACATTATCTGTACAATTTCATCTTTTAATAAAATTCTTGATAACACACGTAAAATTCTTAAACAAGATTATTTAGAATCTGTATTTTCAAAAGTTTCTTTTATTAAAGTAACGTCGTTACAAACATTCGATATGTGCACCATTAGTGATTCGCAAAACATCCAATCGATACTCCAAATGTTGCCATGTACGCTGCAGCATATCCACATCAATTCGCTCAATAGCAGCTGTGATTCTTGCTTTTAAATCATCAATGTCTGTCACCCGCGTACATTTCTAAAAGACTTGTCAAAACGTGGTATCAGAAAAAACTTAATGAGATTCTCTGTAAAATGGGACAACACTGGAATTTCTACACTTCATGGTTGACTTTTAATAACAGCCAAAAATTGTACAGATAATTCTCGGACACGCTGTATATATACTGTATATACTATATACTGTATATATATATATATATTATATATATATATATATCTATATATATATATATATACAGGGTGGGCCGTAAGTTTCCATACATAGGAAAAATAAACATTTTTTTATGGACAACCATTTTTATTTATATAATATGCTCTACATAGTTACCATTGTTTTGAAAACACATTTCAATACGTGTTCCCCACTGTTGATGAACACGCATTAGCACAGTTGACGTTATGCTTGTAATGGCGTTGGTGATACGTTCCTTTAGATGATTTATGTCTCGTATCTTTTCCTGATACACCATGGCCTTCAAGTGCCCCCAAAGATAGAAATCAAGGGGGGTGAGATCTGGGGATCTGGGAGGCCACTCCACAGGACCACGCCGACCAATCCAAGCATCCGGAAACTGCTGCTGATCCAAATACCGACGCACGTGAAGACCATAATGAGGTGGAGCTCCATCTTGCTGGAAGTAAACTGGGAAGTTACCTTCCTCGTTTAGCAGGGATGGGAAAATCTCTTCTTGCAACATGTTGAGATACCTTTCGGCATTAAGATTTCCACTGACAAAAATTGGTCCAATAATTCTGTCACCCCATATCCCGGCCCACACCATCACTTTACCGGCACCTTGCATCTTCGTCGGACTCAGCCAGTTAGGGTTAGCATTACTCCAATAACGTATGTTTTGCCGATTAACCTCTCCATTGACGTAAAAATTTGCTTCATCAGTAAACAAGATCTTACAAACGCATATTCTTAGGGTATCTGAAACATAAAAACAAACGTTTAAATTTTCCTATGTATGGAAACTTACGGCCCACCCTGTATATATATATATATATATATATATACATATATATATATAATATATATATATATGGGAATGAACTCAGAATATATATATATATATATATATATTAGGGTGTCCCAAACTCATAGGGGGCCAAATCCTTTTTCGGGATACAAATCCGCTCGTGTTGCGCTCTTTTGATGTTTCCCATTAGAAGTCTTCCTGTAAAATTTCAGAGAGATCGAAGGAAATCTAAAGGTCCCGAACTTTGAACACTTTATTTCTCCTCTTAACTGGAAGGCAAATTAACTGAAATATTTCTCTCAAAAGTTCCATCACAAAGATGATTATACAAAATAAACATGTATTTTAATCTTAACACACAAACAACAATTTCAAAGCATCACATTTATGCATTTTAACTAAACACGTGTTTCATGAGATCCGTTTTTGTTCCCTTCCGGCTCACATTCCGTCGGTGTGAGTGGACAGTTCGAAGGAGGAACTGGAGGTCTTCTTCATCACGGCACAGAGGTTTGCTTGTATATTTCTCAATGAGAGCGATGCCTCGCTCTGCTGCATCATTGACCACCATCAGTTCTGCAGCTCGGCTCTTTGCCAGACGGTAGTGTTCGTCAGTAGGCCATGTTTCAGGGTCTTTGGTGAGGACTTAAACGGCCATCCACTTGCAGTCCCTTGCCTTGGACCCGTTTGAGTCTTTTCCCAGGGCGCTTTTTCAGGTTAGCCGTCATGTTACGCTTTTCATTGTCGTCAACTCTGTCATCAAACAGTGCAAGACAGATTAAGTCCTCCGAGATATACCGCAGATGACGGAGCACAACCCGGTAAGCTGTGTTTCCAACGTCCTTGTCAGGGTAACCTACAAGAAGATTGCACAGCCTAACGTCATTTTTGGGAGATTTGATGGCGATGGGAGCCTCGTGCCAGTGACGCACGTATACAAGGCTCACGAAGAGAGCTATACGGCGAACCCCTTGCAGTTCTTGGAGACGAAGTTCGGAGAACTGGGACTGCAGTAATGCTATTTTCAGGCAGTAAATACCTTTGGCCATCCATCTGGCCTGATGGTAAGCCCCTGGAGGCCGAAGCTTGTAACGTCCTACGTCGTCTCCGAGGTACAAGAGGCTCAGTCGAAGAAGTTCTTCATAATCCTCTCGAGGATGATTACCACTTCTTAGGGCATCGCGGAGATAGTCTATTACCTCAAGTCGCATTTGTGAAAGGCAAGCATTGTCATTTATGAAGGCTTTAGCCACCTCTTCCTTGTCAAATGCATCCAACTGACAGTGGTTCATTGATGACCAGGCCTCCTTGAATCTCCTGAAAAGTGGGATTTGAGGACTTGGTGGTGTTCCTAGGCACACGACGAAGACATCCTTGAGAATCACCTCGTGAACGTGATGACGGCAAGCAAACCATAAAAGAGATCTTCCCAATGCCGCTTCCAAACGCGCACACGCACCTTGCACTATCCCTGTGTTTGATGCCGTCGTGTCAAACACCATGCCTATGATCTTGTCCTCAATTCCGACTAGGGTGAGCGCTTGATGGACTGCGCTTGCCATTTGCTGTCCTGTGCCGTCTATTATTTTCGGTGCTCCTAATAGCTCTTCCACACCATCCCCAGTCACCACAACAGCAATCCGATCGACTGACTTACCCTCCTGTTCGATGTCAGTGAGTATCTTTGTGTCCCAGTGGATTTGCAGTCGAGGTAGAAGCTGCTCGAGGTGGCCAATAACATTGGTCCCTATCATTGTACGGGCCTTTTGTCGGAAGCGGTGAACCGTGCTCTTTGATGGAACACTGTCAGGACCGAGAGCTAGGGATTTTGCAGTCGCAGCAAACGCTGATGTTGCCTGTCGAACAGAAAGGCCCTCGCGATCCCAAGTTGCTGCCGGGTCAAGATCACTCAGACTTTCTTTTAGTCTGTCATGTTTGGGAGCTTTCGAAGGTTTAAGTCCACAAGTGACGGCTTCGTTTCCACTGTCAGCTGACGATGTGCTAGAACTGCTGTCGGTAGCCTCTTCTGTGACTCCTACAGCTAGAACCTCCTCCGTTTGACGCCGGTGTGCCCGCTCAAGAGCTCTTTCCCTTTCCTGTCTTTTCATTGTGGCTGCATTATTTTTCTATCTTCACCTCCCATGTAACTCGTATGTCGATCTGCCCTTTGGGAAATGAGGAATTCCTTGTCTTCAAGAGGGATATCTCCCCGATCCAGAACGTCTGAGCCGGCGACATCAAAAATATCCTCCATATCAGCCAAGAATACATCCCGCTGCATATTGTAAGTCATTCCAGTCTTGTTCTTGTTTTTATGCAAATTTCGATACCTCTGAACCAAAGCTTTCAGTTTAGTCGAGGCATGAACGGAGGTTGTTGCCAGATTCGAGTTGGCTCTAGCCCAGATTTCTAATACAGCCGATATTACAGCCTTGACACTGTTGGAATCTGTCTTCTTTTGGTCGCGGTGATGGTAGAAGAAAAGGAGCAACACGTCCATATTACTTGGTAATCGAGATTTAGCCAGCTCTGCTATCGGAGACCTCTGAAGAAGCCACAACTTGATGTTTGATCTTGTCAACGCCATAATGATCAATTCTGAAAAACAAAAAGAAGTCATCAAACGTCGGGACCTCTAAATATCATCTGATCGAGTTGAAAATCACACAGCCAATGCTTTAGCCCAAACCACATCCGGGCATGACAAGAGTGGTCAGGTCGTCTTAAGAAAAAAATTGGGACACCCTAATATATATATATGATGAATAAAACCACGAAGGGAAAAGAAACACAAAGTGGTTTTATTCATCATAAATATTTTTCACGTGTCACTTTCGTGAAATAATATATATATATATATATAATATATATATATATATATATATACTGTGTGTATATATATATATATATATATATATATCGCAATCATCAATTTTTCAAATCTGAGTTAAAAGAAACAAATCTAACCGTAATGTATTCAAAGTTAATATTCTTACTTTTTGCTCTAAATCAAAGGCTTTTAACAATTCACATAATAATTTATGTTGTCTTTACATTTTTCTCAGTCGCTTCGTCGGCTTAACATTATCAAATGTTCTTGTATTCTATCATTACAGACTTTTACAATCAAGAGTGCAAAACAACTCTTTAATAAACACATATAAAATGATAGCAGCTACCCTGAGTGAAATCAGACATTATAGATGACGTAACATATGTGCGCCTAATCATACCTGTACTGAATCATGTCAGCTACACAGACAGCTGTAGACCCATCGACCAAACATTCCTATTATACAAGTAGCCCAAAAGGTACCTTATTGCTTATAAATCTTGGAGTTCTTAATAGTTGGCAATGAAGATCTTTAAATTTTCAACCTCTTTTTCCAGCTCAAATACGTACGAGACGACTAAACGAACGCTCACTACAGGAAATTGGGGGGGGGGGGGCATCACTATAATTAACTCTGCTTATGTGATCACAGAGGAGATAAAAGATTTACTAGCCAGGTGTCAATGATTGCATGTATGTAACTACATCACGTAGGATCATCTGTTCAAGGGTACCCGTGAGTACAAAGTTGGTACTGAAGAGGTTACACTATTTCTACTGTGAACGTCCATCCTTTTGCATCCTTGAGAAGCAGCTCTTTACACTGGACATAAATTTTGCAGTCTGCTCGGTTAAAGCTGTCAGTTATGGGCATTATAATGAGATTGAGAGCTTCATAATTTAACTTTCTGTAAAGATCTTCAGGAGTTTGGTGGTCTTCCGACGGAACACAATCCTCTTCTAGCCTAGCTGGAACCCTTCTAAAATCGAGGCAGTGAAGGAATATCTACTGCCAAGAAGTACCTAGTGAGAGTACTGTCTTCCAGAAAAGGTTAGACCCTTCATCATTACTCATATTTCACAGTGTTTAACAGTCATACCAGCATCAGTATATATATATATATATATATATATATATATATAGAGAGAGAGAGAGAGAGAGAGAGAGAGAGCTGATTTAACTATTTTCTGAACAAATTACGACGAGTTGTACAGTGCGTTCGAAAAGTCTCTCCGCAGTGCTATGTTAAACGCATAGGAAATTGAAAAACTACAATGTTTTCATTCAACCATGATTTAGTGATTTTATTACATAACCTTTTGATTTTACAGCATGTTTTGAAAGTGTTTTCCACCATTTTGCAGGCACAGAGCAACTCGTCTACATTTGTTGTCAAACACTTTTTTTAAAATGTTGGTTGACTGGGGGTAGAATTTACGAACGCACTGTATATTTAATAGATAGATAAATATACAATATGAAACATAAAAGCAGTTGCAGCAGACACACGTACCTCATCACTCTAGCGATTAAGTTGACAATAAATATGAATTCGGCAAACATTTTATGAGAAAGATAAATAGTTCAGCCCACACAACCCTAGAACAAATGAAAGTATGTATTTCTTAAAAAGTTTGACCAATAAAATAGCGGAACCCAAGAACAAACTCTATGGCTTAGTTGAATATTGGTCAGTCCAAAGTCTGACTAGTCTGACTGCCTCCGAAGATCTTGCTATAGTTGACCGTCCTCTGTTGACAGTAGCTTAATAGTGAATTACTTCTATGGTTCATTTCAACATAACACTTGGTAAATCATTTACACACAACTAAAACACAAATCTCTCTATCTCTCTACGTACACACACACACACACACACACACACATATATATATATATATATAGCGTTGGAGCAGTGGTAGCACTGATGGTTTTGAGGAAATGCAGCGTAAGGACTAGGGCCCTACATTTTATCTGAATTCCAGCCGTAGATCGTTACTCGCTACTTTTTAAGTAAATAAAGCCATTTCTGTTCCTATAGTTTATAAGGTAATAATATTACCATAAATAAAGCAATGAAAAATTAAATTTGGGTCACTAACCACGACGTGTGGGTGATTCGAAGTCTACCTATGTTATCAACTGGAAAGGTGTATATTTAGTTTGATCAGCAACGAGGACCTGATGCGTTCGCATACATTTAGTCAAACTTATTTTATTTCACTATAAATAAATAAATGTGTATTTAACCGTTTTTATTACTTTTACTAGTGTGTGGTCAAAAAGCAGCATGAAATAATCCAGTTCTACGAGCAGCTCTTATTCCAAAGAATTGTGAATTGATCAGTCCAATTTTTCACTCTCTCACCACGACAGAAAATGTAACGAGATATTAGTTTCTGCTCCTCATCTGCTTTATTCATATTATTGTTCTATACAGTATACACCTTTTTACCCTCACACAGCTGCTCAGTAATTGAAAGCAACAACTTAGCTACTGAATTTGTGGTTTACAGATATAAACATTGAAGCTAATTACTAATACTTGTAAAATTACACATACGTATTGGAGAATTTTTACTCCAATTTTGAATGCTTTTCAAAAACAACGGTAGCACTGCTACACTTCGGCACAAGTAGGTAACGAGGTAATGAGCACAACACTGTGTCTATACATACATAATATATATATATATATATATATATATATATATATATATATATATATATATATATATAATTAGGGTGTGCCTAAAATTGCAACTTCAAAATTTGAACGACCAGGATGTAATTTTTTTGTATTCAGTGCAAAAAATGCAAAACATAATGTACAAAATCTTATCAAAATTCAACAGTATTTAGGACTTGCTCAAAGATGTTGAACTTAAGTAATATTTACTTTTAATTAACATAAACATTTACTTTTAATTAACATAAACATTTACTTTTAAATTACATAAACATTTACTTTTAATTAACATAAACATTTACTTTTAATTAACATAAACATTTACTTTTAATTAACATAAACATTTACTTTTAATTAACATAAACATTTACCTTTAATTAACATAAACATTTACCTTTAATTAACATAAACATTTACCTTTAATTAACATAAACATTTACCTTTAATTAACATAAACATTTACCTTTAATTAACATAAACATTTCCTTTAATTAACATAAACCATTTACCTTTAATTTTATTTACTTTTAATTAACATAAACATTTACTTTCAATAACATTTTTTGACAGCCTCATCAAACTTCTTTCGATGATCTCAACCACTTGAAGAAGGAACTGTTTATTTCCTCGTCACGAGTAAGCTTTCATTGAAGGATTGCATGAGAGCAACTCCTCGTTCTGCCAAATCATTTGTTACTCTAAGAGATGACACAATTGCTTCAGCTTCATTGTAGGTTGCATCACTGGACCAGTCTGCGGGGTCTTTACCGAGAAAGGTTTCATCATTCCCAAAACACTAAAGAAGTTTTTTAGTTGATTTTGTCACAAAGTCAGCCAATGAACATGAAGAAAAAATTTTTATAGGGGGAATCCTCTTTGGAGGCTCTTCGGAACCTTGTTTGCACTCTCATTTATAAATTATGTTTCTCTTCTCTTCATGGGATACTTTATTGTCAAAAAAACTTAGACCTCTGATATCTCAGACAAATACAACAAATGTCGTGAGAATGCAGTCAACAACAGTTGAAACTTCTTTGTCAGCGTAGTCTTCAAGTGTTTTTAGAAGCATGAGATCGTTTCTTGGACATCACAAGATGACGTACATGTAAACCATATTAATGTACACAGTTGTGACGAACAGTGACACTCGTAACAAGTGATCTGCTAACATTCTGACATAGAGAGGCGGGATCCCCTAAATTGCAGTTTGACGGTGCTGAACAGAATATTGTTCTTGGAGGCACATTTTTATGGCATAAATTGCTCGTTCCATCCATCGAGCTCGGTGTACTGCTCCAGGTTTACGAAAGTGATGCCTTGGGAGGAGTACCTCCAAGGAATATAATGGAGAGTTCTGAGGAGCTCTTGATAGTCTCCCCGAAGCTGTTTTTGACTGCAACTGCTGAGAGCAAATGCAATGACCTTTTCTCCTTTCTTTCTTCCATGTTACCAGTATTTATATTAAGTAGAGTTTTATACTGCGTTTTATCAATATGAGGCCAAGATTCACGGAAATGAGAAAAAACTTCGATATTAGGTGACCTACCAGCATCATGCAGAGAAAATACTTTCTCTAACATAGTTTCAAGTATGTGATGGCGGCATGCAAGACTCAGCAGATCTTTCTCTAATTCTGTTTCAATTTTAAGGCAAACCCACCTTTCAATCCAGTATTAGTTGGTGCAGTGTCAAAACACAATGCAACTATTCTATTTTCTAGTCCCCATTTTCTTATTTCTGTCAGACAAGCATCAGCAATACCAGAAGCATTCCCAATATTGAACTTGGGAACAGCAAGTAATTTTGTAATATCTTTACCAGACACTAAAATTGGTAAACGCTCTACAGTCCTTCTGAACAGTCCAGTTATCATCATAATTTTTCCATCCCAGTGGAGAGTGTGGGTACTTTTGGATCAAAAGATGCTCGAATTTCTGCTGCTAGAGATTCACGATGTTTGTTTCTGGCTCGATGAACTGTTCTGTGGCTATCTGTAACTCACTTCTGGGAGCTCTGAGCAAATTAGATGAAGCCATTGCTCAGAAAACGTGAACAGCATTTCTGCTACTTATTTTGTTCGATCTACTGCTGCAGCAACTTCTTGCGTAACAACTTAAACGACCTCTGTTAGAACACCTAGACAAAACAGCCTTATGAGCAATCTCTTGATCAAAATTAGCATGATCACTTTTTATCAGATTGATTCTCCTGATGATTCTAATTCTATCGATTCATTAATTGTTGCTGCTGATGATGTATTGCTTCCTGCAAATATTTCTGTTTCTCTTTTGCCTTTCAATGCTAGTGATCGCTCAATTCTGCTAGCTTCTTTCTTTGAAAGTTTCATGTCTACTCCTATCATTGATCCACACGGCCTTTTTCTCTTTGGACCTTGTAAGAATAAGCGATCTTCCTCAATCTTAATCAAACTCATGGCATCCTGGTGTGCAATATCAATAAAATCATCCAGTGACTCGCCAAAAATATCACGTTTCTTGCTTTCAGTAGATGTTGATCTATTTATGTTTTTTTTGAGTGACTGCCATTCTTTATGAAGACGTACAACTCTCTCACGCACATGTAATTCAGTTGTTGTAGGTATACGTGCTCTTTCCCAAATCGGCAAAATTAAACGAACAGTTTTCTTAACACTTTCCTTCAGACTCATTTGTTTATCAATATGAAAATTAAATAACACTTTTAGTACATCACGCCTTGATGGTAACTTTGCAGCACTAAATTTTTCTTCACATTTACCAACTAACCAAATATCACTGTAGCGTCTTGTTTTCATTGCCATTCTTGGTAGACACTAAAAGCAAAAAAACTGAACAATTACTGTATGTGGCTGAGCAGAAAAACACAGTTTAACACAACCCACCAGCAGTGCTTGAGAACAACGACTGACGTGTCATGTGTGCCAACTGGTGCATAGCTGCTTTCCTTGTTTGTTTACGTTTAAACCTGTACAGACGTGTAGAGAATGTGTGACTAATACTTGTTCAGTAGCTCTATAACTCCACTTATGTGAAATACTTATATAAGAAAGAATGCTTTACAAAGAAACATAATGTGCAGAACTTGACAAATTACTAAAAACATAGCTAAATACTGTAACATTAAATGCTGTTGAGCAAGTCCTAAATATTGATGCAGCTCCTTCAATTTTTTTGTGTTGCATTTCTACATTAAATTGAACAATAATATACCCTGGTCGTTTAAAAAAAATAATATTAAAAATTCACTTCTATGTAATTGGCATACCCTAATATATATATATATATATATATATAAAATTAAGGTTCTATCACAGATGCGAGAAAATTCGACACCAGGGTCAGACATTTCCTCAAAACCGTCAGTGCTACCACTGCTCCAACACTATATATATATATATATATATATGTGTGTGTGTGTGTGTGTGCGCGTAGAGAGATAGAGAGATTTGTGTTTTAGTTGTGTGTAAATGATTTACCAAGTGTTTTGTTGAAATGAACCCTAGAAGTAATTCACTATTAAGCTACTGTCTACAGAGGACGCTCAACTACGGGCTCCAATAAACCTTAGCCCCCCCCCCCCCCCCGCCCCCGCCCATGGCCTAAACCATTAGAGGTACAGTAAAACTAAACATACCTTACAAAAGAGAATTTAATCCTGCATTTAATGAGAAACAATTAAAACTTGGTGTTCCCGCCATTGGCTTCCAAGACAGCCTGATTTCACTTTGGGTAGCTTGCCAAAAGTGACGTGAATAGATCTTGATCGTTACGCAAATTTGCTAAAACAGCTTCAATGTGTTGCGTCATTGTATCCTTCGAAAATCGATTTGCTGCATGTTCTTGAAACAAGAGACATTCAACCTTGTCCTTTATAATTGATCCAATGTGTTCACAGACGTTCAGGTCAGGAGAATTTCCTGGCCATTCTTCATTTCCAAAGAAATCGATCTCATGGTTCCGCAACAACTGTTGAGTGGCTAATGCCTTAAAGCAGGGGGCCTTATCGTGCAGAAGTGTGACCTGATCGACATCCATAACATTGTTTGGGTTTCTTAGAAAAGGAATGACATGCTGGGATAGAATAATATCACGAAAATACTGTCCATCCCAACTCTGACCATTTGGCTTCAGCACCCACATGAGCTTCTTTGCAGTGAACAAAACAAACACACCAACACAGTCTGGACTTTTTAATAATTCGCGATAATGTTCATTGTCATCGATTTCATCTGGTGTTGTGGCCCACACACGATCATTTTGGTAGTTAGGCCGACGTGTTACGTAAACAAAAAATTCATCGGAGACAGCTAAATGCATGAAATCATCCACATCCCAATCTTCAAGATAATGGGCAAACCACATTCTGTCATCGATGTTAAGTTGAGTTTTTCTTGGCTTTGGAAGTTCATGCCAAGGCTTTAAACCTTGCCTATGACGGTACAGTCGAATGATCTCACCACTAACGATCTTTCCTCTCAACACTTCGATCTCTCTAGAAAGTTTAGCACGGCTGTTTTTCCGCTTACGCGTACCGCTTTCAATGATGTCCTTTGTTTCCTAAGAGAGTGGCAAATTTAGGCGCCCAGATTTGGTTGTATCCATTTCACATTCATCCAAAGTTTTATTCCAATTTCTTTTGACGAAGTCCTCGCTTCTTCACAACTTTTTGGCAACCCATGAACGTGTTATAAAGGTGGCTCCAGCATCACGAGCTTCCCGAAATGTTATTGCTCGTATGCGATCTATCACACGTTGCCTCTCCGAATCACCAATTAATTGAGAAGCCATTATATTATCACTTTATCAACTAGAGTAATTTTAATACCTGCAATAAATAAAGAATTTTGTATATTTTTATAATCACTAAAAACTATTTCGATATAAGTAAACATGTAAGCTGCAAATGGGGGGCTAAGGTTTTTTGGAACCCCTTATAACAAGATCTTCGGAGGCGTTCAGACTAGTCAGACTTTAGACTGACCAATATTCAACTAAGCCATAGGGTTTGTTCTCGGGTTCCGCTATTTTATTGGTCAAACTTTTTAAGAAATACATACTTTCATTTGTTCTAGGGTTGTGTGGGCTGAACTAGTGATCTTTCTCATAAAATGTTTGCCGAATTCATATTTATTTTCAACTTAATCGCTAGAGTGATAAGGTACGTGTGTCTGCTGCACATGCTTTTGTGTTTTATATTGTATATTTAGCTATCTATTAAATATACAACTCGTCGTAATTTGTTCAGAGAATAGTTAAATCAGCTCTCTCTCTCTCTCTCTCTCTCTCTCTCTCTCTCTCTCTCTCTCTGTATATATATCGCTGGTATGCATCAATTTTGCTGTCAAGGGTTTTGTAAGTGATTCTTATAGAGTTTTTCCTGCTGATTTCGAATCTGCAATCCGTTTTTCTCAATCAGCTCAGGTTATCCGGCTATGGCCTCATAAGTAAAATAGAATTTTTCGTGATTTTGTCAAAGCGGAATTGGAACAGTAACATCTATCATCACTTGTTTCACTTGTATAATATCTTTTTTTACTTTTCAGGCATATACTGTAGATAAAATATTTCATAATGAACAGAGCGTGTAAAAATTATCCCAATAGATTCTGCTACATATGTGGGGCGGTTACCATGCCAAATAACCAGTCCCAAATCACTAAATTTGTGAAGACAATGTATAGAGCATACTTTGGAATTAAGCTAGGGGACCAGGACAAAAATTTCGCCCCTCATATGTGCTGCAAGACGTGCATTGAAAATTTGAGAAGATGGAGCAAAGGCAGAGCGAAATCTTTGCCTTTTGGAATTCCCATGATTTGGAGAGAAGGAAAGGATCACGTAACAGATTGCTATTTCTGCATGACAAACCTCCAAGGTGGGCTTATAAATTTATTTTTCTTAAATATTTTGAAATCCTCGTATGAAACTTGACATAATATTCACCATAATGTAATATTCACCATATATAGCATAATATTCACCATAATGGTAATCATACATTTATATATACATATTGTTATAGAAAATACATTTACACATACATATTGTTATACAAGTTACATTTACATATACAATGATTGTATATTTTCTTTCTTTTTCATTCATATTGTCCCCGAAGGGACAATATGAATGAAAAAGAAAGAAAATATACAGACTCCATCGACCTATTTCATATCTTAAAGACCGCAGCCTTCCCTCACGAGCCGCCACTGTCTGAATGCTTCTTCTGTTTCATATGCAAGTTTTATATCCATGTTTCTGTGTTTCTATTTTCAGGAGTTAACACGAAGAATAAACACATTGTTGTACACCCTGACATTCCTTCTGCTATGAGACCTGTACCCCATGGTCCTGGAATTCCAATACCCGACCCAACCTCAAACCCTGGACTTCGATGATTCTGATGATGAATCAATGACCAATGCCAATGACCAGTCCCAGTCGTATATACACCTCAAAATACCGCTTCAAATGAGCCGAGGCCTCTCAACCAGGCCAAACTTAATGATCTTACCAGGGATTTAGGACTTTCCAAATTAGCTGCCGAGATCTTGGGCTCACGACTTCGAGAGGACAACTTGCTGGCTCCGGGAACAACATTCTCCTGGTATAGGAAACGAGAGGAAGAATTCCGCAAGTTTTTTGCAGTGCACGAAAATACCTCTTAGTGTACTGCTGCAATGTTGAGGGGCTAATCGAATCCTTGGGCTGCCATATAACGCATCAGAATGGAGGCTATTTATAGACTCGTCTAAACGAAGTTTGAAAGCAGTACTTCTCAACATTGGGAATAGGGTTGCATCAGTCCCTGTAGCACATTCCGTACAACTTACTGAGAGCTACGATAACATGAAAATTTTACTGGATGCTCTCGTATACGACCAACATAACTGGAGGATCTGTGGAGATTTGAAGGTAACACTAATATCATAAGTAAACTATTGCTATTGACTATGTTGTTTTTCCAAAGGTTATTTGAGAGCGTATAAGAACACTTAACTTCCCCACAGAAGTGATACAGTCCAATGCATAGATTTTTTTATCTGATACAACAAATTCTCTAAATTCTTTAAATATTTTCATTTTTTTTCAGATTGTGGCATTTGTATTGGGAATGCAAGGGGGATACACGAAATACCCATGTTTCCTCTGCAAATGGGATAGCCGAGCGGATGAAAAGCACTATGCACAGCGTGAATGGGCATCCAGAGAGAATTTTGAACCTGGGATGCATAATGTCGTTTCAGTGCCCCTTGTACCACCAACAAAAATTTTGCTCCCACCACTTCATATTAAGCTGGGCTTGATGAAAAATTTCATCAAATCAATGAATAAGGAGGGTTCAGCATTCCGATATCTCGAGAGTAAATTTCCTCATATATCTGATGCTAAACTAAATGCTGGGGTTTTTGATGGTCCTCAAATTCGAACTTTGATCAAGGATACTCAGTTCGAAAACGCAATGACTCCAACTGAGAAGAATGCCTGGCAGGCATTCAAATCAGTTGTCAATGATTTTCTTGGCAAGCGTAGAAGTCCAGAATACGAGTCCGTTGTCGAAAACTTGATGGAAGCTTTCAAAGCTCATGGGTCGCGCATGTCCATAAAAATGCACTTTTTGTGGTCCCACTTGGACTATTTTCCTGAAAATTGCGGGGATTATAGTGAGGAACAGGGTGAACGATTTCACCAAGATATCAAAATAATGGAAGAGAGGTACCAGGGAAACTGGGATATCAATATGCTGGCGGACTGTTGCTGGTGTTTGAAGCGAGCCGTGCCCGAAGAAAAACACAGACGGAAAGCCAAAAAACTTCCTTCCTTCCTCAATAAACTTTTTTCCATATTCATTGTATGAATAAAAGTATTTATTCACACAATGTTTTCATTTTTCACGAGTGTTCTTATAATATTACTCGTATCTACAGTGTTTAAGCTAAAAAAATCAATAAATTTGGGGATAAAATTGGACTTATAATAAATGGCCAATAGAGAAAAAACCTGACCTGATTGAGGAAAACCAATGTCATTTTCGAATTCAGCATGGTCGAATTATATAATATGAGTTCAAACAACCCTCACAGCAGACAAAAAAATTTCATATGCATACCAGTGTATATATATTATATATATATATATTTTTTTTTAAGTTCGGGAAGAACCGATTCGCCTCTATTTAAAAGGGCATATCTCGCGCAAAAACAAAGAAAAAGTGAGAGGAAAGACAGGAAAAAAGAAAGGGTGGAGGGACAGTCGAAGTGGAAAAAGACCAAGGATGACAAGGACTGCAGGGTCGAGCACGATCATCCTTGGGTTCTAGGGCCGGGAGGGCGCACGTGAAACCTCCAGGAACAAGCACGTACAAACGCGCACAAAGAGCACTCAAGAGCACGAGCTTAAAACCCCCTTGCGGGGAGCATATATATATATATATATATATATATATATATATATATATATATATATATATATATATATATAATATATAGACTAATGCTGGTATGACTGTTAAACTCTTTGAAATATGCGTAATGATGAAGGGCCTAACCTTTTCTGGAAGACAGTACTGTCACTAGGTACTTCTTGGCAGTAGATATTCCTTCACTGCCTCGATTTAGAAGGGTTCCAGCTAGGCTAGAAGAGGATTGTGTTCCGTCGGAAGACCACCAAACTCCTGAAGATCTTTACAGAAAGTTAGATTATGAAGCTCTCGATCTCATTATAATGCCTATAACTGACAGCTTTAACTGAGCAGACTGCAAAATTTATGTCCAGTGTAAAGAGCTGCTTCTCAAGGATGCAAAAGGATGGACGTTCACAGTAGAAATAGAGTTTAACCTCTTCAGTACAAACTTTGTACTCACGGGTACCCTTGAACAGATGATCCTACGTGATGTAGTTACATACATGCAATCACTGACACCTGGCTGGTAAATCTTTTATCTCCTCTGTGATCACATAAGCAGAGTTAATTATAGTGATGCCCCCTCCCCCAATTTCCTGTAGTGAGCGTTCGTTTAGTAGTCTCGTACGTCAGTGGTCTCCAAAGTGGGGTGCGCGAAGAAAATTTGATGATTCTGATTTATTATTGTTTTTTCGTAGAAAGTTTTTGAATTTCAAGAAGATGACCGAGAAAGAAAATATTCACTAACACAGTCATTCCTAGGAATTTGCGAGATAGTATCCGCGATATCGCTTACTTGCGATTAAAATTTAGCAAACTAAATATCACAATTCGAGATCGCCGTATTATTTTGTAAAATAACAGTTGATTGACATCAGGGAAGATACAAGTTTACAAACCGAATTTCAACAGAAAACTGGTGGATTGGATTAAAAAATGAGTACCCTGGATTTAGTAAGCGCAGGATCCATTTGGATCTACAAATCTGTGTGAGGTGTCTTTTTCTGCTGTGATAGGTATTAAAACCAGGAATCGAAATAAACTGAACTTGGAACCGGACCTTTGAATCGCTGTATCACAAAGTGTCAAACCAAGATTTTCAAAAATTATGAAGCACAGTCAGCCACATTGTTCTCATTAAATTATATTGGTAAGTATATCTTCACCCTATGGTATTTCTGTTGTATACTATTACCTTACTAGTAAAAAAATGAAATGAAAGGATATATATATATATATATATATATAATCTTCATGTTCATTAGGCGTGCGTGTTATTTATTTTTGCTGATTAAAGGGTGCGTGATCAAAAAAGTTTGGAGACCACTGTCGTACGTATTTGAGCAGGAAAAAGAAGTTGAAAACTTAAAGATCTTCATTGCCAACTATTAAGAACTCCAAGATTTATAAGCAGAAAGGTACCTTTTGGGCTACTTGTATAATAGGAATGTTTGGTCGATGGGTCTACAGCTGAATGTGTAGCTGACATGATTCACTACATGTATGATTACGCGCACACATGTTACGTCATCTGTAATGTCTGATTTCAGTAAAGTAAGGGTAGCTGCTATCATTTTATATGTGTTTATTAAAGAGTTGTTTTGCACTCTTGATTGTAAAAGTCTGTAATGATAGAATACAAGAATATTTGGTAATGTTAAGCCGACGAAGCGACTGAGAAAAATGTAAAGACAACATAAATTATTATGTGAATTGCGAAAAGCCTTTAATTTAGAGAAAAAAATAAAAATATTAACTTTATATACATTAAGGTTAGATTTGTTTCTTTTAGCTCAGATTTGAAAAATTGATGATGGCGATATATATATATATATATATATATATATATATATGTATATATATATATATATGGGAATGAACTCACAATGGTTCCCTGAGTTTTTTATGATACACACAGACCGTGCATGGAACAAGGAACTCTTCTGGGATAATTAAATCCACTATAGTCCGAATAAGTAATGGTACATGACAAATACCATAGTTTTTCTTTTTCATATATATATATATATATATATATATATATATATATATATATATATATATATATATATATATATATATATTAACAGGTTTGGTAAAAGGGCTTAATAAGTTTTCGTTGAAGGAAGTGAATCAGTTTAAACTAGCAAGCCCTCCACTTTGGTAGAAATATATAAATACTTTTTTTTGTAAACTTTTTTATTACAAGATGGCTTTTGTAATGTAGGAGCGTATAGATCAGGAAGTATGAATTAAAAAAACAATAATAAATAAAAGGAAAAGAGTGGTTGAGCGGTCAGAACTCTGAGAAACACCTCTGACAATAGCTTTAGGAGAAGAACAGTAACCAACTACAACTGCAGCTATAGTTCGTCCAGAAATGAGATTAGAGATGAAGGTACAGATAGTAGGTTCGAAACCGTGGGAGGGACATTTTGACATTTAAAGATTTGCGGTAGAATCTATCGATAGCTTTTGATATGTCTAACGCAGTAATAAACGTTTCGCAGAGACCCCGAAAGGAGGGTGACCAACAGTCAGAGAGATGTGCAAGAAGATCACCTGTAGTGCGTCCCTTGTGGAATCCGTACTGACGATCTGGAAGAAGATTGTGTGAAGAGAGATGTTTAAGAATCTTCCTATTAATGATAGATAAAAAATTTGGAAGGGCAAGAAACCAAAGCATTTAGTCATTTGTTGGAGAGATGAGAGCGGTCTCCTTCTTTCAGACAGGCTGAATGAAACGCGAACTTCCAGCAGGAAGGAAAAGTACAAGATGAGAGACAAAGACGAGGAAAGATAAATTTGTAGCGTGTTCGTTCCTCAATAACCAGAAATTTAACATCAAGTAATACTTATGTGAAAGATAAAGAGTGGCCAATTAAAGTTAATCATCTTCAGGTCTAATTATATATTATATATATATATATATATATATATATATATATATATATATATATATATATATTAGGGTGTCTCTCTTATTGGGTAGTCAAAAATTGAAATGTTGAATTATTTTATCTGCGCCCCCTAAAATAGTTCCATTTAGCATAGAAACTAAAACTTGAAAGTTTGACACAAATTGGCTCATATTTAGGGGTCGCCCCCCGGCTAATAAAAATGGTGACCATGGCATAATAGCTCCTGACATATGATTATGCTCATTATACACATAATTCCTTCCTTCTTTTTTTAGTTTGATTCGTTTTTACAAGTATAGGCTTTCTTATTTATCATTGATCCTTTTCTAACCTATCCTTGATGTTGTTATAATCCATCCTTTGGTCCTCAATCCTTCTTTATCCCAATCCTTTTTCTCCTATCCAAAATCCTTCCTGGCTCTTTTTTTATATACAATCAGCAATGAAGCATTGCTACAAAAAAAAACCATTAGTTTATTATATAGAGATAAATTCAAAATGCCAGTGCTATTTACATACTTTAATTACTTTAATTAGCATTATTTCCTTATACAACATTTATTTAATATACAATGATTATACAATATGGTGTATTTTAAGGTGCGACCTCATTGATGGTTATTTTTTGAGAAGAACAGTTTTTGATGGAACTGGGTGACTCTGGCGGTGTTTTGCAACAATTTGGAGCAGGAACTGGAGCTGCTCTTCCCCCACTGTCAATTTCTTATTCAGCTCTTGAACTAAAGCTACTGCACGTTCTGCCCGGTCATTTACAACAGATAGAGCTGCAACAATAGCTCTGGCCCTTAAATATTCACAGTTGGATGTCCAAGTGCTGGGTGCCTTGTTCAGAAATCCTTCTGGCAAATTCAGCTTAGTAAAGAATTCTCTAGTATTTCTTGTAACAAAGTTGGTGTAGTCCTTCACCAGAGCAGAAGGTCGATTCAGGAATCTGAGGACGCTTGGGTGGTCTATCAGTGGACTCATCTTCTAATGCCTTTACCATGCGTTTCTTTACATCTGTAGTAATTCGCTCATCAAAGAAAGCAAGACCAACTGCTTCTTCAGACAGGTACCATAAGTGGTTAGAGAGCTTTTTTTAGTTGCATCAGAAATCTTTTTGTTAGGATAATTAATCAATGACCTCATAAGGAGCCAGTCATTAAATGGGGTTTCAATAGGGAGTGAGGATGTTGTCCAAGCCTTCATATAGATGAGAACAGAAAAAAGGGAAAGATCTCGAATTCCTCGTTCTTCAGTCTTAGTCATCTTGAACTGGTTTCGAAAAAGCCACATCTTGATAGAATAGAGCGCTTTGGACATCCAGCGAGCTCGATGCATGGCACCTGGTGCACGAAACTTGATGCTTTTATTGGGGACACCTCCAAGAAAGATGATGGACCGATCCAAAAGTTCTTGATAGTCATCCCGTAGCATAGGTGCCTGGGATCTAGCAAACTGAATTAGTTCAGTTTTAGACTGGATAATTGCTTCTTTAGTAATCGTGTCTGTCTCACCTGTTTGGAACTGGCTTTGATCAACAGAAGTCCAATTGTCACGAAAACGCTTAAAGATCAATATCTCTGGACCAGTTGATGTAGATCCCAATGTTGCTTCAAATGCAGCTCCCAACAATAAATCTAAAACATGGTGTCTACAAGGCAAGTACAAAACATCATGTCCAAATTTTGCTTCGATGAGAGCACAGGCTCCACTATATTGACCCGTGTTTGAAGCTGTTGTATCGAAACAAATTGCTTTTACTCTCCATGTAATTCCCCATTCATTCAGGCAGTTAAAGACGGCTTCAGCTTGTGCTTCTCCAGTTGAGTTTGGGATTTTGGGGACACCAAGCAGCTGTTCAACACCAGGTCCTGACACAAGTACTGGGAGACGATCAATGTGCTTGTGCGAGGTGAGGTCCTCCATCATCTTGCCATCCCAGTGGACTGTCATAGAACATTCTCCATGGAAATGCTCCTTAAGTTCTTTAGCATGACGAGCTCGGTTCTTATTTCGAAGGCGATGGATAGAATGTTGGTTTATGTTGTAATCTGAAGCGTCCAAACCAAAGCTTTTAGCTGCCTCTGCGAGGATAAATGTTGCCTTTCTAGAGGAAATTTGTGTACGATCCAGGGCAGCAGACATCTGAATAGTCATGATGTTTTTCATGCCTCGTTTTTTCTTAGATTTTGGTAAAGCACAAGCTCCTTTGGGCTCCTCCTCCTCATTCTCACTTTCATCAGTGTTGCTGGGAGATGTGGAAGAAGCCAGTACAATTTGACTAGTAGACGCCTCCATCAAAGATTCTGACTTTCTTTTTCTCTCTGCCTCAGCTTCCAACCGTTTGACTGCATTTTTTGTGCGGTGAAGATGTACAGCGTCCACACCACCGATTGAGCCAGGACGACCTTTTTGTCTTTGCAGTTGAAGGAACTCCCAGTCCTCACGATTCTTGATCAGCTTCTCAGCGTCTCCATGGGCGATGTCAAAGAGATCTTCCAATCGTTCTACAAAATCAGCCTCCTTGGTTTTATGGCTCTGGCTTGTTCTGGAAGCATGCTTCTTTAAGCAAGTCCATTCGTTAAAGAAATTCTCTAACTTCTTCATGGCACGAGGTTCCTGCTGAGTAGGAATATTGGCCTTATCCCAGATAACTATTGTGGCTCGAATAGATTGACGCAGAGCATCGCGGATTGTCATGTTTTTCTCTCTGTGGAGGTGCATAAAATAACCAAAAGCTTGCCTATATGGGGCAGCTTTGAGCCTTTAATATCATCTACTGTAGATCCGAGCAAATAGAATGGTCTTCTTGTATTCATCTGCAAAATAAGAAAACAAAATATTAATGTAGTGTTATGGTTTTGTAGAGCAGAGCTAAATCACTGTTTTGACTTTTTTAAATTACAAAAAAAAAAAAAATTTGGTAGACGTAACAAAGTTAATTTGGTCTATTTTATAAATCTAACGTATTTTTCTCAATTATTATTCCTATTATTTTTTAATCTAAGAAACAAGGAATAAATATTTTTGTAGTAGAAATTTATATTTTGCTATTTTATTGGAAATAGAAACTGTGGCGTCACTAGGGTTGGTCACCCAGTGCGCGGTAACTCATGGTGTCCCACCCCCCCATGGACCTCCTCCCGTACCAGACCATACAGAATCCTTAGTAATGTTTTTTGTACTAATGTTACTCGTAAATCGTAATTCCCGTATATCACTGAATGTAATGGCAATAGTAGTGACATAAACAACTAGCAAAATTAAAATTACTCCTTTAAATTACAATATCATACGCACAGCCTAAATGTATTTACATTTACATAGTTTCATGTGGTTAAAGTGAAAATTCGGTAAGAAAACAATAGAATTCGAAGTAAAAACGTTTAAGAACTACATCAAAATTATGTTCATTTTAACGTTAAACTTTACCGTTACATGAGATACATTAATGGATTAGGTTTGCATAATCAATAACGGCCCAAATAATGTAGAAGTTGTAGACAAATGCATATGGAAATATACTCATAAATTTGAGGCTGCAACATCATAAAGACAGAGGCTGCAACAACTGAGCGGAAGCCTTTTTTTATTTTTCTCCTTCTTTTCCTTTAATTACTACTTCATTCTCAAAAAAGTTATTGATATAGGTTCACAAATACTAATTACCACAATATTGTAGCTAAAACAACAGAAAATTTGACAAAATCAGCGACTATAAAAACACCAGCAGCAACGAAAACAACAGCGCGTGCTTGTAGAGCGTGCAGACGAAACCACGTGATTCGAAGCGTCATTGTAATTGGGTAATAATGACAGCTCTGACCGGAGCGCATTAGAAGGTTCAAAAAGTAAATTAGCATAGAGTTTTAGCCTTGTAGGTATATTGATACATGTAAGCTGGGCTTACGAAAAATGTTTTTGTTGTTATAACTAACTACAGGGATATTTTTATAAAAAATAATAAATTTCTGCTCAAACACTGCACAAAAACCCCCCGCACCCCTCTAGTGACGCCACTGATAGAAACACAGATCATGAAACACATGTCAGGTAAAATTTCCATTGAACTAAATTAAATTCTTTGTGACAAATAGCAACATTGTTTAAAACTTCATAATATGTGTATAAGAGCATAAATTCTAATTTTTTCATTAAATTCATTAAATTTTTTTCAAACACTAATAACAAAATCAGTATAAATAATTGTGAAAAATATAAATAACATAGTTTATTATCTGATAATAGCAAAAAAGAAGTATAGTGATACACAGTTACACACCTTTTACTTATGACAGCAGAACACTGAATGATGACAAATAAACAATTGCAACATAATCTGGAGCATTCTTGATGAAACATGTTTAAACAGGTTGATCTTGTCTTATCAAGCAATATTTTCAGCTACAAACTTGACAATTATCTCTAATATATTCATTTAATTGAATTCATCATAAATATGATGATTAATTAATTAAAAACATATGTTTAGTATACTTGACAACTGCTAGTAATTTCAAATATTAATTGCATAAATAATAGCTATATAAGCGGGGGCGACCTCTAAAAATTGTTAAATCCAAAAAAAATTTTATGTGATGTTTTTTCAACCAATGGAACTGGTTGAGAGGGCGCAACCTAAAAAAATCAACACTTCGAAAATAAGACACACCCTAATATATATATATATATATATATATATATTAAAATGTAGGTTCACAGAATTCTGAACTTGCAGACCTCACATGATGATCAGATTTTTCACTTCTGAAATCTGAATTTTTAACGACTCGGCATTCCAATTTGTTTGTATCTATAGTAGGGCATGGAAAATTAATCATTTTTAGTAAAAAGTGATGAATAATTAAGTTTCCTAATTAATCAATGATTAACTGATTAAACATGAATAAAAATTAAATGCTTCTGAAAAGAGTAAGAAAGAGCTTTATTGTTGCTGCTGCGTGCAATAAGACCGAAGAAAACATTTAGTTTGTTTTATAGTTCAAGAAATCAGGCATGGGCGGATTAGACAAATTATACATGCAAAAGGATGCCAAATTCAAATGATATATTACAAAATTTAAGGTTGAATGATAATGAAATTATGAGGAAATTTAATCATTTCCCATCATTTTCTGAAAATATATTTTTAATAATTAATGATTAAATTCGAAACAATGAGTAACTGAATAAGCAGATTCATACCCTAAATAGTTATAACGTCTGGGTGCTTACCTATCTAACTGTTTATCGATGATCAGGTAGATATGTGAATTGAGGTTATTGGATGATAGTTAATAATATGTTTTAAGTGAAAATTTTCATTTGATACACTGACTGTTTCAGTGTAATTTAGTCGTAATGATGGTAATATGGTTGTCGATTAATATTTGCACATCTGTATACGTTGTACGAGCTACTTTGGTGTTTATTAAAGAGTAATCATGTTTGCACGCTCATACATCAGACAACCTTTGGATACATTTCGTTGTTTCAAATATGTTACATACCAACTTCGATGTGAATTCTTACCTAGACAGATGTGTAGAAATGAAGATAAGTTTTAAACTACTGTTACTAATATATATATATATGTGTGTGTGTTTGTGTGTAAAAATGAACAATGAATAATTCCTATGTTTATATATTTTTATATTCATATAATCCTTATGTTTACCTAATCCGTGCATTTAGGTAATCTTTATATAACTCCTTATATTCATTATATTCATAGAGTACTTATATTTATATAATCTGTATCTTCGTTATATTCATACAGTACTTATATTTATATAATCTTTATATTCAAATATTCATTTTTACATAAGAACCAAAATCACCTAACGCGAGTTTGGATAAAATTTTGATTTTGCTTTCTATTTTTGCCAAATAATTGGTGAATTGTTTAATTTTTTTTAATATTCTTTAATATTTAGTGTATACTCGTATAAGTATATATATTTAATTAATAGTTTCACTCACTTTTTGTACAATGGCTATAAACCTTTCATTACTGTATTTCTCTAATTCGTTTCTTCTAATTTCTCCCAATAATGACTTGTACTGTACGTACGTACGAATTAAATAACTATGGCGTATTGATTATGAATTGACGTATCGTATGGCATAATTTGAATAACTATGACGTCATATAGTAGCTTAATTCCCTCCACATTTTCCATGCCTTCAATACTGATCATACCTTTAGTATTCAATGTATGGTAAATTCGTTTAACATAATATTATTATTCGACCATATTCATCCATACGTCCATAGCTTATCATGACCGTTATCTTTTATTAATTGTATCAATTATTCATGCATTGGACCTACCTATTTTCTATCTATTGTCTACTTATGCATTCGTACATGTCCGTTCATAGTCATGATTACGTACATGTAAATACAGCCACATGTATTCTTTTTATTTCTTTTCTTTAAATTGTTTAATTTTTCGCAATAGACTCGTAAATGTTTACGCAAGTGCTCGGATTCCGCTGACAACGGCAAAAGCAAGAGCTTCTGAGATGAACACCCTCTCTCTTGCTTGCTTCTAATCCGAAAACATCATTATGTGTGTCCATGTACTTTATGTTATACCTCTAACATCCTCATTGTCTATAAATATGAAACACTGTAAAAAACTATAGTTAACTGTTTAATTGTAATTAACTGTAATAATTAAATATGATGTAATTAACGTACTTTAATGAAACTGTAATAAACGATAATAAGCGAATGTGAATTAATTGGTAATTATAATCATAGTTGTAAAAAACAAAATTACAATATACTCAGTGATGTACTTGGGATTGTACTGAATGTGCTACTCCGACATTATGTCGCCATTTAGGAATATATACTCGGCGATATTATTATTATTTTATTGTTATTATTTTTTCGTTTTATTTTGGAATCTTTCAAAATTCTGATATGAGTTTAAATTATGCTTAACTTCCAAGAACTGTTTAGATCTCCAGTTAAAGGGGGGAACTTAACCTTCAACTGCACTCCCCCACAAAATTTAGACTTATTTAATTCTTGTATTTTAAATTGAATCACTCCTGTCTTAGCAGCCCTTCAGCGAGGAGGTCGGAGCCCTCCTCGAGGAGGCGAGGGCCTACTCACTTTTAAATTCCGGCCTGAGCCATGGTCGAAAGAGGTCGAACCCCTCCCCCTGTAAATTCAGAATTAGACTCAAGGGCTGAGCACTACCTGTACATTTTAGCAGTAAATTACAGTAAGAAAAAGTCTTTATCTTCTCCTTCGAGCCTTACGCTCTTCAGAGAACTTAGTCATTAAAATCTCCCGATACGTTACAAGAAGAATCGGGGAACCTCCAGAAAGCTCTGCAGAATCCTCCGATCCACTATAAGAGGAACTCGGAGAGTAGTATAGAAGAAACTACTGCGAGTAACAAATCCGTTGCTGCCTCCTAACCAGAATCCCCGTCAACTTCGAGCCAACCAAGGCCATAGACGGAGGGGTTAACATATATATATATATATATATATAT
The DNA here is from genome assembly GCA_023014485.1 of Bathynomus jamesi. Lineage (NCBI taxonomy): Eukaryota > Metazoa > Arthropoda > Malacostraca > Isopoda > Cirolanidae > Bathynomus > Bathynomus jamesi. Next base: position 208,953 of record JAJOZX010003490.1, read on the forward strand.
ATATATATATATATATAGTTTGTATATATATGTATGTATATATATATATATAGTGTATATATATATATATATATATATATACACACTCTATATGTGTATATACATATATATATATATATATATATATTAGTGATGTAGCGGATGTCATTTTTTCACATCCGCGGATGTGGATGCGGATGAGGATGTTTGATTTCAACATCCGCGGATGCGGTTGCGGATGTCTACATTTTCGTTATTTTTTAGGATATATTCGAGATTTGTTGTGTTTAAAGTATATAATAAGTTATTATATAGAGAGAGCTGTAGCTATAATGTAGTATAATTGATTAATTGTACAATAATTGCTGTACTTTTCTCTGAACATATAAAATAATATCAAGCATCTAACTAATATAGAAATCAATTAGTGAATTCGTCTGCAAATAAATTCGTTATATTTTGTTGAGTTTCAGCCACAATTAGAAACCATAATTGTGTTACCAGGATGCGAGACGTGAACCCAACTCAAATGCACCCCACCGACCTCTTTCCCCAACCTCCACCCTTATAGAAAGAGATCTTTAATTAGCTTGATAACTATTTATATTAAGTTTAAAGTTTTATTAGGCATATTTATAAATGAGTAATTAAAATAAAGTAAACTAAGATGTTCATCGTTTAATGTTCAAACTTAATTATAGGAAGGTTATGCTTAAGGAACATTAATTTTTCTGCCTTTTCTGCTGCCAGTCTGTTTCTCTTTTCATCATATATTAATCCAGCACTGCTAAATAATCTCTCGCTTGGTACGTTTGTTGGAGGACAGGCTAAATGTTTCTTTGCAAGTTTACTCAAGTATGGATAGATATTCTGCGTATTTTTCCACCAACTAATAGGATTGTCACATGCAGCCAGGCGTTTTTCTTGGTGATAGCTCTCGATCATTTTTACTACATCTTTTGACATCGCGTAGGTCTCGTCATTGCTGCTTGACTCAAGAAACTGAGAGACAGATTCTGTGATAGATTTGCTTGTTGAAAGTGTTGGTTCTGTCACTGAAACTTTTATTCTTTTGGTGGGTGGCGAAGCGACAGATTCAAGAGATTGAAACTCTTCAACTGCTTTGCCAAGTGATGATTTAACTCGTTCTAATGTACTAGGTGAAAATAACTTAGCTTTGTAACGTGGATCTAAGTAGGTTGCAAGAGAGTAACTTCATACAATAACAGCCTCTCGTCTTGTCGCTTGCATCACTTTTGCGCACAATGAACTAGTTTTATTAATATAGTAGAATTTGATAATTTCCGCTTATTAATGACATTTTATCTCAACGGTCCACATCCGCACGACAACCGCAGTCCAAAGTGCGGATGCGGGTGCGGATGCGGATGCGAGAAAATGTGCGGATGTTCCGCGGATGCGGATGTGACCTACATCACTAATATATATATATATATATATATATATATATATATATATACTGTATATATATCAGAATACATGGATTTAGAATAGTGGATTCAGGACTATTTTTTAGTCAATAATCTTTGCTACGAGGTTAAATACCAAAGTTATGCCCTGTAAAACTTACTACTCGTTTTCTATAATTGGAAATATTAAGAAAGTTGATTTTCGGGACAAATCACCTTATCTGGTTACATATATATATATATATATATATATATATATATATATATATTTTGTGTGTGTGTGTATGTGTGTGTGTGTGTGTGTGTGTGTATGTGTGTGTGTGTTACACACTGCTGATGGTATGATGATGTTGATAAACTTAATAGGATTATAGGAAATAAAATAGGAGCATTAAACAGTATAATGTAAACGTGGTGCTACGTTAAAAGATTGATTTGCCATCTGATCTGTAGAAATAAAATGCTTAATTTAAATGGCCTTCTACATAAATAATAATAATGATAATGATAATAATGTTTAAGTCGATGGTTAGAAACGGAATTGAAGATTCAGTATTTGAATCTATCCGAATATGCATGACTAGGCTGAGTTATTGAAAACGTATTTTCATGCATGGAATAGAACAGCCGTTATAGACTAACTGGATATATATATATATATATATATATATATATATATATATATATGAAGGAACGTATCGATATTTGAATTTATGAAATATAAAATCCATGTATTCGCATTCATCCTAGTCTTTTTAAAAGGGTTGATATATATATATATAATATATATATATATATATATATATATATATATAATTAGCTATGATAATATTTGCTGTTCATGATGAATGTTGCCTTAAAGAGAAACTACTGTACTTTTAACACTGCAATTTTATAACGAAATTTTATGTGCAGTAAAATTGTTAGTTCACATACCTGAAGATATTTATATATCGATGTAAATAACAGAAAACTACATATTTTAAAGTAAATACACAATTAAGCATGTGTTATGAATGTATATAAAGTTCTTGTATTTGAGCTTCAGAGCGGATGAAAATAAATCAGTTTCCCTTAAGAAAAGGGAGAAATTAACTTATTTAAATTAAAATAATAAATGTTTATTCTATTTTTCATAATACAGATATTAAACAAAGAAAAATGTTTTTAATTTAAAACATGTTTAACCTGATTTTGTTTTTTGTGACGTTCACATTTGTATTTGAGCTTCAGAGCGGATGAAAATAAATCAGTTTCCCTTAAGAAAAGGGAGAAATTAACTTATTTAAATTAAAATAATAAATGTTTATTCTATTTTTCATAATACAGATATTAAACAAAGAAAAATGTTTTTAATTTAAAACATGTTTAACCTGATTTTGTTTTTTGTGACGTTCACAATTTGTTAGCATATTAAAATGGAATTACATTTGAAGAGGCAATGTGTATTAGAATGTAATAATATGCTTTGAGAATACAAGTCACTGTATGTTTTGAGGTTTGTTTGTCTGTGTTTGTCTCATGAAAGACCGTGAAAGAACCCTACAGGAGGCTTTTTTCTCGTGAGGGAAGGCGAGGATGAATCTTTTTAAATTTTTTAATTTTTAAAATTTAATTTTTTTCTTTCCCCCTCACACGAGGAGGGGGTCTCCCCTAAAGGGGCAGTGCCCTTCATTAAGACCTGTGAGGCCACATAAATGGGCTAGGAACTTAAGGAAGGGGGGCCCATTATAACGGAGGCGAAGGACTCCGGGGGGAAGTTTCAAAACACCCCAAATTCCTCTAACCAAACGCGGGCATACTACTGGCCTGAACGTAGCCTCCCTCATTTGAGTAATGGATCTTTTAAGTAGTCTATATTCGTTGGAATTAAATAAACAAACTCGTTACTTCAAGCAAACTGAAACACAAGATTTCGATCATCTTTTCTGTGTAAAACTTCTTCATTAAATATGCGTAAATGAGGCGTTTCCAAAGTAATCCATTTATATCTCGTGGCCTACGTCGTGGCCATTGTCGCAACGCCGCTTCCCGTAAAATCAGCGAGATTAAGCAACGTTCGATCTGATCTGTTTATTAGTTGGATGCAGATGGCTATGCTTCGTGTTCCCGGGTAAAGCTGTAGATTCCCTCTGTCACATGGCCTTTATCTTCACGAAAGAAATCAAACATCCCTAAATATTTATTATTAATATCTTCAAAATGACTTTTGGAGCGGGAGAAACAAACCAGAATTACAAACCAAATGTTTCATACACAAAATCTACATTTTTAAATGGTCAAGTTGAAACTTGTATCTGGTTTAATATGAAATTAAAAATATGATATACAGCACACTCATTAATAATAATATAACTAATATAATTTAAAGTTATAAAGAGTAATAAGGAAAATAGTAAAGGAAAACGTCAGATGTAGAAATCAGAATAAAATATCGCTTGCCATCTACTACCGAAACATGAAGACTAATAACTTATTCATGAAAAATAACATCACTCAAAAAACCCGAAAAGCTACAGAAATCCCACGTAGTTTACGAATTTCAATGCCCGAACGAAAATTGCAAACTTCGAGGAAATGTGAGATACGGGTACCCGGTCGATTCGCCGACGGACGTTTTGCCGACAGACATTTTGCCGACGGACGTTTCGCCGAACGGACGATTCGCCGACGGCTGTTTCGCCGAACGGACGATTCGCCGACGGCTGTTTCGCCGAACGGACGATTCGCCGACGGCTCTTTCGCCGAACGGACGATTCGCCGAACGGACGATTCGCCGAACGGACGATTCGCCGAATGGACTGTCATTAATATTTCTATGACAAAATACACACGTTGCCTATCTTAACCTGGACACTCAATTCAAACGACAAGAGTGTTTTAGCATTTGATGAACTTATTTTTATATTATATTACATTTCATTTGGAAGACATGAACCCACTTGGGTGAAGGGGTCTGTCAAGTTTATTCAAGGTTATTCAGTTGAACTCTAAATCTAAATTCCATAACTCTTTATTCGGAGCTATTGAAGAATAGGAACCCCAGCCTTCTTTAGTTAGCTTTATAAGGCTAACTAACGAAAATATCATGACCTGACCTAACCAATCGTCAAGGGCGTACAGTTAACCTAACGATTGGTTAGGTTAGGTTGTGATATTTTCGTTAGTTAGCCTTATAAGTCTAACTAAAGAAGGCTGGGGTCCCTATTCTTCAATAGCTCCGAATAAAGAGTTATGGAATTTAGATTTGGAGTTCAACTGAATAACCTTGAATAAACTTGACAGACCCCTTCACCCAAGTGGGTTCATGTCTTCCAAATGAAATGTAATATAATATAAAAATAAGTTCATCCAGTGCAAAAACACTCTTGTCTTTTGAATTGAGTGTCCAGGTTAAGATAGGCAACGTGTGTATTTTGTCATAGAAATATTAATGACAGTCCATTCGGCGAATCGTCCGTTCGTGTGAATCGTCCGTTCGGCGAATCGTCCGTTCGGCGAAACGTCCGTCGGCAAAATGTCTGTCGACAAAACGTCCGTCGGCGAATCGACCGGCCACGGAGATTACGTGGGCTCAACCACAACAACACTGTCAAGAAGGCTAACAATGCACTTACAAGAAGGAAGTCCGAAAGCTCACATATGGAACATACACAAAATAAACCTGACCAGACAACAGATAGTGAAAGCGACAAAGGTGGTAACAAAAATAAGGGATGAGAAAAGACTTCATATCACCGAAGCATTAATAATGAAAGAGATTTCCCCGAAAATAAACAATCAGCCAACTGGGCAAGAACGAATCTTCAAGTTACACGTACGAAACTGACCAATCCCGTGATTACACGTACGCGAAACTGCGGGAAAACCCCCGAAATGCCCGAAATGAGCCATAAAAGAGTGCGCCCTGACAAGACAGCTACGAAAAATGCAAAGAGTACAAAACAAAGGTACTCTATACATAAACGATAAATCCCGCAGAGACAGGGAAAAACAAATGCATTTGTACGCAAATGCAAATTTAGAACCAATTAATGTAGTCTTACATAATCAGGCTGTTAAAATATGGGAGAAGATACAAGAGGAAATTCCTCCAGAATTATTAGAGAAAGTTGAAATCGACGACGAAATGCAAAGGACCATCAAAATCCAATTTAGAAGCAGCAGAAAACAAATAGAACACCAACCAATACCGATATACGAGTATATCTACAGTGAACTCACAGTACCTACACGCACGATAATAAATACTAATTAATGAATACTGAATCTTTCAACTCCTCCTGTACTTCATTTTCTAACCTTCTTCTACCACTTCTAAAGGTGTGTCAATTCTATACCTTTACCCTCCCCCTCCTACTATTCCAACTTCTTTTATTGTTGAAATTTTCATTCTACGCAGAACACCTACGAAGGTGGCTCCAAACGAATTCCCTGAAGATTCTCGAGGACAGAGCGAAACGTCGGAAAATTTTGGAAATATTATTTATAATTTACCAACATTATTGAAAAATATCATACGGAAAATTGAGAAAACCAATAAAAAAATAATAAATAAAAACTATGGTCGATTATTCAACCAAACACACACACACACACACACACACACATATATATATATATAAAGATTTGTATTCTTTTTATGCATCCCTGTACAGCTCATAAATATCGTGTTGTCTGTTTATTCATCAGCAAACATTATCATACACACTACATAACTCAATATTGTGGTGAAATTTACGCATTTCTTAATGACAAACATCGATAATCAATTTATGTGAAATTTGCACTACACCATTCTGCGGTGTAACGTTAGGTGTATGGCTGTCCCTAACTCATAAACATTTTGCGATAATGTTGCTATTATCAAGTGTTTACAAACTTCGCTACATTAACACGACCCAAATTGGGTTATAAAAAGAACATCACGTAAAACTATGATAAACAGATCAGTTAATATGAATAAATAATGCATATTTATTAAATAGCAACACATCATACAAAAGCAACGTAATTCCTACCTTTAATAACGAATTCTTTATAAAAAGGACATTAAACTCTAAAAATTATTCGCTTCACATCAAAAACAAACGAATTTGCTCCACTGAAACCAAAGTTACTTTTCACTGTCTTCTTCCTTATGCATGATGCGATCAATCCCTACGAGATGACGTCATAACTCATGCGATATTGTTGGTTAGTTGATACAAGGAAAAATAAAGCAATATCAGAGGGAACTGTTATAGTATAAAATAAACACATTGATTTTTTTCTTTTGTTTTCCTATAAATGTATTATATACTAGTTTTGTGCTCCTACAAATTATCATATGTAAAAAGAATTCTTGCGGGACTTTTGTTCATGTGCGATATCATCAATGGTTGCCATTGGCGACAAGGTAAACAAACCAAGAAAGAAGTTTTATATAATATATATATAATATATATATATATATTTATGTATGTATTTTTTTTAATTGGGGTTGTTTAACCTCCTTCGCAACATCTAAGGTCATATGATGGAGGGGACCTACAGCTTTACGTGGGATCCAAACCACGGGTCGCTACATAATCTGGGCGCAGAGGACGGTCTTTCATCCAACTACTATCCAGACACAATGTCGCTTAACTTCGCTGATCTCCGGGAAGCGGTGTTACGACACCGGCCACGACGTAGCCCATATATATATATATATATATATATGAAACAATCATGAAATAACTTGTATATAACCAAATAATTGATAATATATAGTGTGTCGTAAAGCAAAACATATTCAGAAATAATAAGTATAGTAATTTATTAAAGAATATAATAACGCGTCACATACTTCAAGCGTTTCAATTAATACTCAGAAGACAAAATCGTTTTTAATGGTTATATATCCTGAATTGTTAGAAAAAATGTCGACTACATTTTAAATATACAATATATGTAAATAAAAAGAATGTGGTTGTTTCAAATGTGTCTGTTCTTGTTTCATTGTTAATGTGTTTGTTTAATGATCTTTCTGTCATTTTTTTTTGTTTGCGTGCGGAACATTGTTTGACTTTTGAATAAATGTTTATAAAATGGGAGAAACATTCTTTGTTCAAGTTTGGGTAAAAACTACGAATCATTTTCCTACCCTATATTTAATTCTCTCTCTCTCTCTCTCTCTCTCTCTCTCTCTCTCTCTCTCTCTCTCGGGTGTAAAGCTGTTGTGGTTCCCACATTTCCTTGTAACTCCTTGTAACTCTCGCTCTTTCTGTAAAGAGAGTAGAATTTTAGTTTCAGTAAAATTTTAGTTTAAAATAATGTGTGAGAATTTCGAGGAAAAAAAAAAAGTATATGTACACTAGGGGGGAATTCTTAAATGAGTGGGTCGTAGCCAGCTGGAGGTGTTTCTGGATGAATGCCCATTAAATGTGGGCGTGAAAATTAAGACCGTACGGCGTACGTATTAGTCTGTGGTGATCATTCGTACGTAGTTAGGTCTTAAAGGGTTAAAAAAGGTGGGAATCATGTACTTGGTGTAAACTTTCATGGGAATTCTTAAATTGAAGAGTGCTGACCGCTGGAGGTGCCGCTGCATCAGTGCTTCCTCATCTACAGTGACGCTAATACTGTAAGTATTCGTACAGAGAACTATTTCACTTATATTCCTCCTTATCTTTTGTACCATACGGACGATAGCTACCGTTCGTTTGGAAATATTTAACAACTAAAATTAGTTCAACTCCAGCATTTAATGTAAAACATCAAAGAATTTGAGGAAAATATAAAAAGGAAGTTAAAATGCAAATGTTTTCGTACATTTATTTACAAAATTATTTAATACTTTGTGTGTCCACCTTAGGCTTGAAGAATTTAAAATTTTTAGCAATAGTTGGCTACTTATATTCATTAGAGACTGTTGGCAGTTCTGAATTCTAGAATTTTCTCTGTGTTAAAGCTTCATGGAGGACGGATGACTGTACAAGCCATTAGTAAGCAATGGATGGTCGTAGTAAAGAGCTGTCTACAGATCTTAAGAGATCTGTTATTGATGCGCACGAATCTGGAAAGAGTTATAGGAAGATAGGAGAACTTCGAATTCAATTTACGACGGTTACTGCAGTTATAAAGAAATGGAAAGGCTTTGAAACAATCAAAACTCTAACAAGGTGTGAACGACCTTGCAAGATTTCAGAACGTACAACTAATCGGATTGAAAGAATTGCTGCTGCGAATCCACGAGTGACTGCAAATGATATTTGCCAAACATTAAGTCTAAGATCAATGTCCATCCCTTTAATGTACGTCATACATTGAGAAAGATGGTCTGAATGGAAGAGTTTCACGAAGAAAACCTCTGCTACATAAAGCGTACAAAGAAGCTCGTTTAAAGTACGCCAAGGACCATCAAAATGATGGAGTTGCATTCTGGAAGAAAGTTCTCCGGACAAATGAGACCAAAATTGAATTGTTCGAGAACAACGAGCAATTAGTCCGGTTCACTATGTCAATAAAAACACTTTCGTTCAAAATTTATGGAGATTAGCAAACCAGTGCATTTTTGGAAAGCTTATGGCATCAGGAATCTGAAAATCAATGTTTAGATTTGCGCCTGCATAGCCGCCATTTTGGATTTTCAAAATGGCCGCCATAAAATAAGAATTTCCGAATATCTCAGCTTGTAATTGACATAGAAACTTCATTCTAAATGCTAATCCTATGTGTCCAGGCTCAACGAATCCAAAGCTTATATCAAATTAGTGATTATGGACACCGAAAACCAAGAAAAGAAGTTTGTGAAATTATGTTTGTATTTTCATGAAAAAATGCACACTCAAATTGTTGGTAGTGACAACAGCATACGTATAGACGTATTTCCTATCTCAGTTTGACACATCATTACACATCATCATCACTCTCAGTGTCATATTCAACATTACAGTCTGCATCGTTTTCACATTCTGTGCCGCACAAGCATAGATAGTTCTGTGCAAGGCAAGTTATTCCTTCTGCATGAACATCTCTGTGTAGAACAGTTGGTTTTGCAGTGGCATCTGACCAACTCGATGATGGCTTACGGGGCAGGAGGAACCTTTCTGGTGACTGGCAGTATTTGGCCACTTTTGTCCTGATAGTAACCAAATTTCAGGGGGTCAAAAGGCTATTGCTGCATAACATTGGCTTGGCACCATACTCGGCTTTGTAACCGCACACGCTGGATGTGTTCCTCAAGTGCACCGAGTGTAGGAGGTAAGTTGTTGCTTTCAGCTAGGTGTCTACAAAACAGATACCATCTTAGATTAGGGATACTTGCAATGTGAATACCCTTGGGACAGTAGCTTCAGCACACAAATTTAGCCAATACGTCTTTCACCTCCTGTGTTAGGTCACCTTTCTCCGGTAGTTTCATCAGTGCTCTGACTAAGTGCATGTCAGCTTTCATATACTGATGAAACCATTTTGTTTTGCCTATTCCTGAGAATTTTCCAACATTGTCTGCTCCAATGAATGCGTGGAATACAGGTAAAGCTTGCGCCTTTTCTTTGCCCAAAGCTCTCCAGATTGGCTCTATTTCGACTGTACCTGATACCATCAAAATAGATGTCTTTTTGCAGAGCTTCTCATAGTGTGCCACAGCCAGAACTAAGACGTCAGTATCAGGAGTGAAGAATACTAGCTGTGCATCAGGACACCGCTGTGATGCCTCCGCTGCCAGGCAGATCATTAATGTGTCAACCTCCTCGTGATTGTTGTCTTCAAAGTGCATGTTTCTGTTGCTTCTAGTGTGACCTGATGCTGATGTGATGACTAAATGAGGTGAGTTTTTGTTTTAATCAAGGGCGCTTTGGAGAGATAGTCTGTCAAATCTGCTTTCGTTTTTTCATGCGATAGAAACCGTGCCAGTAGGATGTGTTTGATGTTCGTATCATCTGCAACCTGGTACTGTATAGGAGCTTTTCCTTGTCGTCGTCTCTCTCTAGTTTCCTCCTTTAGTGAGTCAGGTTTGTATGTATCGAAGACCAGGATGACCTCGCTGAACCCTGCTGTCAAGCTCACGAGCCCGTCATTGAAACACTGGCTAGATCTTTGACTGTGCTGATTGTCCCTGATTTCTTTGTCATCTTCTGGACAAGCACCATTCCATCAACAATGGCGATCTTTTGATTTGATGACGACGATGGAGATGATGATACAGGACCTCTGTCATCATCCTGCTCTTTGGCCGCTAGAGCTTCTGTCTGTTCCTGGTTTCATCTGTTTTTGCCAGCTTCTCAAGGCTGTGTATCAGCTTGGACTTGTCAGTGCATGGCAGCATGAGCCATCTGGTGCAAATAGTGTTCTCGGAGTCAATGTGAACTCATAGTTGCCAACTGCATTCTTCTGATCGATGTCCCTGCTCGACCTGGTGAGAACCATCAGCCGACCATAGAGATCTTTGGTCTCTTTTAGGTCAACTGTCTGGTCACGGAACTTGAAAGTTTGTTTCTTGCTGCCAGACATGTACATCTTGTTGTTCTGCTTTTTGACTGGTGCCAAGAGACTAACATCTCCATTGATACGTTCAGTGACATAATCTTCATAAAGCTTCTGTCGATGTCATCAATGTTCAAGATTTGTGGAACATACTCTTGTCGTACATATGCATGTGTGATGAAATTGTATAGCTGATCACCTTCAACAACAAAGGGATTCCCGTGGCTCAGTATTGCAGCCTTGATTTTGTCAACAGCTTCATGTTCTTTTCTGACAGCACTGGGTCGTACATCATGGTGTTCCTCTGGCTTGTTTACTTGAAGCCCGAACTGTCCTTTAAACTCTGTTGAGAGGCACGACATCTCTGGAGAAGCCAAGAAGAACCGCTGCCTAGCATTCGCATTATTGGAAATGCCAATTAGGCCAGAATGAACCTTCATCATCTTGTTGAGATGTTCGCAGGCATGGTCTGCACTTATTGAGACGAACGGAATCTCACTCTTGGTGACAGATATGTTTCCATCTTGAAGTTCTCGCCATGTTGCTGGATGGCTTGTCTTCATTTCGTGCATGTCGGTGATGTACCTTGGCCAGAGGCGTTTGTATTTTATTCGATCCATTGCAAAAAACAGCTTGCTGAGTGCTTCTCCAGCCTCCAGATGGAGAACGAAATCAGCATTTCTGGATGCTTCACCAAAGAACAAGATGGTTTCAATCCGGTGGAGGTAATTCATCAATGACTTGAACATAGCGTTAGATGATTTCTGAGCTTCTCACTTCTTCAGCTGTTGAATGACATCTTCGTTGGTCAAGACTTGAAGCAGGTGAGTGTTAGCAATTCTGATGCATTCTGCTCCATCACTTGTCCCAGAAGCTGTGTTTGTGCAGGCTTCCTGCAATTCATTTGCTGGTTTCGAGCAGATTTCTTTTAGTTGTGGCATCTCTGTGAAGAACTGTTCTAGAGCAAGTTCATAGAGAGCCATGTAAGTGTGGATGTGTGCACGGAGTGCTCTCTTGTAGTGGCCGCACTTGAGGATCTGTCTCGTTGTAGCAGGCCTATATACATCTGCCTCAATCCATGCATCATCTATGCCAGAATTTTCTATTGAGGCTCCGAGCGCCCTCGGTGCAGCCATCACAGCATGCAGCTCCCCAAGTCTCGGAACAACTTCTCTTTTCAAGTTAGGTCTTGCATCTAGCAACTGTACTGCCTTCTCGTACAGGGCCATGTCAAAGGTTATGACAGTTGGGTGGTTTTCACCAACTGCCAAGCTCTTCAACTGATTCGCTTGCAACATCACAGTCAGCATGGTAGACCACTCATGTGCGACCTCTGGAAGTAGAGGCAAGGCACCGACTTGGGTCAGTGACTGACTAGATGACACAAGTGATTTGTAGCCTGCCCAGCCTGGGATACTGCTTTGTGATTCACTGTCGGTTGATCTAGACAAAGCAGATGCAATCATCCAACCAAGATCGGTTAGTTCATAGGATTCAGCAACACCTGTGGAACACGCCTTGAATTCCTTTGCTCTCTTGACTGGCCCAGGTTTTGGTTTACTGCAAGGCTCAATGGGTACATGATAAGGGACAACCGACAGGTTTTTTGCCTCACTAACTTCCAAATTGGGTGCTATTAATTCTCCAGGCGCATCTGCCTTCTGATACACTGCGGTGATTGTGCCATGTGTGGTGCCTTTGCCATATACCGTGTCCTCTGCAAAATCTGTATTATCAACAGCGAAGAAGACAAAATGTACCTTTCTTGAGGAAAGGTGGTACATACAATCCATCAAATTGTTTTGTGTTTTCCACAACAGCATTGGCAATTGCTGTTTCTAGGAGCAAGGCACGGCTGTGTGATACGCAGTAGTTCTGTACATGGAGGAGGTCCATCAGCGCCTTGTTCCTGGTGTCATGATGTACAGTGAGTACCAACCCTACAACCTGTGGGTTTCCTCGTGTGTGTGGTGTCCGAAACGTGTCAGTGGCTTTCTTGGGCACGTGGTGCACTCGTCTCTTGGTCTTGAAGGCATACATGATATTCTGACTTATGGTCAATGCTGACCTGTCAACTGTCCTGCTCCTCATCTCCGTTTGCAGCTCCTCCTCAGATCCCACCAAAATCCACCGTATAAGGTTGTACAGCTCGGTCGGGACATCCTCTCTTGTGCTGGATACTGTAATTGTGTGTTTCTTTCTCCTCAGCGAAAGTGGCAATGCCGTTGCGTATTAGCTTAGCTGTCTTGTATATCATCATTGTCTTGTCCATTTCACTTGTGGCATCTTGCATCAAGGAAGTGTAGACCATATCTTCTTCGCAGGCTTCAGGACAGTAAAGAACAGATAGTTTTCTTTTGTCTTTCTGCCTCACTGACTTCACACTTGGTAACTCTGCAAGAATTTTGTCCTTCAGCCACTGTCGTGTCAGTGTCGGAGTGTGCTTCTGTGCCTCATGACTACCACCAAGCATAGATATGTAGGTTTTTTCGATGGCATCCATGGGTAGATGAGCCTTATTTTGGGTTTGATATTCAATGAGATTGATCAGCTCAATCAAGCATGGTACTTGCATTGGTAGGTCTATCTTTGTAGACTTGACCCGGTTGCTGGCATCATCCCTCAGGACATGGAACACATATCGTGTCCAGCATGGTTTGTGGTATCTTACATCTATCGCATGGGCATCACTTGGTGAGAGTGCATTGCTTAGTCTTGTCATCAATACTGGATCTTGGGAAATATGTCTAAGTGCCTTCCCCGCGTTTTCAGTTCGTACGGTGAAGAGACGCTGGTCATCATCTTCTTGACATAAGAAGCAGTGATCCCTTGTCAACGGTTCTGTCGCAGATCTAGTGAAAGGTGCTGAGGTGCCTGGGGTTGCTGATTGCTCCATTTGAGACCTTGTTCTTTTATGCCCACGTTTTTTCACAGCATAGGTTCCTGTAGACGTGGCATACTGCAAGCGGTCTCTCGCTCTCTGTATGGATATTTGATTTGTGGCATCAGAATAACAACTGCGATGCCACATGGGTTTCCTTTCAATCAATATTTCTTTGGTAAAGTCTTTGAGGCGTCTTTGGATGTCAACATATTTTCCATCCTGTAAGCTGACTACATCGAGTAGTTTTGGTATGATTCTGTTCTGGGATATTGAACAAGTGTTCCTTTGCTGGCAGTGGACTCCTGACAAAGAATGCACTGCTTCCAGTCTACTGTGTCCATGGACGACTTGACCGAACTCAACTTGCTGGTTCCCGGGTCTTCACTCATGATGACTCAGTCACTGAAAAGAAAGAGAGCCACCACTATATTAACCAACACCAAGATAATTGTGTACTACAGTAGTTGTATTAACATAAATTTTTACAGTATAAAATTAAATATTGCAACACTACTGTAAAAATACTGCAAAATTATTGAAGCATCAGGATTTATAAACAGTGTTGCAACTGCCGCCAAAATGGCCGCCAAGCAGGCATCTGCGCAAATGTAAACATTACTTTTCATATTCCTGATACCATAAGCTTCTCAAAAATGTACTGGTTTGCTAATCTCCATAAAATTTGAACAAAAACACATAGTGAACCTGACTAAATGGTGTGTTTGGCTAAAATCAAATACTGTATTCGAAGAAAAAACATCCTTCCTACAGTTAAACATGGTGGTGGTAGTTTGCTTGTTTGGAGATGCTTTAGTGCTTCTGTTCCACGAAAGCTTGTTGTCATCAATGAAGTCTTGAATTCGAAGAAATATCGGGAAATTTTAGGAGAAAATGTATTGCCTTCAGTTCGGGAGTTGCGAATGGGTCGTAAATGAGTACTGCAACAAGATAATGATTCAAAACATAAAAGTAATACCACTATGAAATGGCTTCAACAAAAAACTTTCAAGTTTCTCCAGTGGCCCAGTCAAAGCCCAGATCTCAATTTAATCGATAATTTATAGTTGGATTTGAAAAAAGCTGTCCGCGAGAGGAACCTTCGAATCTGAATGAATTGTAACAATTTTCTTTCGTAGAATGGGTTAAAATTTCTACTGAGATGTTAAAACCTTGCAAAAAAAATACCCAAAACGAATTACTGAAGTCATTCAAGCAAAAGGTGGACACACAAGTATTAAATAATTTTATAAATAGTAAATGTACAAAACTTTTAAATTTTTATTTTTATTTTATTATTGTTATATGTTAGAGTTGAACTAAATTTTATTTGTTAAAATTTTCCAAACTAACGGTAAACTTTTCATAACTGTCCTATGCATGGTACAAAAGTTAAAGATGAACATAACTGAAATATTTCTCTGTACGAATACTTAGGAGCGCCACTGTAAGTAAGTAATTTCAGAGCGAAAGATGGTAATGTAATTAATTAATTTGTAAAAGTAAGTTTCTCAGCACGATGACTTTGGCATTCTTCGGGAAATGAAGGCAGCGATGAAATGATAACTTCTTGTCTGTCTGTATATATAAAGCACAAAAATCTGTGTCTCTGTCTGTTTGTTCCCTAACTACTCCGAGGTCCTTGGTCCAATCTCAACCAAACTTGGCAGTAGGATAGAGAGGACTAAGAGGCGTGTAACAGGGAGGGGGTAGGTTAGGTAGCTCTGCGCATGCGCAGAGCTTTTATATATATATAATTACACCAACCCACAAGGGAAAAAATATAAAAATAATTTAAAACGGTGTTTAAAAAGGCTAATTAATTTCAGCTGGTCACAACCAAGCCCTTTTCAAAGCCATAAACTAATTAAAATATCTAAAAATGTTATAAAACTTTCGTCCTGCGAAAGAGCTAAGGTTAAATGACTGTGAAGGCATACAACACGGACAGTGAGATGGTAGCTGTCGTACGTCTGGCAGTTGGCAAAGGCAAACTATTGCCCAGATTTCAAACCTTCGAGATAAGAAATTTATAAAAATCAATCCTCTACATCTGGCAGCCGGTCACGAGCCGAAATTGCCCTAAAATATTTTAAAATGTTAAAAATAAAGTTATCCATACTGTAGGACAACTTAATATTGGAAATGTTTTTTCCTGCCAAAATATAAAATGCCTCGTATATTTGTCTCTGTTCCTGATCCCTGACCTTTATGATAGGTTTAGAATCCTGGAAGTTAAAAATATGATTATGCTGTTCCCCATGCTGAACTAGGCTACTATAAGTATTATCCAATCTCAGGTCACGTTTGTGGGACTTAATCCTTCTCTGAAAATCAATTGTCCCCCCGATGTATTTTTGAGGGCAGCCTCCACATGAGATTTCATAAACTACGCCACAATTGTTGGAGGTTTTAGTAATAGGATGACGAATGAACGAAGACAATTTATTTGGTACAACGGAGACCAACTTAATCTGCTTTGGCAAGAGTGAGGAAAGCCCTTTGTTAACCTCAAAGGGCACTTTCAGGAATGAAACGTTTTTATCCCGGTTCCCAGTTTTGGGAGGAAAGAAAGATCTCCTAGCGGCGAAATAAGCTTTATCGATGAACAATTTGGAATAATCGAAACCTCTAAATATACTTTTAATATGTAAAACTTCATCGTCAAGATAAATGGGGTCACAAATCCTGAAAGCTCTCAAAAAGAGACCCGAAATAACGCCTTTCTTGTAGCTATCTGAATGCGTAGGCTTTCTCAATACTTTGAAAGATCTTTGGTTGGGATGTCTTAAAATAAGAACATCCAAAAACGGGAGAGATCCACTATTTTCAACTTCATACGTAAACTGTATTGAGGATACAAAACTATCAAGAACTTCCATCAGCTCATCCAGATCCACATAAGATTCCCAAATAACACGCGTGTCATCAACGTAACGGAACCAATTGACCCCCGGCACCAAAGATTCCGGCAAAAAATTAACTTCAAAAAATTCCATAAAAATATTAGCTAAAATTAGAGAGAGCGAAGAGCCCATAAGTAAACCTGTCCTCTGTCTAAAAAATGACCTGTTAAAAGAAAAATAGTTATATTTCGAGCAAAGTCTAACAAGCTCCAAAATAATTCCATAATCAAACGGAATGGTCTCAGGATGATCATGAAGCCACTCTTCCAGCAACTGCGAAGTTAGATCCAAAGGGATTCTGGTAAACAAAGACACAACGTCAAAACTCGCCAATTTCTTTCCCGATAGGTCTGTACCTCGAAGTTTTTCAACAAACTCTGCAGAATTTTTAAGATGTGCTCCAGAGATATGTATATACACACGCCTAAACGACTAGGGTAATTTGTACCAAATTAATATTTCGCATTGAGGAATAAGCAAGAAACGTTTGAGTAACACACCTGTCCATCTCAGCCCCAACCTTGGTGAAACTGAAAGGGTAATTACCCTACCCTAACGGCTAGGGTAATTTGCACCAAATTTAGTATACAAATTAAGGGAGAAGCAGGGAAGGTTTTAACAACATATTCGTCCCTCCTAGTCTTCCCCTAGGTTGTATCTTGGTGGGGGTTTCCTGCGCAAGGCGCAGCGGGAATTTTCTAGTATATGATAATAAATAATAATAATAATAATAATAATCTTTATACAGAAAGAACACATTACATAAGATATACATTACATCCATATACGGTAGGTTTACACAATGTTGACATTAACGTTTAATTTTGTATTTTTAGTGACAAGCAGTTTAATTACAGTATTGTTATCTGAATATGCCGTTGGGAAGCATGACAGCTTTTCAGGCAAAAATCTTTGAAATTCACTTCTATTTTTACAAATAATCTAAGAAATGTAAATAGAATTAGTGGAAAATAAAATAGAGTTGCATTTAGTTAACTCTGTTATTACAAATAAAAATTTAAATAATCTTTGAAATAATAGAAAAGGAAGAGGTAAACAATACATGGTATGATAACAGAAATAATAATAGAAATAATAGAAAAGAAAAATGGTAAACAATATGGTAAACAAAACATGCTGAAATACCGATAATAATTAATTTCTAACATTACAAATTACAAATCATGATACAATCTTAAATTTACAAAAATTCAGATAAATGAGGCATATTATAAATATGGCGTAATATAATGGAAACTTTTAACATATAATTTATATAGCTTGTAATTGCACGCATTTTAAAATTGTGAATTTTGCATATATAATAGGTGAATTTTATTGTTTAGTCATATTTACAAGTTGCAATATATATATATACACACACATATATATATACAGGGTGTCCCCAAAAAAATATATACTCTTTATAGCATCGTATATTTTATAATTTAAAAAAAAAAAAACAATATATTGTTGTAGCAATTGCCAATGAAAGGTAAATTAGTAATCTAAGCGATCAAAATGTTATAGCGAGTTGTTTGCATATAAAATTTAATTAACTACGCCAAGTGCTCAAAATGTTCTCCGGCGGCATGAATGCACTTTTGAATGCGTCGACTAACTGATTCGCAGACATGGACTAATGTGGATGCTGTGATGGTCCCGCACTTTTCCCTAATTGCATCCTTAAGGTGTTCGAGTGTTGCACGTCTTGTACCATAAACTGCATCCTTCAAGTAGCCCCACAAGTAAAAATCAAGTGGAGTCAAGTCCGGTGAACGTGGGGGATACTCAACGCTTCCTCTTCGTCCTATCCAACGGTTAGGCAACGTTTCATCGAGGTACCTTCTGACATCACAATGATAATGAGGGGGGGCTCCATCTTGTTGAAAGTAAAAGTCGTCGTTTCCAAACAACTTCCGAACTGCAGGTATAATTTCTGTCCGCAGCATGTCGAGATATGCGGCACCAGTAACTGTCCCATTAACACGTTGGCACCCACACGACCCACCGGAGGGTCGTGGTGGTATGTATGCAAGAACCACACGACCCTCCGGTGTGTCGTCTCATTATTTCTTTTCAATGAGCCTTTTGAGAGCTGGGACGCTACGATTGCTTAAGTATGTGATTATGGTACACTAGAACAACATTTTTTTTCTTTATTTTATAAATTTTTTTTCGTTTTTCTTTTGATTTTCACTTTTTTTTTTCTATATTTTATAATTTTTTTTTCGTTTTTCTTTTGATTTTCACATTTATAAATTTTTATGCCGTATTTATGTGCTTTCCCAGGATTGTATTGACGAAAAACTAACCGTCCACGCCATGGCACCATTGTTTCGTCAACAGCAATGTATTCACCCGGAGTATTAGCAGAAGTGAAATTTTTTTCAAGGATTTCTAGAACGTTCCTAATTTTCAGTAAGCGGTCTGTTCCAGCGGTTTGGTTATCTGCAAAGTGCACAAATCGCAACAGTGCATGAAACCTGTTTCGGGACATTATTTGAGGTATATAAGAATTTTTGAAGAAGGGATCTTTTTGCCAATAATTTGATATCTTTGGATATTTTATAACTCCCATGTACATAATGATGCCCAAGAACTTCTTTATTTCATCACAGTTGGTGTCTGTCCATTTAGTTAGCCTAGTATTTCCAGCAGTCGTATTTTGGTGATAATTGCGATTTGTTTCCTCAACTATCAGTTCAAGTATTTCATCAGTTACCATAAGTTTATATGCATCATAAGGAGTGACAACAGTAGCTGACCCCAAACCTGGATCGATAAATGGAAAAGTGTGTTGCAGGGAACCATCCACTGGGTGCCACCCATTCCCTGAAGTATCATCTTGATTATTATTTGCATTTTCAGTGTCACTTTCAGAATCCGATTCAACTTCTGCTTCAGAAATCTCTGTATCGGTGCTATAAGTACCAGAAGGATCATAAAGAGAACCTTCTGAAGACAAATCACATTGGAGATTATCATCTTCATCTTCACTGCTGGAACTATCTACAACTGTTTTTCTTTTCTTAGAAGTATAAAATAGATTTACTGGCACTTTGCTTGGATTAGCACTCATTATGGTGTTTGCTATTTTTATTTAGATTTAGAATATTGCTAATTTATATTTAGTTTTGCTAATTTAGTATTATGCTAATTTACTAATTTAGTATTGCTAATTTATATTTTATTGCTAATTTGCATTTATATTTAGAATATTGCTAATTCTTTTATAAGCATTATCAAAAGAAACCTGAAAAGAAAGAAACAAGAGTTAGTATGAATGTAATAGTTATATCTCTAAAATTTTAAAAACGTCCCACGGGTGGGTCGTGTGGGACTCTAGGTTGTAATATGTAATGTTACCCACAAGTGGGTCGTGGGTCAAAAACACTATCTATGTGATCCTTGCCTCACATATGATATAGTGTAAAAATATTATGGCGCTCATATCAAAATTAATTAAGATATCGTACTGGGACCCTGGGACAAAACGAGAAATGAGGCTCGGGAGCCAACGTGTTAAAGAAAAATGGTCCAACCAAACCCCTGGATGATAAACCACACCATGCTGTTAATCCTGGTAAATTAACATGTTTATCCACATAAACGTGTGGATTACACCAGGACACATTTGAAAACTTGTCGATCGATTTTTACAAACTAGTTGGTGATTCTATATAATTTGAGTGCGCTGATCTCAAAAATATAGTTAGTTTTTCCCTACCACGTATGGTTTTCTTACTACAGGGTGTGTCATAAATCCCCCATTTATCCCCAAATGTGAACCATCTTATCGAGACCAACATTGGATTGCATATGCTAAACCATAAATTTTGTTGTTATAGACTACAGTAACGCTTACATAATAATGTAGGGTAAATATATATAACAACCAGTCCCGTTCCCAGCAAAATACTCTCTCCCCTCCCATCAATGGGTGGTTAACATTTGGGGACAGATGAGGTATTACAACACCCCTTATAGCACGAAATCTTTAGGTGATAGAGTAAAACCTAATTAAAGCAGAATTAAATAGCTCCTAGCTCTTGGACAAGCATATTGCTTGTTTATGAAAGAATAAAAAAATAACTGAAAGAAACAAAATATATTTACCTTCTTTACTTGCAAACATTTCAGGACTTATTCCAAAGACTTAAGACTATGAAGGTAGATCTGACTAATGACGACTAAACCGGTGCTTCTTTGATGTTTTCTTATGCTGTGCGTTAGGCTGATCTCGTTGCAGACACCAGCAGTAATCCGCCATCATATTTGTATGCCATCTTCTTTGATATCTTCTTTCCATGGTTTTGATGTCCTGGTGAAATCGTTCCCCTTGCTCCTCACTGACATCTCCGAGATTTTCGGGAAAACGGTCAAGATGCGAAAATAAGAAGTGAACTTTCAGGCTCATGTTGCAGCCTAAGGCGCAAAACTTTTTAAGCATATTTTCCACCAGTCTTTCATAATTTTGGCTTTTGTAGTTTCCCAAGAAGTTTTCAACAACATCTTTGAAACCAAGCCATGCTTCTTTTTCTTTATTGGTCATTTGTGTTCAGGAAATGATCGTCTGTCAATAACTTTCTAATCTGAGGACCTATAAAAACACCTTCCTTTATTTTCTCGTAGCTAATCTTTGGATATTTTGAACAAATGTACTTGAAACACTCACCTTCTCTATTCAATGCTTTGACATACTGCTTCATCAAGCCTAACTTAATGTGCAAGGGTGGTAGGAGGATTTTATTTGGTTCAACTAGATGTTCATGTAAAATGTTCTTTGATCCTGGGGTAAGATTCTCTCTAGGAGGCCAAGTTTTCCTCCTCTTCCAGTGCTGGTCACGTGCTCGACTATCCCATTCGCAGATGAAACATGGCATCTTAGTGTATCCTGATTGCTGCCCAAGTAACATGCAAAGGACTTTGAGATCCCCACACAATATCCATCTGTGATTTTGATACCGAATTTTTTCCAGAAGCAGTTTCATGTTATCATAGGTCTCTTTTAAATGAGTAGAATGGGCCACTGGGATTGATGCATATTTGTTACCGTTGTGCAGTAACACTCCTTTTAGACTGGTTTTAGAGGAATCTATAAACAACCTCCAGTCACTGGTTTGGTATTTGATGCCTAGCTTGCACACTAATCCTGTGATGTCCTTGCAAAATACCAAGGGACCATCTTCTTCGAAAAAAGGCACGAAGTCTTTCTCACGATTTCTGTACCAAGCGAAGTATGTGTCTGATGCCAATAAATTGTTCTCCTGCAATCTAGACCCCAAAAGTTCTGCAGAGTCCTTAGGCAGATTCAAATCCCTGACTAAGTCATTTAGTTAAGCTTGAGTTAATGGTTTAGGATCTCGGTCAGCTATTGGCTGTTCATAAACATCATCATTGTCTGGATTTGGAGCTGAATCAGAATCTGAATTGATTGATCCAGACTCTCGGGTGGGCGGGGAATAGGAACTTCTGGACCATGGGGTACCGGCCTTATTGCAGATGGAAGACTTGGGTATTGAAGGCTCTCTTTATTCTTTGCATTATAACCTTTAACATTGCAAGAACAGAAGTAGCAGTCGTCGGTATGGTTTCTAGGCTCGCGCCATACCATAGGGATCCCAAATGGCAAATTTTTCTTTTTACCTTTGCTCAAATTCCTTAGTGCCGCAACACACGTAAGACAAACCTTGTGTGGAGCCCAACTTTTGTCTTGATCTCCTAATTTAATTCCAAAATAAGCATGATAAGCTCTCTTATTGAAGGTCGTTACATTTGTCCTTTGTTTTACAACAACATACCGACCACAAAAATAACAAAATATGTCTGGACTATGGGTACATCCTCTAGAAGCCATTATTAAAATTTTAAAGACGTAATGTTAGAATTATCTATCTAAAAAATATGAAAAAACGAAATTCATTAAAGATAAAAAAGGTAAAAAATTACAAAACGCCCCAAAATTGTTTTGCTAATAACTTTAAAACTGTGGGTGATAGAAAAAAACTGGTAGCATTTTTTAATTCAGCGCAGCGAACTGCTTCAGAATCACAACTCAAAATAAAGAAATCGATTTTCATGCAGACCGGTGTTATCAAGTGACCAGTACCTGCAGTTGTGTCGATTTACTGTACCATTCAGCTTGAAGGTAGCTTCATCAGACCACACGATTTTGTTGGCAAACTGTACGTCTTCGGCTTCCATTGACTGAATCCATTCACAAAATTCGAGTCTGCGATCAGGGTCATCTTCAGTCATGGCGTGTAACAGACTTGGAATGTAGCTTTTCCATTTTGCCGACTTTAAAATCCGGTGAACACCTGATTTGCTGATTCCGGTCCCACGGGCGCATTGCCTAACTGATTTCTGTGATGATCGATTAAATGTTTGCAACACTAAAACGGAGTTTTCATCACTCGCACTTGATTTGCGTCGTCCAGATCTTCGCTTGTGCATATCTTGAGCAGATCCCTCTGCCTCAAACTTGTCACGGATGCTTGTAATGGCGAGACGTTTCGGTGGCTTTGTACCAAATTCCAAGATCCATTGCCGCTGGACTTCGGACACATTCTCAAATTTCCAATACCATTTCAGAACACTTTTTCGTTGCTCCAGTGTCAAACGTTTACGCAACATGGGTTCTTTTGCTGAACTGAATAAAGTTGAATGCTGTAGAGTTTGTATCGTGGAATGAGTGCGTAGGCTAAGTCCGAAGCAAGCTTGTGAGTGACTAGACTACGTTCGGTCCATAGGCTTCGCCATTACAAGGCCTTTGATAAAACAAGGCCAGGCTTAGTCGACGCATTCAAAAGTGCATTCATACCGCCGGAGAACATTTTGAGCACTTGGCGTAGTTAATTAAATTTTATATGCAAACAACTCGCTATAACATTTTGATCACTTAGATTACTAATTTACCTTTCATTGGCAATTGCTATAACAATATATTGTTTTTGTTTTTTTTAAATTATAAAATATATGATGCTATAAAGAGTATATAGTTTTTTTGGGGACACCCTGTATATATATATATATATATATATTAATAGGAGTTAAGAAAGTGTTTCTTCAGCTAGTTGCTAAACGAAATTAATGACGGTGCTATATTATTATTTTCAACTAAATAATATGACGCCTTCTAAGACCACAAGGTCAGTAACTAAATGGCGGGTGCGCAAAACATGTGAATGATCTCTACGAACCTATATTCTAAGTTTCATTAGCCTACGACATGGGTAAGTGCCTGCGAGATGACTTTGAGATTATGAAACAAAAAATCGCTGAAAAGGGGGAATATTTTTCAGTTATTCTCCCGTTTTCAGCGAATAGCAAAATAAATTTGGCATATATTGATGTTTTGCCTAAATGGAAACTTTTTCGTAATTAAATTATCTTTAAAATGAAATGTTTACTTGTGTGGTATAACATTTAGCCACTTTTTTCCAATAAAAAATCAGAAAAAAATGTTGCCCAGAGCTTACCACGAGGAGGTAGTTACACATTAAGCTCCACCCTCCCTCCCTCCTTCTTATAGTAACTAACTAAATTGCATAATCTTTCTTGTGTTAAATGATGGCATTATTTCTCTTTAATTTAAAGTTGAAAAATAAACTATGAATAACAATTCATAGTTGTTTATCGCAATAGGCATACAATTACACATTTGGTTTTGCATATGTTATGTCTCAGCAATGCTGATTGCTGAGTCATCGTATCACAATGGCACCATGCTGCAGTCGGCCAACAGCATTTGCTTTGTACGGACGTGTTTCAAAAGTGTGAGCATTGTGATCTTATTATTCACGCAATATTCGAGTATTGAACTATTGTATACTTAAATTACTATATTATTATTTTCAACTAAATAATATGACGCCTTCTAAGACCACAAGGTCAGTAACTAAAAATAAAAAAGAAAAACAAGAACAAAGTCATGTTAAAGTGTTCGGAGAACCGTGTACCTTGAAAACATATTTGTTGCCAACTCAAGCTGATGTAATGAAACATTATTTTTTTTAAAGGAATCTAATAACGATAATAAACAGGTTGTAAAGGATACCAGCAATGAAATTGTATCAATTTGGAGTAAAGTTTCTTTGCCTGTGATATCATCAAGAAGAATTGAGCAAAAATTCATTGACTATAAAAATAAATATCAGCTGCTAAATAAATCACAGAACACAAAAATATATGTAGAAAAGCTAGAAAAGTTTAAAACTGAGGCAAAGGAAATGTTAGTTGATATTTGTACGTGTAAATGCAAAGATCTGAACAATTACAGTTGTGAAAAAGGCAGGACGGTACCCGTAGAAGAAAGAAAGTTTCTTGCGGATCAAACAACTAAAAGAAACATGGCTATTGGGGGAGTTGACATGGACAAAACTAGACGCTTGAGGGAAAATGCTAAAAGAAAGAATGAACAGTTGATGAGTAATACCGATCGCAGAGATGATGTTCCACACGTAAAAAAGAATCGGCAAAAGGAAGAATCTTGCTGTTCTACAATCATACCACAAAAAGATAGACTTTCGTCTCAAATGAGAACGTCTTTGCCTAGCTTAGTTAGAGAGGCAGATAGATATAATATATCGGACAGATCAGCAGCAGCTCTTGCAACAGCAGTGTTGCAAGATTGTGGAATTGTGAGAAAGGAAAATATGTCTAGCGTAATTGATAAATCGAAAGTGAGGAGAGAAAGAGAAAAGTATAGAAGCAGCCTACACGGTGAACAGATTGGATTTCTCGAAAGTCTTTACTTTGATGGTAGAAAAGATAGTACTTTAGTTCAAGAAAAAAAGGGAATAAATTTTACCCGAAAATGACTTCCGAAGAACATATAGTTTTATTACAGGAACCGAATTCCAAATACTTGGGTCACATTTCTCCTATTTTAGGAGATTCAGATAGCATACACAAAGGAATTTTGAACTTTTTAATCGATCGAGAAGTTAGTACTAACGCTTTGCTATGTATTGGATGTGATGGAACAAAGGTAAACACTGGAATAAAGGGAGGTGTAATAAAACATCTTGAGGTAAGCCTAGGAAGACCTTTACATTGGTTCATTTGCCTTTTCCATTGTAATGAACTTTTACTTCGCCATTTGTTTATGCACATTGATGGCTTATCATCAGGTCGGAGAAGTTATTCCGGATTTATTGGCAAAGCGATAGAAACATGCGAATCACTTCCAGTTTGCTATTTTGAGCCTATTGATCTACCTGCACTTCCAAATATAGAAAGGTGCGATGATTTAAGCACAGACCAAAGGTTGTTGTACGATCTCAGCATAGCAGTTTCAAACGGTTATTGTCCAGACGAACTAGCAAATCGTCGACTTGGTCCAGTATCGCATGCACGTTGGCTAACTACTGCCGAAAGAATTCTACGTCTGTATATTGGAACAGAAATTCCTTCTCCGAATCTTCAAACATTGGCAACATTCGTAATTAAAGTATATTGTCCAATGTGGTTCTATATTAAATGTTTCCCATCATGCATTAACGGACCTCAGCATATTTACAGAATGATAACGCTGTCAAGCTATCTTCCGGCAAGTCAACGAAAAATAATCGAGGATGTTATCCAACGCAATGGGTACTTTGCCCATCCAGAAAATATACTTCTGGCAATGATGGGCGATGAACGAGCTCATATAAGAGAACTAGGAATTAGAAGAGTGCTTTCAGCGAGAAATCAAAATGATCATAACATGCAAGCAAGAACCTTCAAGATTCCTATGATAAACTTTCAAGCCAATGATTACATTGATTTGATTGACTGGCGTAATATACAGAAGACCGAACCACAATTCACCAGGCAAATTAAAACGAGTGACTTAAAATCAATGATTCACTCCAAGGATTTTTCAAAGTTTGACTACATTCGTTTCCCATGCCATTCACAAAATGTAGAACGTCATGTTAAGTTGGTGACAGAGGCCTCTAAAATCGTTTCTGGATATTCCCGAAGAGATGGCTTCATTAAAGTAACTTTAAAATCAAGAGATATAATGCCATCATTTAACACAAAGAAAGATTATGCAATTTATTTAGTTACTATAAGAAGGAGGGAGGGAGGGTGGAGCTTAATGTGTAACTACCTCCTCGTGGTAAGCTCTGGGCAACATTTTTTTCTGATTTTTTATTGGAAAAAGTGGCTAAATGTTACACCACACAAGTAAACATTTCATTTTAAATATAATTTAATTACGAAAAAGTTTCCATTTAGGCAAAACATCAATATATGCCAAATTTATTTTGCTATTCGCTGAAAACAGGAGGATAACTGAAAAATATTTCCCTTTTTCAGCGATTTCTTGTTTCATAATTTCAAAGTCATCTCGCATGCACTTACCCATGTCGTAGGCTAATGAAACTTAGAATATAGGTTCGTAGAGATTATTCACATGTTTTGCGCACCCGCCATTCATTAAATTATAAAAATTGATTTTTTTGATGCACCCTACCCGTTATGCAGTGTGCGTTCCTTAAAAATGCACTGAAGAACGCGACTTCCGCGTATGAACATTCTTATCCTTTCTGATCAGCGACCATACGTAGTCTCCCATCATGGAAGCATCCCAATAGCCCTGGTACCTTTTCTCCATCGTTTGAATATCTTGATGGAATCTTTCGCCATGTTCTTCACTCACATTGCCCAGGTTATCACGAAAAAAGTCTAGATGTGAATGCAGATAGTGTAATTTTAAAGACATACGGCACCCCATTTTGCCATAGCACTTAATCAAGTTTGACACTAAATCCTTATAGTTTGGTGCTTTATGGTTGCCTAAAAACCCACGAACCATATCACGGAAAGCACACCAAGCCTCTTTTTCGATCGGAGTCATCTTGGCTTCAAGGTTCTTTGAATTCAACAGCGCCTTGATTTTGGCCTCAGAGAGTTTAGGGAACATGACCCGAATCTGTTGAAAAACTTCCCTCCAAAATCTAACGCAGTTACAAACTGCTTAATTAGACCCAACTTAATATGGAGAGGTGGTAGCAGAGCTATGTCAAGCTTCACAAGAGGTTCCCTGAGTACATTGTACTTTCCTGGTTGCAGTCCTTCACGTGGAGGCCACTGAACTGTTTTATAGTGCTCAGTTGAAGCCCTACTATCCCACAGGCAAAGAAAATATGAATATTTAGTAAACCCTCCTTGTAAACCTAACAGGAAACCAATCATTTTGAAATCACTACACACGTCCCAGTTATATTGTTCATACCTGATTTGAGTGAGCAGTTGTTTGACATTTTCATAGTCCTCTTTCATTTGAACAGAATGTGCAACTGGTATAGATGGATATTTGTTCCCATTGTGGAGAAGAACAGCTTTTAAACTCCGAGTTGAACTGTCAATAAACAGGCGCCACTCTGAGGGTATATGTTTTAACCCAATAGCTGTGAATAGACTATTAACCTCGCTGCAATAACAGAGAGAGCCATCTTCTCCAAGCAAATTCCACTTTTTGAGTCTGGAGATCAGAAGCTCAGACCCTGATTTTGTCAGACCCAAATCTCTAATTAAGTCGTCCAATTCCCTCTGATTTGGAAAGTGAGGGTTTGTACTGTAAGTTACTATATATTCTTCATCATGACTGTCTTCACCAGCCGACATCTCAGATGAGCTAGCTGCATCCTCATTTTCAACCTGCAAAGCAAAGAAACAAAATATAGGCATGGCTGTATATGTAGAAGAGCATCAGCACTAAGAAAAATCGACACATAATGACCCACAGTCTGTAAATACAGAAGGTAAAGTAATGGATAGATACCTGTTCTGGTGGACGTGGTACTGGAAGACCTTCGCCATGTGGTACAGGAGCTATGGACGACGCTATGCTTGGATACTGAAGAGTCTGCCTTCCTTTAACTTTCCTGTACTTAGAAACATCTACCATGCAGTAGTAGCAATCGTCGTGGTGGCTCTTTGTTTCTCTCCATATTCTGGGTACCGCAAAGGGCAATGCTTTGCGTACTCCCCGCAGCACCCTTCAAGTGTGGAGCGGCAGCTTCCACAGATCACATAGGGTGCCCAGGGCTTATCTTGGTCACCCATAGGCATACCAAAATAGAGCCGATACGCGATCCAGAACTTGGTGTCTTTCACAATCTTGTGCGATACTTGTTTGGGGCCTATGTAACAGAGCTGGGCACTTGCGGCATATTTTGCGGTACTGCGGTACTGCGGTACTACCGCACTACCAAACCGGTACCAAACCGGTACGCGGAAATTTGAATGCGGTAGCGGTACTGCGGTATTTTCAGCGATCCTTTGCGGTACTGCGTTATGCGGTACCGGTTTGCGGTTTGCGGTAGTACCGCAGTACCGCAGTACCGCAAAATATGCCGCAAGTGCCCAGCTCTGCTATGTAATACCCACAAACGTAGCAGAATATATCCGGCGAATGTTTACAAGCTCTAGTTGCCATTCTCTTTACCAAACTGTACTACATTAATCATAACCTGCAGATATAGAGAGAAGAGTTATTAAATCTGCAACATATTACAGATTCCAGAAAAAAGATGTATTCACAACACTGAAATAATGTTCGCAATAAAAAAGGATCGATAACACTCAAATCGTCAGCACAGAGAAGCACAGAAACACAGTACCTCAGTGCTGGTAACCATCAGACAAACAACCTGCTTTCTTTGTGTGCTCACACTTACTGACTTCTCAGACTCTGCGCTCTTCTTTATATAGCACAGTGGAAGTTTCGGGCAAATTCTAGAGCAAGAAACTGTCAACGAACATCCTGATTGTTCTCAACAATTCCTGATTATTCTGATATTGCTGCGCCCATAATAACATTATACTGGTAAAACTTGAAAAATGGATTATCTCTGAAACCATTGACGATACACACAAACCAAGGCCAGATTTGGACTCAGCGCCCACAAATGCATATAAAAACAAAAAATTCTATATAAACAGAATCAGTGTTACACAGTGTAATTTGGCTTATGTATGAAATCATTGGGAAGCCTTGTTATGATTATGATTGGTCTGATGGGGGGGGAGGGTAATCGCTCCTTGAATGTGCGAGGTATAGTTTCTATTATTAGCAACTTTGTACATACTGATACCGACAGTAAGTTTATACGAGTCATTTAGTTTTAGAATATTTGAATTTTTGAACATTGGAGATGTTTGAGATCGTCTGTTATCATTGTTTGAGAAAGTTCGTAAGGACTTTTTATGGATTACTTCTTGCGGATATCGTATATAATTTTTCGTACTAGTGCATGATGTGATTCCATATTGTAAGTGTGGATGAATAAATGAATAATACAGTGTGAGGAGAGCATTTTGGGGAATTGTTTTATGGAACTCAAATATTATTTGATATGTTTTATGCAGATTTTAAAATTTAATTTGTCATCCAATTTGATGCCAAGAACTTTAATTTCACTTAGTTTGCAAGAGGAGTATTTCCAATTATTAATCGGAGTATGCGCGATTATAGTTTGTTTAGTTACACTCATCTATGATGATTTTGTGAAGTTTAGTAAAAGCTTATTTGTACACATCCATTTATAGATATCATCTAATTGCCAATTCACTTCATTCATTTGGG
Organism: Bathynomus jamesi; assembly: GCA_023014485.1. Classification (NCBI taxonomy): domain Eukaryota; kingdom Metazoa; phylum Arthropoda; class Malacostraca; order Isopoda; family Cirolanidae; genus Bathynomus; species Bathynomus jamesi. The sequence continues at coordinate 239,187 of JAJOZX010003490.1, forward strand.
AGTTGATATCGTGGTGTGTAGAAGTGAGTTTTGTATCGTCTGCATACTGAATACAATTTAATGTTGTTGATCGATAAAAATCATTTACATGCATTAAGAAGAGTAAGGGGTCCAAGGATAGATCCTTGTGGAACCCCACTTTCCAATACAGCATATTCTGATGAAATGTTATTTACTTTATCATACTGGTGACGATTAGAGAGATATGACTAAAACCAACTTAACATATTTTGCCTTACGCCATATGTGTAAAGGCTTTCGACAGGACAAGGAAAACTAAGGTTGTGTGTTTTTTGTAGGTTAGGTTTTTACAGATATTTTCTAATAACATGTTGATGGCGTCTTCTGTGTTGTGGTCTTCCTCTAAAATTGTGTTTTTGCTAGGATGTCGTATTTTGCTAAGAATTTAATTAGTCTCTTGTATAGAATTCTTTCAAATACTTTACTCAAAGTTGGTAAGACGGAGATTGGACGGTAATTGGCTGGAGAATCAGAGCTGCTTGTTCTGAATGCTGGACAAACCCTGGCTATCTTCAGGTAATCAGGGAATACACCTTGTACTATTGGCTCATTCATAAGTCTTGTGAGTGGTGATGCTGTATCATATGATATAAAGAGGTAACGAAGTAAAGAGGTTAATTAAAGAGTTAAAGACTGGTTCTGCGTCATGGGTAGATGACCTATCGAATGAGCACTTAAAATATGCCAATGACGTGGTATGCCTGCATATATCATTGCTCCTATCAGCCATGCTTGCTCACAGCTATATCCCTGCAGAGTTCATGAGGGTATATATCTTGTTCCTGGTTAAAAATAAGTATGGAAACATTCTGTCCAGCAATAATTACAGGCCTATTGCTGTCGCTTCCTACTTCTCGAAACTACTAGAAAAACTCTTGTTACTCCGATTAAATGATTACCTATGGACATCTAATCAGTTTGGTTTTATAAGGTCCCACTCAACTGACCTGTGTATCTAAATACACTGATAGTTATTCAACTATTTTTAGCTGTTTCCTAGATATAGTAAGGCATATGATAGAGTGAACCACAATGTTTTATTTAAAAAACTAGAAGACAGGAAAGTTCCCATGTACATATCAAATTTATTGAAATTTTGGTATTTCCAACAATCTTTTACCGTTAGGTGGGGCAACGTTCTATCCGAATGTTTTGGCTCCTCTTGCGGGGTGAGACAAGGCTCCTTGCTCTCTCCTATGCTGTTTAATGTGTATCTTAACTAATTAATTGCTTCACTTAATGAGGCAACGGCGGGATGTTGTATAGATAACACAAGGATAAATAACTTAGTTTATGCAATTATGATATGGTGTTAATAAGTCCCTCTGTTAAAGGTCTGGGTCGGCTACTAAAAGGCTGCGAAGTGTATTCGCAGAAACATGATATTCTTTTTAATGTTGCAAAAACTAAGGTCATGCAATTTCATCCTAAAAGCTGTAATCAGCGAGCTGATGTTAGGTTTAAAATGAGAGGTGAAGTAATTGAGGAAGTACAAGAGTTTAAGTATTCGGGTCAAACTATCACCCGCAACGAGTGATGACTCAGATATAAGAAAACAATATTGAAGCCTTTCTGCTAAAGCGAATATGACTATAAAGAACTTCCGGTTCTGTACAACTGAAGTTAAAGACACTCTTTTTCGTACTTTCTGCAGTAATATATACGGACAGCAACTCTGGGTGAATTATAAAAAAGGTTCTGACAGAACCCTAACTGTGCCGTACAGCAAGTCTTTTAGACTCTTACATAAATTAACCCCAAGATGCTCAGCTTCGCAAATGTCATTTGTGGGCGCTGATTCCAAATCTGGCCCTGGTTTGTGTGTATCGTCAATGTTTCAGAGATAATCCATTTTTCAAGTTTTATGAGTATAATGTTATAATGGGCGCAGCAATATCAGAATAATCAGGAATTGTTGAGAACAATCCGAATGTTCGTTGACAGTTTCTTGCTCTAGAATTTGCCCGAAACTTCCACTGTGCTATATAAAGAAGAGCGCAGAGTCTGAGAAGTCAGTAAGTGTGAACACACAAAGAAAGCAGGTTGTTTGTCTGATGGTTACCAGCACTGAGGTACTGTGTTTCTGTGCTTCTCTGTGCTGACGATTTGAGTGTTATCGATCCTTTTTTATTGCGAACATTATTTCAGTGTTGTGAATACATCTTTTTTCTGGAATCTGTAATATGTTGCAGATTTAATAACTCTTCTCTCTATATCTGCAGGTTATGATTAATGTAGTACAGTTTGGTAAAGAGAATGGCAACTAGAGCTTGTAAACACTCGCCGGATATATTCTGCTACGTTTGTGGGTATTACATAGGCCCCAAGCAAGTATCGCACAAGATTGTGAAAGACACCAAGTTCTGGATCGCGTATCGGCTCTATTTTGGTATGCCTATGGGTGACCAAGATAAGCCCTGGGCACCCCATGTGATCTGTGGAAGCTGCCGCTCCACACTTGAAGGGTGCTGCGGGGAGTACGCAAAGCAATGCCCTTTGCGGTACCCAGAATATGGAGAGAACCAAAGAGCCACCACGACGATTGCTACTACTGCATGGTAGATGTTTCTAAGTACAGGAAAGTTAAAGGAAGGCAGACTCTTCAGTATCCAAGCATAACGTCGTCCATAGCTCCTGTACCACATGGCGAAGGTCTTCCAGTACCACGTCCACCAGAACAGGTATCTATCCATTACTTTACCTTCTGTATTTACAGACTGTGGGTCATTATGTGTCGATTTTTCTTAGTGCTGATGCTCTTCTACATATATAGCCATGCCTATATTTTGTTTCCTTGCTTTGCAGGTTGAAAATGAGGATGCAGCTAGCTCATCTGAGATGTCGGCTGGTGAGGACAGTCATGATGAAGAATATACAGTAACTTTCAGTACAAACCCTCACTTTCCAAATCAGAGGGAATTGGACGACTTAATTAGAGATTTGGGTCTGACAAAATCAGGGTCTGAGCTTCTGATCACCAGACTCAAAAAGTGGAATTTGCTTGGAGAAGATGGCTCTCTCTGTCATTGCAGCGAGGTTAATAGTCTATTCACAGCTATTGGGTTAAAACATATACCCTCAGAGTGGCGCCTGTTTATTGACAGTTCAACTCTGAGTTTAAAAGCTGTTCTACTCCACAATGGGAACAAATATCCATCTATACCAGTTGCACATTCTGTTCAAATGAAAGAGGACTATGAAAATGTCAAACAACTGCTCACTCAAATCAGGTGTGAACAATATAACTGGGACTGTGTGGTGATTTCAAAATGATTGGTTTCCTGTTAGGTTTACAAGGAGGGTTTACTAAATATTCATATTTTCTTTGCCTGTGGGATAGCAGGGCTTCAACTGAGCACTATAAAACAGTTCAGTGGCCTCCACGTGAAGGACTGCAACCAGGAAAGTACAATGTACTCAGGGAACCTCTTGTGAAGCCTGACATAGTTTTGCTACCACCTCTCCATATTAAGTTGGGTCTAATTAAGCAGTTTGTAACTGCGTTAGATTTTGGATGGGAAGTTTTCCAACAGATTCGGGTCATGTTCCCTAAACTCTCTGAGGCCTAAGTCAAGGCTGGCATCTTTGTAGGACCACAAGTCAAGGCGCTGTTGAATTCAAACAACCTTTAAGCCAAGATGACTCCGATCGAAAAAGAGGCTTGGTGTGCTTTCCTTGATGTGGTTCGTGGGTTTTTAGGCAACCATAAAGCACCAAACTATCAGGAGTTAGTGTCAAACTTGATTAAGTGCTATGGCAAAATGGGGTGCCGTATGTCTTTAAAATTACACTATCTGCATTCACATCTAGACTTTTTTCGTGATAATCTGGGCAATGTGAGTGAAGAACATTGCGAAAGATTCCATCAAGATATTCAAACGATGGAGAAAAGGTACCAGGGCCATTGGGATGCTTCCATGATGGGAAACTACGTATGGTCGCTGATCAGAAAGGATAAGAATGTTCATACGCGGGAGTCGCGTTCTTCAGTGCATTTTTAAGGAACGCACACTGCATAACGAGGCTTGTTATTCTCTTGTCGGTTCTCCTCATGATTATATTATATCCTTTGCACTATTTTGGGTTTGTCAAACAATTTTGGCTCAATAAACATTAATTTCCAGTAGTGTTTTTATTTTCAGAAAATATTTATGTTATGTTATGTTATATACTTTGCCACATGAAAAGTGTGATAACCTATATTTTTGAAACGGTTGATGATAGAGCAAAACCAATATCATTTTTGGAATCAGCGCCTCGAAATCATTAAGAAACAACAGAAAAATCACAATAAACAGAAATTTTTTCAAATTTTGTTACCCAGTGTTATTTTAGCTATCCATGAGTCCTGCCGTTTATCCTCTAATCTATGGCATTCTTGGTACGAAAATGTCTGTCTGTACTCCACTTAACTTCAATATTACTCTATTATTTCTAATGAACTGTATATATTTCTATCCTTAGTATGCAAACTGTCATTGTATTAATAATATTTGTTATATGGACTATAGTCTGCGAATAAACCTTTTCATTTTCATTTTATTTAACCTCTTTCGTAACATCTAAGGTCATATAACAGAGGGGACCTCAGCTTTATGGGGGATCTGACCGACTACCCCACCACAGAACACCCAGAAAGGCACATAAATCGCTGAAATCTTGGGTCCGAAGCGAGTCTCATTATAAATAACTATTTACTTGTGAATTTAATATAAATTGTGGTATTTTCTCATAATGATGATGATAATGATAAACTTTGTTGACAGGAGATAAATCCCATAAAATTTATTTTTTCACACGGACATGCAGCACGAAGAGGTAATGGAAAACATATTTAGGAGTAAAAGTATGCAGATGTCCCACTCCCTGCAACAACAATAATTTATAATGGATGTTATGTAAGCCTAAATACAGTTGCGGAAATAAGTTCGCCGAAAAACAGTCTGGGAAAATTACAAATTAGTAATTTGTTTGGTTCTTTGAAAATTTTATTTTCCATCAAACTTCAAAAAAATAAAATCCTGTCGTGAAACTCTTGTTTCATATTGATAAATATTGTTAAGAAATATGGTTTCACAACAGGACCTTTGGAATCGATTGTACAGTTTCAGGAAGAAGTTCGCCTAGAAACACTTTCCAAAAGAAGCATAACAAAAATTATTAAGTAGTAATATTTTGTTTTTCTTTGGATATTTTTTTTTTTTTTAACAGGAACACGGTTTCAAAAACAAAACACATTCCTTACTAATTAATAATTTTTGGTGTTTTAGAAGTGTAAATTTCTAAATATTTTTTCCCAAAGTTGTACATTCATATCTATAGAACGATATACACTTTTTTGCAAAAACCCTTTGACAAAACCATTAAAAAACATAATTTATCAAGAATTCCTTAAATTTGATATTCCATTCGTAATAATAGTAAAACAACATAGATTTATTCTATAATGAATGATATTCTATAATAAATAGTAATAAAATTAGTAGAACACCATAAAAGTATGCAATATATTATTAAATGTAATATCAGTAGTCAAAATATTTTTGTTTGAGTTTCTTTATTATATAGATTATAAATCAGTGATGCACAAACCCTGGCCCGCGGGCCAAATGTGTCCCCCACGGGTCTTTTCAATTCAATGAAAAAGTTAGAATATAAAAGTGACCCAATTTATGACTTAGATGGAAAGTAAGTAGGCTAATACATTTAGTTATTTTCTTCGCTTGGCCCTCACATCAAAAAAGTTTGTGCACCACTGGTATAAATGCTTTGGTCTCTTACTCGCGATTCTATTGCTTTTCAAGCTTCAAATTTACTTTTAAAACCTTCTTTTCATGAATTTAAGGCTTATTTGAAGAACGGACCATGTTTTAAGTAACATTTGCGGACCATGAAATGATGCTCACAATCTTCTCTTCAGCTTTTAAGCGAGTGGTGTACCGAGTAATCGGTATCGGCCAAATTTAGCCGATTCTCTTACCGATTCTTTTAATTTTTTATTTTCATTATAAAACAAAATCTATATTTAGAAAAAATTGAACATACAAAAAAAAACAATATTTATGGTAATTTATACTCATTTTAAAGTGTAATTATATAAAAATATTTTACATTCACGGAATGTAAGTTAGGTTAATAAGTTAGGTTACCGATAAATTTACATTTTCTCTAAGTAGCTAATCTCAAAATATTATAAACCATTGTAATCTCCTACTCTATATTAACAATAATTCTACATTAAGTTGTACTTTATAATTCTTATATTAAACCATCTTATTATGTTGACTTTATTTTAAGTATTTTAATAATTTTACAAATCCCATTTGTATATCTATTTTTTTATTCAAATTAGTCACAGAGGACTTGAAATTTTAATGAAAAATTTCGTTGTTGTTCATATTGTTGAGGAAAGGGATCACCTGAATGAAGATCAGGGCCCCCAACCTTCGTTTTTTAGCCTTATAAGGTAACCAACGAAACTATCACGAATTAACCTAACCAATCGTCAAGGGCGTACAGTTGACCTAGCGATTGGTTAGGTTAAGTCGTGATATTTTCGTTAGTTAGCCTTATAAGGCTAACTAACGAAGGCTGGGGGCCCTGATCTTCAGGTGATCCGAAGATAGAAAATACTTTCAACATAAGGAAAAACAGTTACTTTAAATATTGGTATTCAATTTTGAAACTAAAATAAAATTATTTCATTATTTTACTGAGTAATAAAACTATTTAGCATCATTTTAGCTACGGGTCTACGGCATATGAGTAATAATTTCTGGTACCATATACTGTGGAGTGATCTAAGAAAAAACATGGTGCTGGTTAAGTGTGCGGTCTACCTAGCTTTTAGTTAGCTTTATAAGGCTAACTAATGAAACTATCACGACTTAACCTAACCAATCGTTAGGTCAACTGTACGCCCTTGACGATTGGTTAGGTTAAGTCGTGATAGTTTCATTAGTTAGCCTTATAAGGCTAGCTAAAAGCTAGGTAGACCGCACACTTAACCAGCACCAAAAACATTTAAACAAATTTGAAATGTAAAAATGTGAAAATTGAAAGTTTTCACTTTAGATTAGTAAAAATTATGAAGGGAATTGTTTTATTAAAATGTAGGCAAAGAATCGGCATCGGCTAAATTTTGAAATCAGTACATCACTACTTTTAACTCTTATTTCATAACCTGGGTAAAATATATACTTGGTATAATTTACTATGGTTATAACATAGGAGATTACCCTTATTTCCTAACCTTGGTATCGTCAAGGGCGTACAGCTGACCTAACGATTGGTTAGGTTAGGTCGTGATATTTTCGTTAGTTAGCCTTATAAGGCTTTCCATCATTTGCACATACATTTATCTAAGAACCCATTTCCCATCATCCTCAATGGTATGGTGTGGGCACGACTATTAAGCTCGAAACTGGAAACACTCAAATCACATACTCGTGCTGGGTGAATCCGAATCCAGATTCGGATTCGCTTTCATCAAAGAAAATATAAATACTGTGGTATTTCGTTTATTCATATTTGATAAAATACTCTAAATCAATAATAAAATTATGATTGTATTCTAATACACTCGAGGCAAAAATTACAGCTGGTTTTCCCGTGTCAATTTGGTGAGAAGAATCATGAGTTTGTAATGATTTGGAGTCGAACAGCTATACAATTCGAACGAACCTTCTCTCGTTAAAGGAAACTATTAACTAAGTTTAATATGCACTGCACTATGCATTCTGTAATATTTTGTAGTTTTAGTGCATTCATTTAGTTCATTATACATAATTTAAGTTAGTTTTCCAATAAAATCTTTACGCAATAGCCTATTGGGCCCATGTCAATTTAATTGTACAATATAGTTGCTAAAGAGTAGTAAAGTTGTAGAAAACAATTTATTGGTTTTAATTTTTTGAAGAATAAAAGCGTGCCGTTATACATAATGTCATAATTTAGGAGACTATTTGATTCCTACTATGAATTCGGATTCAGATTTGAACATTGTGGATTCGGATTTGATAATTTTTAAATCTTTAGATTCGTATTCGGATTCGGGGTTATCGGATTCTGCCCAGCACTGTGAACCACCTTACACACACACACACACACACACACACGAAAGGATCACCATTGGGAATAAGGTACCACTCCAACCTTAGGGATCCAGTGTTACCTTTTATGACAAGATTGGAGGTATACCTAGTGGTATACCACTAGTGGTATGTTAGGCGAGACGAACGTCTTCATTTACACCTCACAAACCGCTTCCATTCTTCTGTCCCTCATTAACTCCTGCACCACATTTATATCAAGTTCTGCTAAGATTTGTAAAAGTGAAATGTTTCTTTAGAATATTGTGTTTTTGTTGTAAGCACTGTTCCTTCTAAATGAAACACTTCACAAAAATTGACAGACACTCTGAAGCAAAGAAGCTGAAGGAAACGCATAGATTCTTCCATCATCATCCATTGCAACAGCATCAGTCTTTCCAAAGGTCTTTCCAAAGGTCATTTCCACTGACGATGACCTCTCCCGTGGTCCACAGTAAAGGCGATCCCTCGTCCAGACGAGAAGCTCCAATCCAGTAGTATGTATCATCGATCAGCTCTGTGAAAGGAATTAGATGTGACTTAGATCGACAGAGAGAAGTTATTGTAATTATATTTCTATACAAAGACTGCTACTACTACTACTACTACTACTGTTGTTGTGGTGGTGGGGTCGTAAAATCGGGATTTAATAATGAATATAAAATAACAATTCATAATGTATAACTGTAAGTTAGGTTTAATAGATATATTGTAAAAGGTAGGAAACGGGCCTATTTTGAATTTAAAGAAGAGTACGTAACATGAACCACGAAGTCAGAATAACAGGTCCAGTCTTGTTTATGCGTGTAAATGAGGTCAGCCAATGAGGCATAAGTTTGTTTGTCACGTGATACCCACTCTAGTCTTGCCCAATCATGTTTTTAAAGACAAATTAGTTTTCAAATAATACCAGATACCAGATAAGTAAGAGATTTAATAACAGAAAATAGGCCAATAAAGTTAGTTGAATACCATAGAATAGGTGGGAAATTCTAAAAACTATCGAAATCATGTATTAATTTCTGTCTCTTAAGTTGTGGGTGCAATAATAAATAAACTGAAGATCAGGTGTAAAGCGGGAATGGAACAATGAAATTTGCTCACTGAAAAAGGCAACGCATCTCCGGAGTCGACAGAGGGAGAGAGTCATTGGAAGCAATTTGTTCATCTTAAAATCGTTTTGCACTCCCTTGTTAATGTTTTTCTATTTCTCTATTCAAGCCCGTGGGAAGTAGGGCCTCTATTTAAAATGAATTAAGAACAGTAAATTCAATGCATTACCCACTGGGGCCAATGACATAGAATCTTCTATCCGCGACCCGAGGCTTTTCATTCATGTCACGCGCGAGGCTACAGTATATCGTTTTTGAAGGCCTACTTGATTTTCGGTTAGGGCTTAACCTTGTCTCTTGAATTATATAACGTAAATGTAAAGTTAAAATAATCTGTGAACATAAGATTAAAAGTATAAAAGTCTTGGTGTTTCTTAAGAAAATAATTTATATTAATGGTCAAAATTAAATTCATGAGTTTAATAGAAAGGATCTATAATTTTTTTTTTTAATTTACTTAGTTGTGGTTTAGTGGTAAAAGTTGAATTAATAGAAATGTATCATTGGTCACGTTATCATCCTGAGTGTGGGTGTGTTGTCGTCATGCACCAACCCATGGACGGTCAACCCGAAACATCCGGGAACCCTGAACCCTTTAGTTGCTTCAAGATGGGAAACTCTTTCCAGAGGTAAAGATTGAAACCTTGGATCTTTTCCAAATGGACGACCCCACGGGATTTAGCTGAAAATTTGTATACTAATAAATTTTTATATTTTAATAACGAAAATTACATTATTTTCCTGAACAAATATGCGCAACATACGAAAAAAATTGTATTTATATGCGCACTAATTTGCATGGCGCATGACCGTTATCTAAATTATGTAGTGTTATGTAGTGTGTTTTACAAAATGAAACGCAGATAATATTCTTTATTTATTAAAATTTGCAATATTTAATAATATTTTAATAAATAAATCTTCATTTGCATACGTTTTTCTTCATACGAACTCGCATAAACAGTAATTTTTGTTGTTGTTATTAATGATTTTTCTATTTACGAATTTTGTGGACGAGTTTTATAGCATTTACAGTAGATGGTCTTCTATTGCATGGGTAAACAAATATGTACTTTGCAGTCCAACTTTCGTTTGTCTGGATTATCTCCTCACAGTCTACCTAGCGCTTTTGTGTTTGAAGAAAATTAATTGTTTTTGATCTACAATCTTCGCGGTCATCATCGTTGTCTTCCGCGAGCAGAGACAAATCAAAACTCTTGCATTTGTTTGCATAGAGGGTCTCCATGAATCAGTTTCTGTTGCATTGAGATGCCCTACTGCGGTTTCTGACTTGATGTATTTTGGTACCCATTTGTAAATAAAATATTGTAACAAATATACGAAGCTCACGTCATAAATCTTGTAGTACTGCGGTGACGTTTAGGACGTCATTATATATATATATATATATATATATATATAGCTTTCTTGGACCTCGTGGGGAATGGTCGCTTTGTTTCTCTCTCTATATTAATATCAAAATAAGAAGGGAATAACTTCTCAGCGGCTTATTCTATTTACACCCGAAAGTGCATAAAGTATTAGTGAATCTGGGATCTTTTCCGTTTGACTGCCGCCATTGAAACATAAGAGGTGAGTGCCCCCAGCCTTCTTTACTTAGCCTTATAAGTAGGCTGACCATATTTCCTTGAGACAAAAACGGGACATTGGGATGGCAAAAAAGGGACGGGGGTTATGTAATATTCTGTATTCATGAAAAAGTAAGTACATAAACATATTGAGCTTACAATTATTCTTCAGTGACAGAACCCATACAGAACCCATAAAAAAAACGGTACTGTCCCGTTCAAAACGGTACGTATGGTCAGCCTACTTATAAGGCTAACTAACGAAAATATCACGACCTAACCTAACCAATCGTTAGGTCAACTGTACGACCTTGACGATTGGTTAGGTTAGGTCGTGATATTTTTGTTAGTTAGCCTTATAAAGCTAACTAAAGAAGGCTGGAGGCCCTGATCTTCAGGTGATCCCCTTATTTTTCTGAGTACACGATTAAAACTTAAAAATTAAGCATGGATCTTGAAAGTAATTAAAATTGTTTATAAGAAACAAAATTTGAAGGGGAAATTAAGAAAAGCTTTTTTATAAAGTAACTTATTTTGTATCATCAAGACATTTCAGTTAAAATACAAAATACAAAAAGTTTAATTGTTTCAATGGCGGCAGTCAAACGGAAAAGATCCTGAATCTGTGCATATAAATTAGCTACAAAGTGAAAATCATTGTAAGAAAGTGTATTATAGTTTACACAAATTATTACAAATTTAAAGTATATATTTAATCAAAACACAGCAGGCAGTTGAGAAAAGCCCTCGTGACCGACACCCAGCGAAAGAAAGAAAGAAAAATTGTCTTTTGAGCGACGACGGTAATAATTAACATGACCATGGGTTTAATTTCTCACCTAATTTGCAACTTGTATAATTTAGAAACAACTGAAAATGCAGCAATAAGGCGTGATTTCTGTCAAAAACTGCACAACTTTATCTGTATGAATTGGGGTGATAGAAAAATATCCCTTCTGTCGAACGCCAAACAAATCACGGGGATCAAATTTCTGTGTGACGCATGTACTGAGACGGAAAACTCATTTGCGATGTTTAAAGAAATTGAGAATACAAATACGAAAGTGATGAAAAAGGAGAGACTAATAGGGGAAAAAGAGGACCGAAATGTCCCAAAGCAAAACGGTGTGGATGAGAGAGGAACAAATGAAAATGGAACAAATGAAAATATAACATCGAAAGAAGACACAACTCTAAAAGAATCTGCGATATGATACAACTGCGTAACGAGGATAATGAGAAAAAGACGACAAAACCTGAAAACATAGAACATAAATGGCCGACAAGAACCAGAAACGTAGAAAATGCTAATGATAATAAATAAAAATAATGATAATGCTAACGATAAAATGAAGACAAAGACTAAAAACATAGAAAGTAAACAGACGACAAGAACTAGAAACGTAGAAAATATCGTATGTAAATATTATGCAAATGGACACTGCAGATACCGGGATGGGCAATGCATCTATGGACATCCCACTTTATGTAACTTCCATTACACAAATGGATATTGCAAATTTGAAAATGAATGCATGTTCCACTATCTTGCTATCTGCAAAACCTATGCAAGATATGGGAGGTACAACTACGGGCAAAAATGCAGTTACCACCACCCTCAAAGGAGCGCGACAGGTGCGCAGGCAAGACCAGCACCAAAGAGGGCTACCAATTTTTTAGATGTGGCAAACACAATTCAGCTGTTAAATACCATCCAGCAAATACAAAGCCAACTGACAAGTACAGGGATCCAAGTGCCGTATAGAAGGCATACAGAAAGACATTCCATGCGATATCGGGACAACAGGTATCGAAAAAGATAGAGAGGAAAATCTCGGAGGATCACAAGGCAACGAAACATGCACCACCACTGGAAAAGGAATCTAAACTACATAAATGGAAAAACAAAAGCGAAAAAATAAAAATAATCCTAGCCAACATTCAGGGCCTAAAACCAAACCAATCCCTGGACAAAGTCACATACCTAAAAGGACTGATGCAAGAACCAGAACGGACTTTGCGTGCCTCACGGAAACCCATCTACCGTAAAGGACTGCCAGGCGAACTGTGAAAACTGTGAATTTTGTGTTGAAAAAAAGCAATAATATTGACAACTATAACATATTCCGAGCCGACAGAACAGTAAGGCGTAAAGAAGGGTGTGCTATTTATACACGCGAGAAACATATGGCAGAAATGACTATAAGTACTTCAAACAACTACGTAGAATGTGTAGCAGCAAAAGTCGAAAAATTAAACATGGTACTAATTGTAATATATAGACCCCCAAACACACCAACTTCAATATGGTCAGATTCCATTACAGAGGTCAGAAACTGGGTAAAAGAGCTACACTCTCCAACCCCAAATATTTTTCTCTGTGGTGATTTTAATTTTCCACTTATGAAATATAAAAGGATACGAAAAAATATACAGTTTGTATACACCAAGCCAAAGGGTGCACATAGGAAGACCAGAAGCAGGTAAAAATGCTCCAAGCTCTAGCGATGAATTTATGTTAACACACGAAATAACAGAAAATACAAGAAAAACAACTATTCCCAACTATAATATCTGATCACATTTTTGAAATAACCAAAATAAAAAAAACAGAAAAGAAAAGAAAACACTATAGAAAGAAGCAAATTCGAAATTTTTAATTTTCACTCCAAAGCTATAAACTGGGAAGGTGTTGCATCCAGCATGGAAGCAATAGACTGGAAAACCATCTATAAAGGCAAGACAACGGAAGAGATGCTAATAACCTTAGAGAAGAAGACGCTGAAAATTGTGGAAAGACATGTCCCAAAAATGCAACAAAGAAGAAAGAGAAGCAGGTTCGAGAGACAAAAGAGGTCATTGTTCCGAAAGAGAAAAAGAGTGACTGTAAAATTAGGAAACTGCAAAGACAACAATATCAGAAAAATATTAAACGATAAACTGCAGGGTATAGATTGTGTCATACAGGACTTAATTGAAAAGCATACAGAGAAAGAAGAAGAAGAAGACATAGAAGCGATAAAGGTTAACTAAAAGTACTTCTATAATTTTGCAAAAACGAAGTCGAAAATTAAGCTTATATTCATGGAAAGAAGAAAAGAAAGGTACACCATCATTTACGCTTGGAAAATAATGAGGGAACTTGTCCCTAATCTTAATCTGAATGCAATAACCCCCCCCCCCCCCAAAAAAAAACAGTGGAAAGTAGAAAAGGAAGAATGTGTCGTGTTGCCAAATTAAAGGCCAGACAGGGAACATCCTCAACCCTGAAGGAAAATAGTTTTGTTGTGAGAGGACCAAGACTATAACCAGCTGCCCAAGAACCGAGGAACACGAGTGGTGTTGCAGTGGATATCTTCAAAAGAAGATTAGATCTCTGGCTCAGAACATTCCCAGATGAGCCGGGGGTACCTGGTTATGGGAGGTGGAGAACAAAAGAAACCAACTCTCTGCTTCACCAGGCCAACTCGAGAGGAGGGCCGACAAGCTTCACCTTCGTGAAGTGAGGAATCATCGCACGGAACATTTTATATATTGATAAAAACCCAGCAAATGAAAAAAAAAATATGGCGAAGCCTTTCTGGGAACTGATCCATCTCTCCAAACCGGAAACTTAACACGAACTAAATTAAAATTAGAGGAAAAATACTCCAGTCACCCGATGACGTCGCCACTAAAATCGCCTGCAGGAAAAGATCCCCCGGAGGAAAATGTCCCCGAGGAAAAATCCCCCTAGGAAAAATATCCCCTGAGGAATAAATCCCCTATTAGTCATGAGAACTAAGGATACAGATAATGCTAAATAAAATTTATTCTTTATTAAGAAACACAATTAAAAACGAATAGATAATGTATGTGAAAAAATGCCGAGATTAAAATTTGAGATTGAAGGCGATTCCTTTCAGATAATCTATAATGGATCGGTTATCAACATCATCTACGATACTTTTAATACGAGCTACTGCACTCTTGTATTTTTTTCTTTGCGTATGAGAAGGATGACCAGCCATAGCTTGAGTAGCATAAACTTGTATAGCTTGCTCCTTTTGAATGCACCTTATAAAAGCCCAAACCTAACCTAACCTAACCTATGTCATTTCTAGATAATTTTTTATATGTTTCATGACTAATGGGGGATTTATTCCTCGGGGGATATTTTTCAGGGGGATTTTTTCCTAGGGGGATTTTTTCCTCGGGGGGGTATTTTTCTCCGTGGATCTTTTCCTGCAACGACTAAAATCAATCCAACCAACTAAACCAAATTAATCTGGTCTAAATCTTCAAAGCAAACCTTTCATGGTGGGGGTTCTTGCCAAAAATTATATAAGAAAGGAGATTTAAATTGTATAGAAAGGGTTGTCACTATTAAAATTAGACATATTGAGATTTAATAAAGATTCGCCTAGACGTTGTACAGTAAGGATGTTAGAAAGAGAAATATCTCAGTTCAGCCTAATGTGCCTAATTTTAATTTTTCACTTTTCCTCTGCTTTATATTTAGTTCATGTCTAGTCTTCGGCCTGAAGAGAGCAACAGTTCCCACAAAAGCCTTGCCATGTTTCTTTTTTATTTTTTATCTGTGAGTTTTTTATTAAGCTTTATACAAACATGGTAACTGTTTTTTATGAAAAAAAAACATATACAGTATATATGAGGAGATTGTAGATACCAATCAACCAGGGAAGTATTCTGGGGAAGACCGGGAGTGATCGAACTTCCGTTTCCTCTGTCACTGTCCTCCTTAGCTGATCTTTTTCAGTCTTCCATCTATTCTTTGAATAGTCCAGCATGTTCTCAATTTTTCAAACACGTACTTCTCTCCTTATTCTTCACAACACATACATGCATCTTAAGAACTCCGTTTCTTCTGTCACTGTCCTCCTTATCTGATCTTTTTCAGTCTTCCATCTATTCTTTGAGTAGTCCAGCATGCTCTCAATTTTTCAAACACGCACTTCTCTCCTTATTCTTCACAACACATACATGCATCTTAAACACTACATAATCTTTTAAAACTTTAAAAAAATGCAAAGTCTTCAAGAACCTTGGAGTCCCCTGGGGAGAGGACCATAAATGTCTTCACTTCTGGCTCCCCCGATGCCGATACTGGGAACGCTGACCCGGGCAGTGGGGTCGGTTCTGCTACTGCCTATTTGAGATATCCTGGGCCTCTGCCTGATTTACTTTTCATTAACTTCGGCAACATTCGTGGCCTTTCCTCAAATTTCCAATCTGTTGAACATCATCTCTCCTCCTCTAAACCTTATCTTCTGCTGTGGAAAATTTCCTCAGTACTTTTTTATCGATCTCTCTTCTCACCCTTTAGTTTGCAGATTTTGCGTAAACCGACGAGAACTACGAAACGAAGTGATTTCAACAAGAGACAAAATTCGAAGAGTAGGAGGGAGGCGACTGCATAAAGAGAAGAATTTAGTGCTTTCGCAGCAAGGTTTAACTCGCTGGGGATGGAACGATTCATCGCCGCCATCTCATCCCCGTCGACTCATCGCCGCCAACTCAATGCCAGCCAAACTCACCGATCCAACTCATCGCCAGTATGGCTCATAAAACAACGCAAATAATAGTAAAAAAAAATAAAATGATTAGGAAAGGAAAAGATGATTAATCATTATATTATTTATTATTTATTAAATTATTTATTAAAAAGGTTTAAAATTGGGATTAAAAAAGGGTTACATATTCATTTAAGATTAATGGAAATTGTATGCAATCCCACGTAAATATTCTGTGGGGGTCCGTTCTTCGAAGCTTGAAACTATTCTCAAAATCCGGGCATCGGCGTCGCGATATTTTTTGAGCTTTGAAGGTGAAGCACGACCTCCTACAAGCGATTCCAGATACTTGTCTCGTCCTTTCTGTATTTTTCTTAGTGCATCAATGAATTTCCAGATAGTTGGATGATCCACTCCCAATTCTATTTGTAGACGGCCATTTGCTGCTTCGGCATGGTTGTTCGTTCTATCTTCATTCCTTAATGTTCGAGCATACACATTCCACGTTTCGGGAGGAAATAGAGGGGCTCGTCTCCAATTTCCGCGTCTATTTAGCCGGCCGATATAATTATCCTCGAACCAGTTTAATAGTGGGATATGTTCCGCTGACAATGCATCAGCCAGGGCATCAATATAGGAATCTAAATGATTAACCGGTACAAAGGCTAGAGCAAGTATCATTTTTGTTTTCAAAGCAAAATCTGCATCATTATTGTATTGAGAAATAAACCCCAATGCAGCTAAATGCTTTTGCAGGTTCTGACTTAAGTGAAAGAAACACCCTTTTATTTCGACTTCAGGGAATATTTCTTTTATGGCAGTAAACGCTGCTAACTCAAAATCACATACAAGAGATTTAGGGTTTATGGTTGGCTCAATAGCTTTAATCATTTCAAACATTCGTAAGTATGTGACCCTTTGTTTGTTAGGTAAAAGAAGATAAGTTATTGGCAGAACACCACCAAGTTTTTGCGCAAGAATAATATAAACCTGTGAAAATAAGCTTGGAGCTACCTTAAATGTTCCATCAGCATACCAAATATCTGATGAAACTAAATGCTGCAGCCAGCTTTTCCTTCCAAATAATAAGATCCTGTCTTCACCGGCCCCGCTGTCCTTCAATAGGAAATCTTCTTCTGTGTCTGGACCTGTCTTATATATATCGTATATTCATATGGCAATGTTAACTGTTGAAGGTCTGGAGGGTTAGGTGGGGGAGCACTAATTTCCTTCCGTTTTCGTCTTATTGTTTTCCTCATTGCTGACGCAGTAGGTAACGATCCTTGGACCGTTTGAGAAACATTTGTTAAAACTTCATTAATAACAACACATGGACTTTCCATTGTTTCAACAGCACGCCTTTTCATTTTGGTTGTCACTTGTGCCACCTCTACATTAACTGCTGATGGATTATGAGAATGCTCATTTATTTCCTTCACTACAACTCCAAACTTTGTATGAATTCTGGCTTTACATCCACCGAGTTGTTCACAACGCCAAAACATTAAGTCACTATCCACTTTGCTCACTTTATCAAAAATAAATAGGTTACCATTGTTGGCAAATTTTTCTCTGCCTCGCTGGCTGGAAATATGCTCCATCTTGAAGGGTTTCTGAAGTTTAACAGTAGAAGCTTAACAGAAATATAAGATACTAACATCTTTTTCAAGCTTAAGTAGTTGCCAGCTTTCTCTAGAAGAAAAACATGTTAATAAAGTAAAGTTGGTTGGTTTTCCTAGTTATTAATTAATAATATAGAAAATTTAGAATATAGAATCTTATATTATCAAAATATTCAAAATATAAAATATTTATAATTTCCATTGTGTATATTGTGTATACATCTATATTTTTCTGGTGATGAGTTTACTGACGATGAGTTGGATCGGCGATGAGTTGGCTGGCGATGAGTCGGCGGCGATGAGTCGGCGGCGATGAGATGGCGGCGATGAAAAGGTACCGACCCAACTCGCTGCAGGATTTTGTTTCAGAGAGTCTGGGCATGAGTTCTCAGTTTCTCACCCAGAACGGAGATCGCGCAAAGACTCTCCGACGAATCCCCAACCAGTCGTCATCCTCGTCCCCATTTCGACCGTTTAAGCCAGTTCGAAATGGGGCCCGACCTAGTAAGCATAAACCTTGCTTAAAAATAGTTACAACCAATAGATTTTCCGTCTTAGAGACATTGCAGAATGACACGCAGGAAATTAGGCTAGTTGGCGATTCCATTATTCGAGGGCAATTACAGGAGTTCTGCGACAGAAACCCAACTTGGAGAAGGAAGTACTGCTATCCCGGAGCCCATGTTGACGAGATCACGGAATCCATAGACGAGTTTGGTAAAGATGCTGATGATAGTACGATATTTATGGTGCATGTTGGAACTAATGGTGTTAGGACTTCCAGGTTAGAGAAACTAATAGAGAAATACAAGCCGCTGATGCGGACTCCCGTGTATAGGACTAATAAATTAATTTTTTCAAGAATTCTCCCAGAATAGCAGGATCCGACAACTTTTTCAGCAGAGCTACCTATGTGAATAATATTCTTAAGTCCCTTTGCCAACAGGAAAGTGTTGAAATCGTCGATTTCTGGAATAATTTTTCTAACAAAAAGGATTTATTTTTGCGCAATGGTCTTTACCCGAATGTGATGGGAGCAGTTCGTCTTGGTAGACTTTTGCATAGATCTGCGATGGTTTCTCAGGGAAAAAAAAGGTGTAACTCCTAGGAAAGCGACCAGCCTAACATAAATTTTCCTTACAGCGAACGACTGCCTCCACGAAGAACCTTGAGATTTTACTGCGATACTCAAGATTTTATAAATGTATTTTGTATTAATGCTCGAAGTTTAAGATTTAAATTTAATGAACTTTTTAAGTATTGTCCTTAACCAAAAATATGAAGTTGTAGCAATTACTGAATCCTGATTAAATACAGAGAGTAGAGATTTTATCGGAGAATATCATATTCTTGGTTATGAGATGTTTAACAATGATAGAATAGAAAGAAGGGGTCGTGATACAGTACTACAGTATATGTTTTGTCACACTTAAAACTCATAATTAAAAATATTGCAGAAATTGATAATATAAATGCGACGTTTGTTGAAATTAAAGGAAACTCACAAAAGAAATTAATTAGAGGTTTAGTATGCAGGCCTCCATCGTGTGTTGGGTCGTTATCTTTTTGGAAGATGAACCCTTGTCCAATCAAACGCTTTCCATCTGGCACAGCATGCAGTTGAAGAATTCGCTCGTACTTCTCTTTAGTTAGAGTATCATCGATTTTCACAAGGGAGCCATTATGAACCCTCAAACATTGATAAATCCCTCATGTTTTACAGTTAGTTGTAAACACATATTATATCTGTCACCCTGTCGCCGTCGTACGTACCGTCTTCTATGAAGCCCAAAGATTTCAGATTTGGACTCATGATCTCATGCATATTTTATCCTTTTACACCTGTTTCTTTTCTCTGATGCGGTTTTTTGGTAGCAACTCTTCCGTGTAACCCTGCCTCCGACAATCGACATTGTATTACGGCCGAATCGTTAGTGCCCTGTGAGGAATTTAAGTCCTGCTGCAAACTACGACTCGATTGTCTTCTATCTCTTAGGAATATAACATTCAAGTACTGGTCTTGAGATTTTGTTGTTTATCCTGGCCTTCCTTTTCGTTGTTTGTCTTTAGTTAACCCTGTTTCAAGATGGCGTGTTACGAAAATTTCAATCTTTTAGCAATTTCTCTAACAGTATATCTTTCTTTTCATAAAGTCACAATCTTTATTGCAAATATCTTTCGATACATGCCGTACTAGAGCCACTGCAAGTGAAGATATCAGTTGAATCCACTTGTAAAAAAAGTTCAAGGCATTAATTTTTTCGATACAAGATGTAGAGAAATAGGAATGTTTATGTTACACATTACATATTATTATTATACTGGAAACATTCTATAAGCAAAACTACTTTACTGTAGTTAAACAAAAAATGAAAAAGAATCCTTTCAGATAGTTAACCAATAACCTTGTAGGTTACTGTTTATATTGCGCATACGGAACGTGGGCAAGTAAAATTGTACTATTTAGGAGCATTTACTGCCAAATTCTTGATTCTAACTGAAATATGGAGCATTTTGTGGTCAATTTTAGTGGCATTTACACACACACACACACACACACACACACATAATAATTATATATATATATATATATATATATATATAATGAAAATAACCACGAAGGAAAAAGAAAACGCCTAATGGTGCTTAAGCATTTTCGTCTGATGACATCCTCCAGAACACTGAAATTAATAACAAGTTCGAGACTATATATAGGTCACAAATTAAAATAAAAAGGATAATGTAATTGGTACACAAAAAAATTGTTGGAGGAGCATACAAATTTATATGGAAAATCTACCAGAGTTTTAGTAACTTGCCCTTCTTTTCTAAATCCGTTTTGAACAAATTCAGAACAACAGGATCAAGAGAAAAAAGGTCCTGGCAAGTGCTGAAATTGTTTGTAAGTTGAATTGGATAATAGCAGACTCAAGAATATTTCTATTAAAAATGTTTGAGTGAAACAAAACTGAAGCATTATTCCAATCAATACAATGGGATAACTCTGACAAATGGACAAAAAGGGTACGAGACGACTGTCCCGTTCTAACGGAATATTGATGCTGTTTTACACGCATGTTCAAATCCAATGTTTATCCAACTCCAATGTTTATCCAACTCCAATGTAAAAGGAATCACATTGTTTAAAACCAGTTTTATAGATAATACCTGAATTATTGGTAGGACTATTCTTTACTATGATATTTTTCACAATATTATCATGATGAAAATACTACATTAATGTTCAAAAGTTTAAGTACATTAACAATGCCTAAAAGGCCTAGGAAAAATGGAAGTACTAAAATATATTTTAGTACTTCCATTTTCCCGAGGCTTTTTAGGCATTGCTAATGTACTTAAACTTTCGAACATTAATGGAGTATTTTCATATGACAATATTGTGAAAAATTTTCACCCGGCAAATTGCATGTACGAAGGCCACTCAATATATTTTGGCCCACCTTTTTTTTTTTTTCCAAGTTTCCTTGTAAGTTCCAGGAATTTTGTACACAAGTAGTTACATACCTTTTTCACAAGTTTTTATTTTTCCATATAGTCTCCATCCTTTTCTACGGCTTTCCTCCACCTCGAAACAAGGGCCTTTATTCCTTGCTGATAAAAGTCCACTGGATTCCGCTGAAGCCACCTGTTAACCTCCTCAACAACCTCTTCGTCACTCTGAAACTTTCTTCCACGAATACCATCCTTCATTGGCCCAAACAAATGGAAGTCTGAAGGTGCCAGATCCGGGCTGTATGGAGGGTGGGGTAACACAGTCTAGCGCATTGTTGTGATGGCCTCTCTTGTTTGCAAACTGTTGTGTGGTGTTGCGTTATCGTGCAAAAGAAGGACGTCTTCCAGTTTTCTCCGGTCGAACTCGCTTTATACGTCTCTGAAGTCTCTGTAGGGTAGCAATATATGCCTCTGAGTTGATTGTTTGCCCTTTCTTCATAATGTCCACCAGAATCATCCCTTTCATGTCCCAGAAGATGGTGGCCATAACCTTTCCTGCAGAGGGAGCCATTTTGAACTTTTTTTGCGTGGGGAGTCATCCCCTTCTGTCTCGTATCGAACCAACAACTCAGAAGCAATTTCTTTTCTTTGGGCTTTGTGATCTTCAGTCAGTTCGCGAGGAACAAACCGTGAACACACGTTTGAGTATCCCAGTTGCTGAATTATCGTATTCACACTTCCATCACTAATTCTTAGCTCCAGTGATAGCTCCTTGTAGGTGACGCGCCGATTTGATCGAATGATGCTGTTAGGACATTGCACAGTCTTAATATGGATTCATTTTTTGCTTATTTAAACACTTTCAATCACTTTGTGTCAATATTACCATTGTATATTAAAGTTCACTCCCTGCACAATTGTTTACTTTTCCATGCTGATTCTGAGTATGTAAAAACTTATTTTTTGAAAAGAAAAAAAATTGGGCATAACCCTGCCAAAATGCGATATCTCCAAAATATCTGTATTTGATTGCTCGAAAACCTGACGTGATAGGCAAAAACTAAGGTGATTTTTAAAATCAGCACACCAAAGTTACCTAAAAACAGGTGTTAGAATTAAATCAGCAAAATTGGTGTTGGGCAGTGTTATTTAGCTAAGAAAAAAGGGTGGGCAAAATATATTGAGTGCCCCTAGTAGAAATAATCTCAAATCAGATTTCCTCTTATTGTGGCTTACACAGTATATATATATATATAATATATATATATATATATGTGTTACGCGTAATTGGTGAAATTGAGTATTTAATGAAAAAAGCAAAAGATTGCTTATTTCATGAAACGTAATCCATTTGCCAAATTCATGAAACAAACAAAGGTTATTGCTTATTTCATGAAATATGAAAGAATTGGTACTCATTACCGTTGCACAAAGTAAAATATAATTAAAACTCCCTAATAAACTATTGCTCATTTACGCATGCGCAACTGTTTGAACAAGAGGGCGGAGCATAGAGTCAGGTGATATGATTTAAAAGCCGCTAAAATTTCAAATGTATTGTTCATAGTTATTTATCCTTCTGTGGAACCTCGTTTTTTGTGTTACCATAGCAATGGCGTCTTCAATTTGGGTGGATGAAAATGAGGTAAAAGTTTTGAGAATATTGAAAAGAGAAAGATCCGGGCAGACTGAAAGCAGAGAGTTTTATCATGTAAGGATTACATTTGGAATCTCATCATTTGGAGGAGTGGAGCGAATTGTCTGAGAAAAGGCAGGAAGAGTAATGATAACAAAATCAAGGGTTCAGGGTGTTATTCAATCGACACACGTATCAACAGGTAAGGATATTTCGTAAGTTTCTTTTTCATTCTTTTTGCCTTTGTTTTCCAATGCAGGTCACGCAGGTGAAAAGAAGACATGGAGTAAGTTGAGGGACACAGACAACATTCCCCTACGAGCAGTCCGAGAGTTCATAGCAGGCTCTGAACGTTGTCTTGAAAAATGGAAAAGAAAAAAGACCATCACGTGTTAGTGTCAGTTTCTGAGTTCGACCTAGGGCGAGGAGAGCCAGCAAATCTTATTGGTGTATTACTAGAGAAGAAAAAACAGGGTACATGGTTAGCACAAGAGCTGGAACTTTGAACGGCTACTTTAAAAGGAATCAAGTAGAGATGATAAGGTAGAGGGGAATTTCAAAAGAAATAGTGCCAGACAATATGACATCTATTCGAGAAGCAGTAAGACAGGAATCATTGGTAGAAGTCAAGGTTTTCAAAAGTGTTACTGCCGAACCAGCTGTCTGGCCAAAAGATACTCCTGTCAAGGACGTATCCAAGGGGCGGGGGCGAAGGAGGCGATCTTCTCCCCGCTTGGACTAGAAAACATATTGTATGTAAAATATTAATTGTATGTAAATATTAAATAGGTAATCATTATACAGTAACTGCATTTGATCAAATTACAGATTTGTTCGATTGTCCGGTTTAGAAAACATCATCAATTAAAAATTGTAAAAAAAAAAATCGCTAGAAGCCTTTAATTAGCCTGACTCTTAACATGTAAAATTCATCATCAAAAGTTTCATTTCATTATAAAAAACTTATACTATTCTAATTTAAGACAAAAAAAACAATTTATATAGCTATTTTCATGCTGATTTTTATGGCATAAATATCACCAAGTTATTTTATTAACATTTAGTCATATTAATGTGTTTATATCTAAAAATCATCCGATGGAAATAGCTCAAAAAGTCAGGTAAGTCAGGCTAATATGGATGACATATCTGGCTATTCGCTGGCAACGCTGGTTTAAATTTGAGTGTTGATTCGATATGTTTTTATGTCAGAATTGACACTGTACATTTATCCAACAATTATGTTTCGCTGAATTATTTTATTATGTTTGGTTGAATTATGAATTTCATTGAGTTATGTTGAATTTTGTTGAATTGAATTATGTTGAATTTGGTTGAATTATTTTATTCAACGACTTATATTATTTTATGCATATTGAGAAACATTTACGATGCAATTTAGCAAAACACCACAGTTGAGTACTATATCATCACCAAAAATGATGTAGTAGAGATGTTAGAAGTGAATGTCAAGATTTATGGTATCACAATTCTAATGCTAAGAATGCACTATAAAAGATAAAAGTTTATATATGCATTTAAAGAAATATAGTATAAAATACGTAGGACATTATGTCAATTGATTTAAAACAATCAACATTGTTTTTGAGGCTAGGTTATATGGAGTTATTACAGTGTTGTAAAAAATCCAGTGTTGTAAATGGGGCTGTAACTATATGTCAGGGTGTCAGTTTAATACTGGCACCCAATACATTAGCAAATTTTAGCGTTTATAATAATTTTGCAAGTGCAGATTAGTACTGAATTATATAAATTGAAAATAATTTACACGCTAATTTAAAAGTATATGCCAGCTTTTGTAATAATTGGTTATCAAGGTTTAGATTGACCTAATTATATGTGGTATGATAGTTTTATCAATAAATTAGTCATAGTTGTGCGTAATTTTCTTATCAATATAAATGATGTACATTTATTGAAGAATTAAATCTATTCACTATGTATTCTGAGTATCTGAAATATTTGTTTAATGTGTGATTAATTCATAATTATGTAATCTATGATGAATAAAACCACGAAGGAAAGGAAACACAGATGGTGCTCAAGCGCTTTCGTCTAATGACATACTCAGGAACACTGAAGTACATAAAGGGTTACAGCCTATATATAGGTTACAGAAAAAAAAAATATATATATATATATATATATATATATACAATAAACGGAGAAACAAAATTAAA
Organism: Bathynomus jamesi; assembly: GCA_023014485.1. NCBI lineage: Eukaryota > Metazoa > Arthropoda > Malacostraca > Isopoda > Cirolanidae > Bathynomus > Bathynomus jamesi. The sequence goes on from JAJOZX010003490.1 coordinate 264,424, forward strand.
GGATTGTGGAAGGGGGCACACAAATTTATAAGGAAACACTATCGATTTTTAGCACAAGATTAAATGAAATGTTTCCAACCAATGTTATAGATAAAAAAATATATATATATACAAATTTATACTGGAAATCTGCTCGGGTTTTAGCACTCTGCTCTTTTTTTTGTATATGAAAATTGAAAAATTATCGATTTTTAGCACAAGATTAAATGAAATGTTTCCAACCAATGTTATAGATAAAAAAAAAAATATATATATATATATATATACACAAATTTATACTGGAAATCTGCCCGGGTTTTAGCACTCTGCCCTTTTTTTATAAAAATTGAAAAATAAAAGTTATTAGGGTGGCATACAAATTTACCAAAGATTTAGCGTTCTACCTTTCTTATCTAAATCTGTTCTGAAGGAATTCAAAACAACAGGATCGAGTTGAAAAAGACCTTTGCTTATGTTCAAGTTATTTGTTAGTTGGATAATGGCAGACTCAAGAATATTTCTATTAACAATGTTGCTAGAGTGAAATAAAACTGAAGCATTATTCCAATCAATACAGTGGGATAACTCTGACAAATGGACAAAAAGGGCACTGGACAACTGTCCTGTTCTAACGGAATATTGATGCTGTTTTATACGTGTGTGCAAATCCTTTCCCGTCTGACCTATGTAAAAGGAATCACATTGTTTACAACCAATTTTATAGATAATGCCTGAATTATTGGTAGGGCTATTTTTTACTACGATATTTTTCACAATATTGTTATATGAAAATACTACATTAATATCCAGAAGTTTAAGTACATTAGCAATGCCTAAAAAGTCCGGGAAAAATGGAAGTACTAAAATATTTTTTGACAAAGTACGAGTGTTATTATTGACACGATAGAAAGTTCGTTTTGCCTTGTTGAGACAAGATTCCATAAACACAGATGGATAACACAGATCACTTCCAATACCGTTGATTTTTTCTAATTCGGCATCGATGTATTCCCTTAGGCGATCCTAAGGGCGCGGAGAAACATTGAAGAAAAAATGGCCTTCTTAGTGGGGGTGTCATGTCCCGAGTAAAAGTGTACGTAGTACAAATTGTTTGTTTTTTTCCGATAGATACTAAACTTAAAACCTGGGCTTTCCCTATGTACACGGCTACACGCACATCCAAAAATGGGATTGAATTGTCTTGTTCCACTTCTAAAGTAAACTTAATAGAGGGGACTTGATCATTTAACTGAAGGAGGAAGTTATCCAGGTCACGATTCATGGGCCAGATACACAAAATATCGTCGACGTACCGCAACCAAGGGATGCCAACCCCCAGGATTCTCGGAATGTAGGTAATTTCGAAAAACTCCATATAAATATTGGAGAGGAGGGGCGACAAGGGGTTGCCCATGGCCATCCCAAAAACCTGTTGATAATACTCGTTATTGAAAGTGAATTTACAGTCTTTGACGCAAAGCTTAATAAGTTCCAAAACAATGTGTGAAGGTAGTGGCAGGTCATACTTATGTAATTCTTGGGAGAGAAAGTCAAGCATATCGTCAATCGGCACTTTTGTAAACAATGAACAAACGTCAAAACTGATCAATCTATCGTTAGTTTCAGTACGTGCATTATTCAATTTTTCAGTAAGATCCATGGCATTTTTTACATGTGAATCAGAGATAGTTCCGAGAATGGGGGACAAGACTTTGACAAGCCATTTGGAGAGTTTATAAGTAATAGAGCCCACCGAGCTAATAATAGGGCGCAGTATTTGTTTAACATAGTTAAAGGCCTCGTTTATAGTGCGGCGAATAGTAATTACGAAGATAACTTTCCTAAACGTTTTCCCAATAGCCTCTCACAATTAAAAAAAGATGGGGAGCTCCATATTACTAAAGCAGACAAGGCTGACACCATAGTTATTATTGACAAAGTGGACTACATCAGAAAGATGAACGAGCTTCTCCAGGACCCCGCCACATACAGCAAACTTAGGAAGAACCCGCAGGATGACGTCATCAAATCATTTAATAGTGTCTTGAAACGCATTCTCAAAGATCATAAGGACTTAATTCCGCTTTTCATGTCCACTTCACCTTCTCTGCCCTACCTTTACGGTCTCATTAAAACCCACAAACCTGGCAACCCTATGCGCCCTATTATTAGCTCGGTGGGCTCTATTACTTATAAACTCTCCAAATGGCTTGTCAAAGTCTTGTCCCCCATTCTCGGAACTATCTCTGATTCACATGTAAAAAATGCCATGGATCTTACTGAAAAATTGAATAATGCACGTACTGAAACTAACGATAGATTGATCAGTTTTGACGTTTGTTCATTGTTTACAAAAGTGCCGATTGACGATATGCTTGACTTTCTCTCCCAAGAATTACATAAGTATGACCTGCCACTACCTTCACACATTGTTTTGGAACTTATTAAGCTTTGCATCAAAGACTGTAAATTCACTTTCAATAACGAGTATTATCAACAGGTTTCTGGGATAGCCATGGACAACCCCTTGTCGCCCCTCCTCTCCAATATTTATCGGGAGTTTTTCGAAATTACTTACATTCCGAGAATCCTGGGGGTTGGCATCCCTTGGATGCGGTACGTCGACGATATTTTGTGTATCTGGCCCATGAATCGTGACCTGGATAACTTCCTCCTTCAGTTAAATGATCAAGTCCCCTCTATTAAGTTTACTTTAGAAGTGGAACAAGACAATTCAATCCCATTTTTGGTTGTGCTTGTAGCCGTGTACATAGGGAAAGCCCAGGTTTTAAGTTTAGTATCTATCGGAAAAAAACACAATTTGTCCTACGTACACTTTTACTCGGGACATGACACCCCAACTAAGAAGGCCATTTTTTCTTCAATGTTTCTCCGCGCCCTTAGGATCGCCATTCCGGAATACATCGATGCCGAATTGGAAAAAATCAACGGTATTGGAAGTGATCTGTGTTATCCATCTGCGTTTATGGAATCTTGTCTCAACAAGGCAAAACGAACTTTCTATCGTGTCAATAATAACACTCGTACTTTGTCAAAAAATATTTTAGTACTTCCATTTTTCCCGGACTTTTTAGGCATTGCTAATGTATTAAACTTTTGGATATTAATATAGTATTTTCATATAACAATTTTGTGAAAAATATCATAGTAAAAAATAGCCCTACCAATAATTCAGGCATTATCTATAAAATTGGTTGTAAACAATGTGATTCCTTTTACATAGGTCAGACGGGAAAGGATTTGCACACACGTATAAAACAGCATCAATATTCCGTTAGAACAGGACAGTTGTCCAGTGCCCTTTTTGTCCATTCGTCAGAGTTATCCCACTGTATTGATTGGAATAATGCTTCAGTTTTATTTCACTCTAGCAACATTGTTAATAGAAATATTCTTGAGTCTGCCATTATCCAACTAACAAATAACTTGAACATAAGCAAAGGTCTTTTTCAACTCGATCCTGTTGTTTTGAATTCCTTCAGAACAGATTTAGATAAGAAAGGTAGAACGCTAAATCTTTGGTAAATTTGTATGCCACCCTAATAACTTTTATTTTTCAATTTTTATAAAAAAAGGGCAGAGTGCTAAAACCCGGGCAGATTTCCAGTATAAATTTGTATATATATATATATATATATATTTTATTATTTTTTTTTATTTATAACATTGGTTGGAAACATTTCATTTAATCTTGTGCTAAAAATCGATAATTTTTCAATTTTCATATACAAAAAAAAGAGCAGAGTGCTAAAACCCGTGCAGATTTCCAGTATAAATTTGTATATATATATATTTTTTTTTTATCTATAACATTGGTTGGAAACATTTCATTTAATCTTGTGCTAAAAATCGATAGTGTTTCCTTATAAATTTGTGTGCCCCCTTCCACAATCCTTTAATTTTGTTTCTCCGTTTATTGTATATATATATATATATATATATATATATTTTTTTTTTCTGTAACCTATATATAGGCTGTAACCCTTTATGTACTTCAGTGTTCCTGAGGATGTCATTAGACGAAAGCGCTTGAGCATCATCTGTGTTTCCTTTCCTTCGTGGTTTTATTCATCATAAATATTTTTCACGTGTTACTTTCGTGAAATAATTTTCATGTAATCTATGTGTAACAATCACACATATATTGATACTATTTATGCTTGAAGTATTAATGAATGTGTATTCTTATGATATGTACATACAGTATTTCTTAAACTCAACTCTATGTTAACATTAGAATCAGACAATTTGCGTTTAAGCGATGCAGACGAAGTTTTGGACAGATTTGCTCGTAAAAATGGGAGACGATTGAACATGATGCTGGAATAACACTAGAAACCAAAGAAATTATCGCACAACAATCGCTGCACTAGTTTGTAATCAAAAAGTGTGTTCGTAACGTTACAACTCCCGGTTCTATTTTGGCTGTTGATTTGTTGGTCAAATGATCTAATACTCTCTTATGGGCTAGTTTTGTGTTTACCTGACTGTATACACTTGAGTATGTATATCTGTAGTGTGTAATCATTTCCCTGAATATAAACTTGCCAGGCCGTTGGATTACGTAACTTATAAATATTGATTTCACTGTCAAATTTAATAAAAATTAATCCCAATTGCAATAAATCTGTATGTTTACCTGTCCTTTGATCGTATTGAGCTAGCATGAACTATTTGAAAACGTACACAGTGTAACCCTTTATATCACATCGCTTTGGATCATAACTCGGTTGCTATTACTATATTTGATAAACCACGTACGACTGATATTCAACACATGGAAAATGCCTTGCTTAATATCACTAAAGAAACTGCTTATTATCACGTTTTTCTAATAATCAGTTGTTGTTACATCGGTGGAAAAACAATGACATATGCAAGTCTTCAAATAATAAAACATTTTAACATGCTAAAAAGCACTAATGCAAAAGACGTTCATTATCATTTCATCCTACACGAGAACGTGATATTAAGCATGTTACATTGTAGTAGTATAGTTGAATGATGAAACGTAGGTATAACCTACAACGTTCCCTTCGCACTCCCCCTTAAGCAAATCCTGGATACGTGCCTGACTCCTGTCTGAAAGATGGAAAGCTTTGTAACAGCTCGTGCCACCACGCCATACGTGCAAAAACACATCAAAATAGGTTAGATACTTGCCTGTATATTTTGCTTTAAATATAGTGTGCAACTGACATTTTTTGGTGTATGTTGAACTCTCAGTTTTCTCTCTGCCAATTTCAAGAAATAAGCAACAATTTGCTTTTTTCATGAACTACACAATTTCACCGATTACGGGTAACATATATATATATATATATCAGTGGCGACTGGCGTATAGGAGCGATGGAGCGGTCGCTCCCCCTTGCTTGAAACGATAAATATTAATTTAACAGATAAAAAATATATTAATTTTAAGATATTAAAATAAATATTCTTGAAATATATTTTAAAAATTCATGTGGCATATCTTGATTCATGAGGCATTTTGAGTAAGCCTTCATACATTACATAATATTCTAAACTTATAGCATAGCTTCAAACAGCATACCGCTGTTTGAATACAAAATAATATTGCAGCCGAATGGAGTGATAGATTTTTCGCTCAAGTAAATATAAATTATATTTTACTGTTGTAATGAAAATATAAGTACAATCGCGAATTTTTTTTATAATAACAACTTTATTTTTACTAATAGTTACTTCAGTAATAATGATATAAGCCATTTATATGTATTTTATTGAAATTATTACTTATTTGTAATTAACTAGAATTGTACGTCTGGCATAGCCGCATATGTTAATACAAGTACTCTTGTGAGCGGCAGTTGGATTCGCGCTAGCCTATTGTGAGTCCGTGTTGTCGTACAATTTTATGAAATCGCACCCCCATACATTTATACCACGAGTCGCCACTGATATATATATATATATATATATATATATATATATATATGTGTGTGTGTGTGTGTGTTATAACCCAGCCTCAACTCTTATTGAAATCCCCTCTTCCCCCAGGTGTCGTAAGTCTGGATTCAACACTGGATAGAGAGAGAGAAATTCGACTCTGGGTTTCTAAGCCGGAAAACTGAAACAAAAGCAGTTCTTCGCATTCAGGCGTCAAATGAGCCGTGAACATTATCTTCCAAAAACTAATTTAAGAGGGATTATTTTAGATTTGTTTTCTGCTTTTGAAAACTGAAATGAATCCATCTCTAGACTTTGAAATGTTTTTACTTTAATGTATCTTTTTGTACTTCATATTTCCTTTGAGATGTAAACTTTGTTGTATGATCATTTTAAAACATTTGCCATATTTTTCTCAAAGGAATTGGTTCATCACACTAAACAGATAAACTCTATATGACCATGAAATGTCACTTGAACGGGTCATGACATAACATTCTGGATGACTAAAGGACGCTTATCATGGACTGTTTTCAGAGAATTAAGGGAACATGCTCTGACGTAAGACTCGTAAGGAAATGGAAATTCACTGCCTTGCTGTACACCACATTCATATATAAATGATGCACACCTACAAGGAAAAGGAAAGGCGATTCCACGGTCTTTCGTGTATTCAACAGTACACATCTTCAGGGAATGAAGGGAAACGCAAGAAGCCAAAAACGTACATCTCTATACAGCATAAACAAAATAGTAAGAAGAGATTAGCAAAAGGTTAACAAATACTGATAAAGGGGTAAACAGCATTTTAAGATATGATCAATTTTGTACGTTCCTGAACTGTTACTGAAATTATTTTTAAAAAAATAGATGAATGCACACTCTACAATATTCCTTTCAATTATATCTTTATTTTTAAAGAGAACTTTAGAACTCTCCCAATTAATGCTATGAGTACATCTATATACTCTAACTATATGGTTAAGCAATGCATTATAATTATTTGCTGTTTCACTCTGACATCTCAAGTTTTTCCCGTTTGCCCTATATAAACTGAGTTACATTGCGTACATCCAATCGAATAAACACAGGCAAAACCATTATCAGCGTTATTCTTCATTAGGCGAGATTTAATCATATTATTATACTTAAAGACTACGTTAATGCCAATTGTTTTAAGTAAGGTCGGAAGATGTTAAAAATTTACATAATAAGGTAAGCTAAGGATATTTTTATGATCAAATTGATTTACAATTAAAAAATTATAGAACTCTTAATGCCCTGAGAAACAGAAGGAAAAAAAGATTTTATCGAGGGGATGGTCACAATAAAAATCAACATAAGAGTTATTATTAGTAGGCTTGCGAAAAACTTCAAATTTGAATTGATTTATATATCTTCCAATCTTTAGATCCAGAAATGATAAGCATCCACCATTTTTCTTTTCAACAGTAAATTTTATAGACGAAACTAAATTATTGAGCCTACCAAGGAATTCATCAACATCCAAATTGTGAGGCCAAAGACAAAAGACATCTTCAAAATACCGGTACCAGACAAGAGTGAAATTAACAATAGTGGGCAAAATTCTACTTTCAAAAATTCCATATCTAAATTAGCTAATACGGGTGAGAGGGGATTTCCCATCGCCAATCCAAACGACAGGGAAAAGCTCATGAGTAGTATGGGCGCAAAATGGGAGAGTGCAAGAATATTGCAACGTCGCAAATGTTGATCAATGATGCAAAGGGGAATGTTGCAAGGGGCTATGCAACAAATGGGCCTTGCAACAATGGGGAAAGGTTACCCCCCAAGCTGCAATGAAGGGGGAAGGGTTTATGCAACAAGTCAATGCTGCAAATGGGGGAGGGGAGGGAGCTTTGGGGGTAGAAGGGAGGATGACCTCCCACCAAAGAGGTAACCTTAACCTAAAAGATGGAAAGGAGAAGGAGGAGGGTCTTTGGAGGAGAAGGTGAGATGTCCTCAACCCCCTAAAGGGAAACCTAACCTAAGCCTTAACCTAAGAAGGAGAGAGGAGAGCGTTCTCTATTCCACTGGAGTCAGTCGCATAATGAGCGTCCAGGGGCCCAGCAGCTGTTATGGCCCAGCAGCTGTTATGTACAGGGTTGTGAGTTGCCAGATACCCATATATATTTTAATTATGTTCAGGTGTACCATATTAGGATGAGTTGCCAGATACCACCATTTATTTTAATTATTTTTTATTAAAGGCAAGAGTGACTTTCTCCTTAAATTTGTTCAGCAAGAGAACTAATTATTTAAACGATCCCCAATATTAACAATAAAAGAAATACAATTAATCTGAAATTAATGAAAAAACAAATGACAAAATACAAGCAAAAATATCAATACACACTTTATATATATATTCTTTAAATCTTTTATATCATCATTCTATATTTTCATAAAAAAAATTCCACGAAATCAAAGTTAAATAACTGATATTATAAAAAAAAGAAATATATAAGGTTGTAACGTATATTCTGCTCGATTTTTTAGTTCATTCTGAAAAAAAATTAAATGACATAATGACAAATTAATCATCAATATAATTCCCTTCTTTTTCTATGTCCTCCCACCTGTAGAGAAGTTTTTTTATACCACGTTCGAAGAAATTCCTTGGTTTCGAGTTAAAAAAAGCAATCACTTCGTTTTCGATAGCTTCCCTGGATTACAACTTTTGTCCATCTAGGTTGTGTTGCAGAATTCTGAATAAATGGTAGTCTGAAGGTGCGATGTCCGGAGAATAAGGTGGATGAGGCATTTTTTCCCAACCAAGTGCCTGCAATTGGGCAGTGGTGATTCGAGCAGTGTGAGGGCGCACGTTATCCTGGTGGAATAGAACACCTCTACGATTAATTAATGCAGGACGTTTTTCTTGTAATGCTATCTTCAATCGTTGGAGTTGTTGACAGTAGACTTCAGCTGTGATTGTTTGGTTATCTGGCAGAAGCTCAAAATGAATAATTCCTTGCATATCCCACTAAACGCAGAGCAAAATTTTCTTTGGATGGGGTCCATTCCTTGGCTGAGGTTCAGGCTTTGTTTCATGCAGAACCCATTTTCCAATCTTCACTACTTTCCCTAACTTTTCCTACTTTTCCTTCTGTATCATTCTGTATCGTCATAAAACCTGTGCGAACCTGTCGCCGCATGTATTTTGCAACATTTCTAAAACTATTTCACATTATCTTGAAGTTATTCTATTATCTTTCGTCCGTTTTCTAATCGAGCAGAATTTATGTTACAATCTGATACATTTACATTAAAATTACTTCGATTCCCCACCAAGACAAGAGTGTAACGAGGTAAATTTGATACGCTTAAAAACTCGAGGTTACTCCAAAAGGCTAGAATGGAATGTGGTTTGACACACATCTCGTCTCAAAACCGGTTTCCGTCTTCCTTCACACTATATATTATTTTCATTATTATTACTAGTGCTTTTGAATGTAAAATTAATTTAAAATCTATTTATACAGAGAGAGAGAGAGAGAGAGAGAGAGAGAGAGAGAGAGAGAGAGAGAGAGAGAGAGAGTTAATTCTAAGAGCTGTACAAACACACACACGCATATATATAACCAAATCCACAAGTCAGGAATCCTGAGAAAGCCGAGAATAGTATGACCGCAAATATATATTCATAATGCAAATATTTGAAACCATCGTGATAGAGATTGCAAGTGGCAATTCACACACACACACACACATTATTGGTTTCAAATCACTGTTAAAAATTATAATTATCATAAATCAACTTAAAGGGTTTGCATCTGACAACCAGTCAGACGCAGCGCTCAACCCAAATGATGAATACAATTGTCCTAACTCTTGTATTATTATTATAACATGTGGTGATTTCACGAAGGTCAAGCTTATCCTCCCTCCTCTCGAGTTGGCCTGGTGAAGTAGTGAGTTGACTTCATTTCCTCCACTTCACATAGGTATACCCGACTCATCGGGGCTTGTTCTGTACCATGCGTCTAGTATTCTTTTACACTCCATGGATTTTAGTTCCTACTTTTTTTTTCCGTACCTTAACAGTTGAAATTTCTCAATGTTAAACATCATATAAAAACCATGCGACGACTTCTAAAACTTACTACATTATTATCCCTGTCCCATCCTTCATGCATTAAAAAAGTTCTACTTTACTGGTAACCTTCGAATAGCATCCCCCCGAATTGTTCATTCTGACGAAGGTCAAGCTTTTGACTCCGCATTAACCCTTGAGTTTAACGTGGAATCCGAAACACCAGCAACACAGCGTCTTAACCACTAGGTTACCCAGGGTCAGTGGCGACTCCTGCACTCGGGCTTCTTGGGCTGAGCCCGAGAGGCAAGGGGCAAGGAGAAACATGAGAGATAAAATTGTGTATTTATAGATTTAAGTTTAAAAAAAGTTTTAAATACAAATTGTAGAAATGGTTTTTGGCTGGTAATATGTTAGATTTTTCTGTCATAGCCTTCGCACGCAAGCAATTTTGAGCGCATTTAGATACCCTTACTACCTATAAAAAAATATATTGACACATTAAGTTTTCGTGTAATCTTTCAAGATCCTTTACTCGGGCGTAAGACATTACGCCCGAGAAAGTATAAGTAATATCGTATATTTAAAGTTATTTTAATGAATAATTATTTGCTTGCATACGGTTACATAATAGTCCTTCTTCTAATTCTCATTAAATAAAATACGTTTATCCTCCTATTAATTTTTTTTATAAAGAAAAAACATTTCAACTCGGGCTTATATCCTTCGGCCTTGAAAAGGCACAATTTTTAATTCTGGCGATACATGGTAACTTTTTGCGTTTCGATAAGCGTGCCTTCAACTGCCTTGGGCAGCGGTGCACTTTGATTTTTGCCGCAATGTGAGGTTGTTCGCTTTTCTTAATCTGATTTATTTTTAATATTATAAGTATTCTTAATGCTTTACAAACTAAATATCCAAATGTAATTGACTCCAAATCCTTAGTTAACGAATTGAAATATCTTTATCGTATGTATTTATTTATTTTATTCATATTCTTAAGTTATTGTCATGCATTTAAATGTCGGCTCATATATAGACTTGAAAATTTAAAAAGAGCCCGAGTAGTCTTGAAGAGCTGGAGTCGCCACTGCCCAGGGTACCTATTTATCTACCAACCAATTGTGCGGAAGGGTGATCGTTTACCGCGCGCCGGTGGCCGTCACCGGGTCTCGAACCCGGATGAGCTCTGAAACTATTCTTTTAATTATAATTCATTTTGTACAAAAATGAATAAATCCTGTTGTATCTCTACAAAAACATTCTGCTTGTAGAGATCTTCAAGGTTTCTTATTTTTCTACTGATCTTTGAGTCATCGGATGTTACTACGCTGTCTCTGGTCCTCATCTATGTCAGGATTATGAAGAGTAGTGGCGATAATACTGTTCCTTAGAGATATTTACAGTTGATCCCTTGAAAAGAGGGAACAAACTTATAAAGAATCAAATAAGGGCCACAATTGACAGCTAAAATATGCAGGAACCATGTACATTTAATGTTGCAACTCGTCATTTCTGTGTCTGACTTTGACGGTGAGACTCTGGTTCGCTCCAGCATGCTGGCTCATGAACCTAACCTGGCCTATGGTGCAGACCATAGATTCTCCTTGTACTCTAATAACTTGCCGCCGCTCAAATTATATGTCCATCTCCCTAACCAAAATGGGGAAAAATTGAGGATCGAGTAATATGTTTGCAAATATTAATACAAATATTTGAAACCATCGTGGTAGAGATTGCAAGTGGCAATACATCTTGAGATGTGAGCAATAAATCTACGGAGTGAAAATAAAGACACCATTGGTCGACCATTCAGGACGTCCAAAGCGTTGGCCCGTTATATCGGTGTTACGAATGACCAGAACTGCACAGCATACTCCAGGTGCGGTGGAACCAGGGAATTGTACAGAGACAGCACAATCTCCTTGTTTGCGAAATAGCCTCCTGATATAACCCGTTCTCTTTGTTTATGGTATTTACTTTACCTATAAGTTCTGTGGCGCGTGCGATAGGCTACCTTCAGAATTTGTGAGCAGTACCTCTGTGGGTCAGTTCATGAAAAGGATAGACCGAACCTTGCACACTATTTGAGGTGTAGGAATTTTTCCCTGGCACCCGTTGCTAGTGGCACCTCCACGGTGTGGGACGCATGGCCTTTTGAGGTACTTCTTGTCATTGTAACTCCATATCTCTCATGTATGCATTACACATTGTGTCCTGCTATTAATACAGAAACTTTTTCCAAAATTGTTGTGAAAGAAGATTTATGCAAAAGTATAACGAAAAAAGAACAGCAAAGTTCATTCATACCATGCATACACTTATCTCGTGTACACGGTTAGTGGAAAATAAAACACATTAATGGAACTTTAGACATACCTAAAATAACCTAAAGAAAGTAAGTATATATATATATATATATATGTTATGTTATATGTGAAATTATTTCCTACAACTTATTCTTTCATCTCACCTTGGACTATCTCGTGATGGGAGGCCGTTCTCTGCGCCCAGATGATGTAGTGACCCGTGGCTCAGATCAAATGTAAAGCTACATATAGGTTCCCTCCGTCACATGATTTTTACCGTTACGAAACAATCCCAAAACATCAGCATCATCTACGTGTCAAATTACTTTTATGTTGTTAAGGCATAGCCAGCCATTTGGTATACATATAATTAAATAACATCGTTTATACAGTATATACAAACAAAAGAAATAAATAAAATACCATTACATCATTGTTTATTTAGATGGATTATTGGAATTAATTTCACGAAATATATAGAAAATAAATATATAATAGTTCATTCTATACAAACGATGGAATATATATATGATAAAAAAAATATAAGAAATACAAAACGGAATATAATAATCATCAAAATAATAGTACAGGAGAAATATATATATATACACATATGTATATATATATATAATATATATATATATATATATATATAATATATATATATATATATATATATATGAACACAATCATATTGAATAATTAAATTGAAAATATATATATATCAAAATACTTTGTTCTACTGCGCTTAACTAAAACACTAAACTCGCACGTAATCGATTCTAGTCACACCATTATTACTTTGTACTACGCAGTAAATACGATTTAACATTATTTCACCACTGAAGTTATAGGGATGCCTCTACTCTACGTAAATGGTTTTATATCGTTGAATACTATTTTTGTGCCCACTTTACACTCAGTTAGGAAGTTATCGTTAAACGAATACATTCAAAAGCATGCACAAAGAGGTCATCGTTAGCCATATCATTATTAAATTCAAGTTTATAAACACTCCTCTCCAATCGAGGGTTTATTCTTACCGACCCGAGCTTTTCAATCGTGAACTCTTCTTCACAATTCATAGCGGCAGTTGAAATAATTTTCTAAGTCGTAACGACAGCTGTTCATTATATAAAGAAACAGTTTTTCAGGGTGAACGGTGTAGGTGAGTTCGGTCCTGTACCGTTCAAGTGCTTTGTATCAAAGTTCATGATATTTCAAAGAGTCTAAACCTTTTAAATAAGCATCCAGCTCTAGACCATTCTCTCCTCGTTTAGTTCTACACTCGGTAAACCCATCGAGCGGAGCGGTGTATGCGTATTCAAGAACCGTATCAAAATAAAGCATATCCGTAACACGCCCGTCTAATATAGGCTTCAGCTTGCGGAAATCGACGATTTCAAACATTCTGTCGAGGATAAAACGGTTTCGCCTAGGAGCAAGAACGTTATTATCAGAAGCATTCTTCCACATCAGTCGTATATCAATGCATGGCTGATTGTTATTTATACACAACGTACAAACAATGGCATATGATGGGCTATCACTAATCTGCTCTTTTCTCGTGCCTACACCTACAGGTATTTTATAATGATCCTCACTCCACTTCTCAACTATCACGAAGATTCTATTCATCTCCTCAACACTTAAATTAACAACACTCCGTTTACCAGAGTTTGTTTGTCTACAAGTCATTTACAGTACATAGTTAATGGCATCGGTTAATGAACACGCGCAACGACTTCGGCACGGACACATCGTACACGGCATTGAGAATGCTGCTCAAAGGAAGTTCCATCATATTCAAGGAGTGCACGTCTACTCGGTTCAAGCTCTGAGATAACTATGAGCCACAGGTGGGCGGATCGGCTCGACCATAAGCTGATGAAACGTGTACGGCGTCGTTCCAACGTGAATACTTGTAACCCATTATACTGGGTAGGTGTTTTGAGAAATTTTCCGATACATGAAGCAATACCGGTTTTAATGTTTTATCACTCCCACTCCCCAGAATGCACACAAGACATTTTTGTTCAGGGGGATTTTCACGAACTAAACACATTTTATTCACACTCCGGTGCACTATTTGAGAGAAACATATGCCCATATTTTTCCTTTTTGCTTAGCAGACGATACCCGTCTCTAAATTCTGTTAAAAACTCACGCAGGACTTTAGCCACAACCTCACTACAAACCTCGTCACGTCATGATATATATTAATGTAGTGGTAAAAATACTTAAGATTCTCCATGATGACAAGATTTACATTCTCAACCGTAGGGTACGAGTACTCGGTATGATGTAACATGACATAATATCGCTTGTCACACTACTCATCAACAAGACTCACTAACTATAACCGTTGCTTATCTTCTGCACGTGTTGTTTACTCCACAGTATATGTGAGCTTTTATAAAGGTTAGGTCTACAACATACTTCAATACATCGCTTGTACCATGAAATCCTACAATGCCCTCGCCAGAATAGCTGTAGAGTATTTATACCTCTTGTTCCTTCGCACGATTCAATGTAGCCTTAAAAGTATCAAAGGAGGGTGGAATACGGAGTCTTTCAGTATCCACCACATATTCACACTTTGCTGAATACCACTTCATAAACGTTGAACACGCAATATTAAAGGTAGCCATTACTATTTTTTATTTACGTGGGAAAATACACGTCCGAGATCCAGGGCTGGTCTATAGTTCTTTGCTTGAGATCTGTTCCCCTCCTTTATATATAGCGACAATGTTTGCTCTTTTCAAGATGCTCAGTATTTCCCCAGGCCAGTGTCTAGGGATCTCCTCCATATCCAGTATAAAGGTGTAGCTGTTTCATTTTTACAGTTTTTATTCAATAATGCGTTCCATTTGTCCAGACCTGGAGCTGAATGTGGTTTCATTTGTCCTATAGCTCTCGCACATCTTCTAGGGTAAAATCAAAGTCTGTTATACACTTTCATTGCAATTTCTCTTCAAAGAATGCATCTATGTCAGATATCGCCTTGTCACTTTTTGGGGTACTGAAATCTGATTCATACTGGCTCTCAATGTTCCAGATATTTCTTTTGGATCGTCGGATAGTTCATTATTTCTCTTCTTTAAGGATTCCAATAGCGGCGCGCGTTTTTGTTTTCCTTTTCGCATAGCTATAGAAGTATTTTGGATTTTCCTTTATTGCTTCTACCGCCTTTTCCTCTTCCCTCTCTGTATGGTCCTTAATCAGGCCTTGTATTTCCCTATCGATACCCTCCAGTTTTTCTTGTATTACTTTCCTGGTATTTTCTCTGCAGTCGCCTAATTCACCTCCACTCTCTTTCTTTTGCGGAATAGTCTTCTCTTTTGCCTCTCTTGTCAGCTCCTCTTTCCTTTTGGATGTGATTTCGGAGCATATTTTTCAAAAATGCTCAGCATTTTTTCTTCCATAGTTGTTAGCACTTCTTCAGTTGTTTTATTCTCTAAAACTGTTCTCCACTCTAATTGGGCCATGTGCGATCTGATTGCCTCCACCAAGCCAGACCTATAGGCGAGGCGGGGCACCAGCTTGATCTTCGTGTGAAGAGAGACCAACGCATGAAACAGAAACAAAGTTGAACATGTCGGCCAAACGAAAAGATCCTTTTTTATATACTATATATATAATTTAACGTGGTCCAAAAGAATAAATGTTGAAAATTCGTAGGTCTTACCCCCTAAAATTGTTACCTATGTTGGAGAAACTCTAAATATAAAATTTTAATAAGCTCAAAAAATTCTAAGTGGTGCCACATCGCATTTGAATTTAGATGTTTTTAAAAACCTTTTTTGCTTCTCTCCCATAATATAGATTTATTGTGTTTACGAAAAATATTTCGATATATATCATTTTTTTGCATAATATAGACTTTTGTATGCTTATTTTGGTTAAATATTCCTAAACACGTTGAGGCAAGAATCGCATCTGTTCTGTTAATACTTGTATTCACGTTTTTCCATGAAATAGATTTCGTCACTTTTCCCATTAAGTGCTCATCTTGCGTAAATGTGTTGAAAGGGCGTTCCTTTAACAATCGTATTTTTTATTCACAAGCCTCAGTCTTTTGCCAACCTGTCGTTTGCAGTGAATTGTTTGCAGTCGTTTGCAGTGTATTGTTTGCAGTCATTTGCAGTGTATTGTTTGCAGTTCGTTTGCAGTGTATTGCAGTTCGTTTGCAGTGTTGCAATAGTGAATAATCATATTAGAAATGGCAAGTTCCTCAATAAAACTCGCAGAAATACCGAAATATGGCTCATTGGACAACCAATTGAAATGATATGCGGGAGAAAACTTCCTTCCAAAGGTGATGTGCTCCGTCGTCTTTTTTATTTACTTACAGAAAAGAAAACTCTAAGAGAAGCTTCTAAAGCAGTTTACATGAGACAGTTGAATTTTGGGAACAAGCTAGATTTCCAACAAGAGCTGATTATAATGTTATACCAATGATTGAAAAAGTATATACGGAATATAAAACGCTCCAAAAATTAAAATTCTGGTGCTCCGAAACTCAGCGTGAGAAAGAGAGATTGTTTCAGGACAGTTTAAACGATCTCTTTGATATTGCTCACCAAAAAGCGCACGAGATGATCAAGATTAAAGAAGTCAGAGAATTCCTCCAAGCTCAAAAACAGAAGGGAAGAAAGGATATATAGCTAACGTTGACAAAGCATTATCAGAGAAAAAAGATTGTAAAAGGAAGAGAGAGTCAGCTAAAGAACGGTTAGCACGGAGGGAAAGTAAGAGAAAGGAGGAAGAAACAAAGTCTGCCAAATTGACTTCATCAAGTAGCATGAGTAGTGAAGATGAAACAATGAGCATGAGTAGTGAAGATGAAACAATGCTGTGTAAAATTAACACGGCATCAAAAAATAATGCAGGCAAGAAGGTTCCTAGCAAACCAAGTAAGAAGGAACTTGTAACACGAGACGTTGCAGTTGCACTGAATAGATCGAATATTTCTGATAGACAGGCCGTATATGTGCTATCAGCTGCTGCCTCTGCATTAGTTCATGATCTTGATGACTTGTCCATAAGCAGAAGTACAGTTCGTCGAAAGAGAATGGATGTACGTGAGAAAATCGCAAAAGATTTAAAAGAATCCTTTAATCCTGAATGTTCTTTAATGGTGCATTGGGATGGAAAAATGCTAATCGATTTAACTGGAAATGAAAAAGTTGAAAGATTAGCAGTGTTGGTGTCAGGAGGAGGCAAATCAAAGTTGCTTGCAGTACCCAAACTCGAGTCTGGCACAGGAGTAGACATTGCAACAGCTGTTGTCGAATGTTTAAAGGACTGGAACTTAATTGATCGCATTAAATGTATATGCTTTGACACAACTGCCACGAACACGGGTCCTAAAAAGGGAGCTACTGCACAAATAGAACAAAAGCTTGGAGAAGACTTACTAAATATTGCATGCCGGCACCATATAATTGAACTTATTGCATCCAATGTTTTTGAGGTGTGTCTTTGTTCCACCAGTAACGGACCTGATATTCCGATATTCAAACGCTTTAAGTCTGCCTGGAACTCCATCAATAAAGAAAATTTTGAAACCTTTCTTGGTACTCCAGGACGTGATGAACTGCTTGTTATTTGTAAGAAACATCTAACCTCCACACAAATCCGAGATGATTACAGAGAGGTCCTGGAACTTACAGTCATCTATCTAGGAGATGTACCACAACGTGGAGTCAAATTTCTAAAGCCAGGTGCTTTGCATCGTGCCAGGTGGATGTCTCGCATAATCTATGCGATAAAAATGAATCTTTTCTGCTCACAGTTTAAGGGTTAAAATGACTCTAAAGGAACAAAATGGAATAAAACGTTTTGCACAATTTGCCATTAGACACTATGTTCCTGCATGGTTTTCTGCACCTATCGCTGCTTCTGCACCTGCCAGTGATCTTTCGCCACTAAAACTGCTGCTAGTATACGAAGACAAAAGCATTGCTTCTGCAGCATCTCAAGCACTTTCTCGCCATCTTTGGTACCTAAGTGAATTTCTTATTTCACTTTCATTCTTTGATAAAGATATTTCCATTGATGTTAAAAGAGACATGGTAAAGGCACTCGACATAAGGGGATCTAAACATCCGCCCAAAAGAATAAATTTGAATCTTTCTGTCAACGATATTCAAAACAAGACAGTAGCCAGCTTTGTTACTAGCTCGTCTCGACTATTTTTCACTAAGCTCGGACTCCCAATAGCCTTTCTTGAGGATGATCCAACAAACTGGAAGAACAGACAAGATTATCAAATGGCCCTTGAGTATGTCAAGTCAATGATGGTAACAAATGATAACTTCGAAAGAGGAATAGCATTAATAAAAAATTTCAATGCACATCTAACTAAGAATGAAAGTCAAAAGCAGTTTCTCCTGCAAGTAGTGGAGCAACATCGCATGCAGTTTCCTAATGTAAAAAAATCAAACTTGAAGCAGGAACTGCGAACGCAGCAACAATGAGTGGGAGATGGGCACCCATGAGACCCCACCTCTGAGTAGTTAATACTCCATTATAGTTGAATATGGAAGGGGACTGCGATAAACTAAAGAAGTTTTTTAATATGAATTCAAAGAATTTTGAAACAAGAGAATTAAGAAATTTAAAGTCGAGTGTGGCACCACTAAATATTTATTAATTTTGATAAGTTTTGGTCAGTAAGGTTTTTTTAATATAGGTAACAATTTCTGAGGGTAAGACTTAAGATTCAGATACTTTTGAAATTTACTCTATAATTTTGGACCATCGTAAATTATATATGTATATATAGACACATATATATACACATCGCCACAAACATACTAAGACAATGAATTCTCACCCATATCTATCATTAAAATTAACTTTAATGAAGTGTGATTAGTCTTTGTACAGGAGAAAGATCTAAGCTCCGCCCCCTGTATGTTCTGTCACGTGCCTCCTGCTACTACCTGGGCATATCTCTACCCTGCGTGCTGAGATGACCGTTGCAAGCCCTGGATCTCAGACGTGTATTTTCCCACGAAGGAAAAAAAGTAATGGCTACCTTTAATATTGCGTGTTCAACGTTTATGAAGTGGTATTCAGCAAAGTGTGAAGATGTGGTGGGTACTGGAAGACCCCCTATTCCACCCGCCTTTGATACTTTTAAGGCTACATTGAATTGTGCGAAGGAACAAGAAGTACAAATACTCTACGGCTATTCTGGCGAGGGCATTGTAAACGACTTGTAGACAAACAAACTCTGGTAAACGGAGTGTTGTTTATTTAAGTATTGAGGAGATGAATAGATTCTTCGTGATAGTTGAGAAGTAGAGTGAGGATCATTATAAAATACCTGTAGGTGTAGGCACAAGAAGAGAGCAGATTGGTGATGGCCCATCATATGCCATTGTTTGTACGTTGTGTACAAAATAACAATCAGCCATGCATTGATATACGACTGATATGGAAGAATGCTTCTGATAATAACGTTCTTGCTCCTAGGCGAAACCGTTTCATCCTCGACAGAATGTTTGAAATCGTCGATTTCCGCAAGCTGAAGCCTATATTAGACGGGCGTGTTACGGATATGCTTTATTTTGATACGGTTCTTGAATACGCATACACCGCTCTGCTCGATGGGTTTACCGAGTGTAGAACTGAACACGGCGAGAATGGTCTAGAGCTGGATGCCTTTCTAAAGAGTTTAGACTCTTTGAAATATCATGAACTTTGATACAAAGTACTTGAACGGAACAGGGCTGAGCTCACCTACGCCGTTCACCATGAAAAACTGTTTCTTTATAAAATGAGCAGCTGTCGTTACGACTTAGAAGATTATTTCAACTGCCACTATGAATTGTGAAGAGTTCACGATTGAAAAGCTCGGGTCGGTAAGAATAAACGCTCAACTGGAAAGGAGTGTTTATAAACTTGAATTTAATAATGATGTTGTGGCTAACGATGACCTCTTTGTGCGTGCTTTTGAGTGTATTCGTTTAAAGATAACGTACCAACCGAGTGTAAAGTGGGCACAAAAATAGTATTGAACGATATAAAGCCATTTACTTAGAGGAGAGGCTTCCTTATAACTTGAGCGGTGAAATTATGCTAAATCGTGTTTACTGCGTAGTACAAAGCAATAATGATGTGACTGTAGAATCGATTACGTGCGAGTTTAGTGTTTTAGTTAAGCGCAGTAGAACATAAAGTATTTTGATGTATATTTAGTTTCAATTTAATTATTCAATATATATATATATATATATATATATATATATATATATATGTATATATATATATATATATATATAATGTATATATATATATATATATATATATATATATATATATATATATATATATATATATGTAAAAATGAACAATGAATCAATATTCATTTTTACATGAGAACCAAAATCGCTTGACGCGAGTTTGGATAATAATTTTACTTGTAGCTTCCTCTTTTTGTTTGTGTCACAACCCTACGATCTACCATTTCCATGGTTTAGTCGTATCCATTTTCCATTTGCTATAGAAGTTATTATAATTAATTATGATTGTCTTGCATCTCACCCTCAACCCTAGATTATGCATACACATTGCATATAACAGGATTGGAACCCGTAGTTGTGCTTCTTAGTCCTTGATACCCACTCTTTGTCTTTAATTCGTTTCTTTTAGGTCCTCCCAAATAATGACTTACGGTTACACTGTACGTATGACATAATGTGAATAACTATGACGTCATAAAGTAACTTAATTCTCTTCATGTTTCCATACCGCCAATACTGAATCACCCATTTGGTATGTGGATATCTTTCATGTTCAATATATGGTAAATTCTTCAATAATAATAATAAAAAAAAAACTTCATTCTCTATACATCATTATTTATGTTGTGTCCTACCTATTGTCTACTGATGCCTATCAACCAATCAGTCCATATTTTACGCGTGTTTATATTACGCACACAACCTATTGTGTTACGTACATGTAAAATACGTCCACATGTATTTTTTTTTATTTTTTCTTTTAAGTGCGTTCACCCCTCACAAGATATTCATAAATGCTTAGGTAAGTGATCGAATTCGCTAATCACAGCAAAATCGAACGCTCTAAGATAAATATCTCCTCTCGCTCTGATTCAAATTTATAACATAATATAACATAATATAACATATTATGTTGTATATAAATCCATACCGTATGTGCCCATGTACTTTGTATTATATTTCTAACATCTTAATTGTCTATTAATATGAAACACTGTAAAAACAAAACAAAGTTATAGTAACTGTTTAATTGTAATTAACTGTAATACTTTAATTTAATATAACGTAATGTACTTTAATGAAACTGTAATTAATAATAACTTGTAATGTACTTCAATGAAACTGTAATTAAATGTAATGATTTAATATATATAATGTAAGAATTTACTTTAATAGAACTGTAATGGACAATCATAAGCGAATGTGAAGTAATCCATAATCGCAATCATAATTGTAATAGACCAAAACGAAAATGTGCTCAGTGGTGTACTTAAATTGTACTTATGTACTACTACGAAATGATATCGCCTTCAGAAATGAAGACTCGGCAAAAAAAACAAATACGATTCGTTTTTATTTTTTTTTAAATTTTTATTTGGAATCTTTGAAACATCTGATCATGTGTTTAAAAGGGGAAAACTTAACCTTCAACTGCCTTCCCCCAACATTTAGGCTTATATGATACATGTATTTGTAAAATGAACTTCACTTCATTGCGGGACTCTTCTTTGGTCACTGCTATGAGACTCCCTTGTTAGCAGCCTCGCTGCGGGGAGGGGACAGAGGCCCCTTGCCTCCTTAATTTTTTTAGATTCCGGCCTGAGCCATGGTCGAAAGAGGTCGAACCTCTACCCCTGTAAATTCAGAGCACTACCTGTACATTTTTTAGAAGTAAATTACAGTGAGAAACTTTTTATTTTCCCCTTCGAGCCGTGCTCTCTTCAGAAGAACTTAGTCAGTAAGGTCGATAAGTTATAAAAGAAAAGTCGATAATTTTAGTATCAGAGAAAGTATCAGAGTATTATAGAAAGAGAAGAATTAACAACTGTCGACCCTAAAGCGAGAGAAAAGAATTAGAATGTTATAGGAGAAAAGTATCGCGAGAAAATATCCGTTGCTGCCTCCCAACAAGAACGCCTCGTAGATACGAGACAACCCAAGCACCATAGAAGATACTGGGTCAAACAGACTGGCGACTCTGCCCCAGGATAAAAAAAAAACTAGCACCCCAAGCAGATAGAAGAAGGAGTTTAACAAAGTGGGACCCTGTAGCAGGATTTTATAACATTGGCGACCCTTTGCCGAGGATAAGAAACTGACGACGCAAGCACATAGAAGATATTGGCATAACAGTCTGGCGAGTCTGTAGCCAAGAGTTTAACAAGTGGCGACCCACCATTTGACCGGCGTGTCACGACTTCTTGTTCGTAACATCCACCCTTGAACCGGTGTGTCACGACTCCAAGTTCTCCACGCCTAGTTTTCATCCAAGAAGAAGTAGCCAGCAAGACACGTCTTCAGGACACGTCTCTAAGGATTTCGCCGTAGAAATTTTGTTAAGTACAGAGTTGTTTTTTTTAAGTAATTTGTAAACATTTGAAAAGTCAGTATTATTAACAGTTAATATTTAGTATCCAGCCAGAATTAACACAAAACACAGTGAACACTTCAGACACCAGTGATACATTTTTTTTAGTGAAACAGTAATTTTCACAGAAGTTAAAAGTCACAGAAGTTAAATGTAACAGAAGTTAAATGTAACAGAAGTTAAATGTAACAGAATTAATTTCAGAGTTAATTTCAGAGTTATTTTCACTATTATAGTCAGTATAGAATAATTTTATTTTATGTACCAAACATAATAGTACCGTACCTTCGCGTACATTCGAGTGAAATGTTGTTTACATTTTTTATTTTTGTTTACAATTTTTTTCAAATTATTGAATTGAATTGACTTGCAAATTAAGAAAGAGAGAGTTTATAGAGGGTTTATAGATTTAGAGAGATACTCGAAGTAGTTTCGAGTCAGTTTTAGTTGCAAATAAGTTGCAAATCAGTTTTCAGTTTCAGTTGGTTGCATCCAAGAGGGACAACCAAACCCCAGAGATTTATAAAGATACTTGAAGTAATTTCGAGTCAGTTTTAGTTGCAAATCAGTTGCAAATAAGTTCCAAGTCAGTTTTAGTTGCAAATAAGTTGCAAATCAGTTTTCAGACAGTTTCAGTTGGTTGTATCCAAGAGGGACAACCAAACCCCAGAGAGTTATATACTTGATAGCATTTCAAGTAAGTCGGTTGCACCGAGAGGGACAACCAAACCCCAGAGGTTAATAGTCTCCACTTGATAGAAATCAAGTGCAGTCATTTTCCATTTTCAGTTAGTTTCAGTTAATTGGTTGCATCCAAGAGGGACAACCAAACCCAGAGAATAGTAGATTCCACTGATAGCAGTTCAGTGTAGTCCATTTCAGTTAGTTCAAGTCAGAAGGTTGCATCCAGAGGGACAACCGCCCCAGAGATTTATAGAAATGCTTGATAAGAATTCAAGTCAGAAGGTTGCATCCAGAGGGACAACCGCCCCAGAGATTTATAGAAATACTTGATAAGAGTTCAAGTCAAAAGGTTGCATCCAGAGGGACAACCGCCCCAGAGATTTATAGAAATACTTGATAAGAGTTCAAGTCAATAGGTTGCATCCAAGAGGGACAACCGCCCCAGAGATTTATAGAAATACTTGATAAGAGTACAAGTCAATAGGTTGCATCCAAGAGGGACAACCGCCCCAGAGATTTATAGAAATACTTGATAAGAGTTCAAGTCAGAAGGTTGCATCCAGAGGGACAACCGTCCCAGAGATTTCAGAAGTATTTGAAGTCTCAGTTTTATTTGAAGTCTCAGTTTTATTTGAAGTCTCAGTTTTATTTGAAGTCTCAGTTTTCAAGTCTCAGTTTTCAATGCAGTCAATTGAATTCAACTTTTTCTTTGTAGTTTAAGAGAATTTAATTTAAGAAAATGTAATTTAAGAATTTAATTCAACCTTTTTTTTGTTGTTGTAAAAGAGAATTAAATTCAACCTGAATTGACCGGTTTGCGTCTTTAGTTTAACCTTTTTTTTTTAGAAGGAAATTCACCGATTCGTCTTTTCTTTTCATGCATTGTTGCGTATATAAATATATAGTTATGTATTTTATTATTTGTAACCAAAACCGTTTTCACAAAGGTTGTAACGATTTTGATAATTATTGTAATGTATATGAGGAACATGCCGTCCCTCCATTTTGTTTGAACTCTTTTAATTTTCTGTTCTAAGCAGTCTGATAAAGCAATTTAAAAAAAAAAAAGTATTGTCAATTTCAGACTTATACCCCCTGCTTAGTCACTCAATTCCCCCGAATGTCGTACTCCAAACTTTGTCTTTTTATTTTATTTTATTTTAACACCCCAACCCCAGTTGAACCCAGTGTCAACCAGAGAAATGGTTCAACCGTGGTTAATTCCTCCTTGGTACTATGGAACATAACCTCAATTTATGTTAAGTTGTTTTTTTATTTTTAAGTATATTATATGTTTAGTTCATTAAAATGCATAATTGATTTCTATTTTTAATTTGTATTCTTAATTTTCTTAATACAGTTATCGTACCGATACTTCTGGTTAATGTTAATGGTTATATAGTTCATATATAGGTAGGAATATTACTAGTCGAATTGAATTCCATCTTCAAAATTTAATTTTTAATACCGCTAGATTTACTTTCATTACTTGTAAGGTCCTCTAAGTACGTTTTTTTTATTACCTTAATACGTGTAACTGATGTAATTAAATACTTAAATACTACCTTCAACTTAAAGGATTTTATTATAATAATAATAATAATAATAACCCTTAAACCTTTACACACACACGTATGCACACTATATATATACAAACCTTATGCTAAAATCATTGGATATCACAATAAACTATTTCATTGCGTGTAAGTGCTAACTATGCTATTTATATAGTCTTAAGCATTTTTGCTTACTATATATAAATTTTTGCTCAGGCATTTATTCAGTTAATTTAACAATCCTCTCAGCTAATCTGTCCCTCAAAATTGTAAGATACACACTTTGTACCTAATACACACAAATATACACTAGACCACAGGTCTATACATCATCCATTACGTAATTCACTTTTTTACCTACAATAGTCAATAAAATTAGTTATAGACTGTACGATCAGGGTAACTTTGAAAAATAATTTATATTTTTCCCTTTTACCTATTATTCATTATGCATGTAATTTTCCCCACAGAAAAATATTTTTATTTTTTTAAATTAACAATATCATTCTTTGTCTAACTTAATTCTTTGTCTAAATCAGGGTTTCTCAACGGGGGCGATTTCGCCCCCTTGGGGGCGATAATGAAATTCTTGGAGGGCGAAAGTGGGCGAAAATTTGACTGAAGGGGGGCGAAAATTTATTTAGGCAACGATTAAAATTAAATTATTTTCGAATTGCTCATCAATGGTTTTGAAACACTATTCGGAGTATGTATTGTGCCGTCGATGACGTTAAAGGGAATTGACCAATGAGAAGTGCAGTGGGGCGGGGTCGTCATTCAAAGCATTCTATAGCGGCTTAGTGACGGTTACGCATACGGTGCGTCAGTTCTTACCTAATTAGAAGCGTGGGCGGGTGTTATTTTTTGTGCTATTATCTATTATCATTAATTTTTCTTTTATTGCTTTAGTGCTCTTAATTTTCGCGTTTGTCCCTTGTTTCGAGTACGGAGACAATGACCTCGTTGTCACGTTTCTAGTCACTCAATTTAATCACTCAATTAGTGCTTCTTAAGAATGAAATAGAGTTTCGAATGTTCGCTTTCTTATCTGATAAAAATTCATAAATAAGGAGTGCTAACACATGTATAAATGTGATTTTCCTTTGAAAACGTTGCAAGGTTTAAGGCGGAGGATGCCAGTTTGGCCTACTTCTCGGGAATGAGGCTACTTGAACTTAAAATTAGGCTTGCGCTACTAAAATGATAACGTGATTATTATTTTTAGTGCGCTTTTAGTGCTTTTTAGCTGCCAAACTAGTGCATTTTAAATTTTTTAATTAAAAAAGTAGCCTGATGATTCACATGATTGTGATGAAATGACATTGTTAGACCCAATTAATTGTGATGTTAGTTCAGCTGAAGAAGAAATTCAAGAAGAATTAATTGAATTACGATGCAATGATAACTCAAAATACATGTATGATAAAGTAGGAAAGACTGAATTCTGGTCATTAAAAGACTGTAAAACACTATATCCAAGGTTATGGACCGAAATGGCCAAAATAATTGTCTGTTTTCCAACATCATATATGATTGAAACTGGGTTTAGTTCAGTGAATAAATTACTAACAAAGGAAAGAAACAGATTGGATGTATGCAGAACAGGTGACATAAGAATTAAGCTCAGCGACATTGAACAGAACATTGCATATTTAGTAGAAAAACACCAATCTCAAGGATCTCATTAAATAAAATAGTAAGTTTGAAAGTTTTTTATTTAACTTTTTTTTTTGTGTGTAGGGGGGCGATTTGAAAATAGAGTAGGCAAAAATTTTTTCAAGGGGGCGATGGTTAAAAAAAGGTTGAGAACCACTGGTCTAAATTAACGTATTAATCCTTTTATTCTGTTTGCATAAAATTAAAGTTTTAATCTTTGAATTTTTATATTTTATAATAGCCCTCTAAGCGAGTGTTATGTTAAAAATTTTATTACTCCGCATTGTACCCAACCACCTGAACTCACTTATTCTGTATAAAACTTGTAATGTAAAAAAAAAAAAATCGTCATCTAACTTGAATATAGTTAGGATGTTATTTTCTCAATTGTATTGTATTGTATGAATTGTACCCTATTTTATTATTGTATAAATATCATTTTAAAGGGGAGAGCAATGTAAAAATGAACAATGAATAATCAATATTCATTTTTACATGAGAACCAAAATCGCTTAACGCGAGTTTGGATAATAATTTTACTTGTAGCTTCCTCTTTTTGTTTGTGTCACAACCCTACGATCTACCATTTCCATGGTTTAGTCGTATCCATTTTCCATTTGTTATAGAAGTTATTATAATTAATTATGATTGTCTTGCATCTCACCCTCAACCCTAGATTATGCATACACATTGCATATAACAGGATTGGAACCCGTAATTGTGCTTCTTAGTCCTTGATACCCACTCTTTGTCTTTAATTCGTTTCTTTTAGGTCCTCCCAAATAATGACTTACGGTTACACTGTACGTATGACATAATGTGAATAACTATGACGTCATAAAGTAACTTAATTCTCTTCACGTTTCCATACCGCCAATACTGAATCACCCATTTGGTATGTGGATATCTTTCATGTTCAATATATGGTAAATTCTTCAATAATAATAATAAAAAAAAAAACTTCATTCTCTATACATCATTATTTATGTTGTGTCCTACCTATTGTCTACTGATGCCTATCAACCTATCAGTCCATATTTTACGCGTGTTTATATTACGCACACAACCTATTGTGTTACGTACATGTAAAATACGTCCACATGTATTTTTTTTTATTTTTTCTTTTAAGTGCGTTCACCCCTCACAAGATATTCATAAATGCTTAGGTAAGTGATCGAATTCACTAATCACAGCAAAATCGAACGCTCTAAGATAAATATCTCCTCTCGCTCTGATTCAAATTTATAACATAATATAACATAATATAACATATTATGTTGTATATAAATCCATACCGTATGTGCCCATGTACTTTGTATTATATTTCTAACATCTTAATTGTCTATTAATATGAAACACTGTAAAAACAAAACAAAGTTATAGTAACTGTTTAATTGTAATTAACTGTAATACTTTAATTTAATATAACGTAATGTACTTTAATGAAACTGTAATTAATAATAACTTGTAATGTACTTCAATGAAACTGTAATTAAATGTAACGATTTAATATATAATGTAAGAATTTACTTTAATAGAACTGTAATGGACAATCATAAGCGAATGTGAAGTAATCCATAATCGCAATCATAATTGTAATAGACCAAAACGAAAATGTGCTCAGTGGTGTACTTAAATTGTACTTATGTACTACTATGAAATGATATCGCCTTCAGAAATGAAGACCCGGCAAAAAACACAAATACGATTCGTTTTTATTTTTTTTTTAAATTTTTATTTGGAATCTTTGAAACATCTGATCATGTGTTTAAAAGGGGAAAACTTAACCTTCAACTGCCTTCCCCCAACATTTAGGCTTATATGATACATGTATTTGTAAAATGAACTTCACTTCATTACGGGACTCTTCTTCGGTCACTGCTATGAGACTCCCTTGTTAGCAGCCTCGCTGCGGGGAGGGGGCAGAGGCCCCTTGCCTCCTTAACTTTTTTAGATTCCGGCCTGAGCCATGGTCGAAAGAGGTCGAACCTCTACCCCTATAAATTCAGAGCACTACCTGTAAATTTTTTAGAAGTAAATTACAGTGAGAAACTTTTTATTTTCCCCTTCGAGCCGTGCTCTCTTCAGAAGAACTTAGTCAGTAAAGTCGATAAGTTATAAAAGTCGATAATTTTAGTATCAGAGAAAGTATCAGAGTATTATAGAAAGAGAAGAATTAACAACTGTCGACCCTAAAACGAGAGAAAAGAATTAGAATGTTATAGAAGAAATATTCGTTGCTGCCTCCCAACTAGAACCCCCGTCGATCGGAACCGACTCAGTGCCATAGACGGAGGGGTTAATATATATATATATAATATATATATATATATATATATATATATATATATATATATTTCTCCTTCCTGTACTATTGTTTTGATTATATTCCAACGTTTTGTATTTCTTATATTTTTTATCATATATATTCCATCGTTTGTATAGAATGAACTATTATATATTTATTTTCTATATATTTCGTGAAATTAATTCCAATAATCCGTCTAAATAAACAATGATGTAATGGTTTTTTATTTAATTCTTTTGGTTGTATATATAAACGATATCATTTAATTATATGCATACCAAATGGTTGGCTATGCCTTAACTACGTGAAAGTAATTTGACACGTAGATGATGCTGATGTTTTGGGATTGTTTCGTAATGGTAAAAATCATGTGACGGAGGGAACCTAACTGTAGCTTTACCATCCGAACCACGGGTCACTACATCATCTGGGCGCAGAGAACGGCCTCACATCACGAGATAGTCCAAGGTGAGATGAAAGAATACGTTGTAGGAAAAAATTCACATAACATAACATATATACATACTTAATTTCTTAGGTTATTTCAGGTATGTCTAAAGTTTCAGTAATATGTTTTATTTTCCACTAACCGTGTACACGAGATAAGTGTACGCATGGTGTGAATGAACTCTGAAGCTGTTCTTTTTTCGTTATACTTTTGCATAAATCTTCTTTCACAACAATTTTGGAAAGAGTTTCTGTGTTAATAGCAGTACATAATGTGTAATGCAACATGAGAAATATGGAGTTACAATGACAAGAATTACCTCAAAAGGCCATGCGTCCCACACCATGGGAGGGTGCCACGAGCAACGGGTGCCAGGAAAAAATTCCTACAGTTCAAATAGTGTGCAAGGTTCGGTCTATCCTTTTCATGAACTGACCTACAGAGGAACTGCTCACAAATTCTGAAGGTAGCCTATTGCACGCGCCACAGAACTTATACGTAAAGTAAATACCATAAACAGAGAAAGAGAACGGGTTATATCAGGCGATTTCGGAAACAAGGAGATTGTGCTGTCTCTGTACAATTCCCTGGTTCCACCGCACCTGGAGTATGCTGTGCAGTTCTGGTCATTCGTAACACCGATATAACGGGCCAACGCTTTGGACGTCCTGAATGGTCGACCAATGGTGTCTTTATTTTCACTCCGTAGATTTATTGCTCACATCTCAAGATGCATTGCCACTTGCAATCTCTACCACGATGGTTTCAAATATTTGGATTAATATTTTGCAAATATACCACTCGATCCTCAATTTTTCCCCATTTTGGTTAGGGAGATGGACATACAATATAATTTTAGCGGCGGCAAATTATCACAGTACAAGGAGAATCTATGGCCTGTACCATAGGCCAGGTTAGGTTCATGAGCCAGCATGCTGGAGCGAACCAGAGCCTCACCGTCAAAGTCAGACACAGAAATGACGAGTTGCAACATTAAATGTACATGGTTCCTGCATATTTTAACTGTCAATTGTCACTCTTGTTTCTTTATAAGTTTGTTCCCTCTTTTCAAGGGATCAACTGTAAATATCTCAAGGAACAGTATTATCGCCACTACTCCTCATAATCCTGACATAGATGAGGACCAGAGACAGCGCAGTAACATCCGATGATTCAAAGATCAGTAGAAAAATAAGAAACCTTGAAGATCTCTACAAGCAGAATGTTTTTGTAGAGATACAACAGGATTTATTCATTTTTGTACAAAATGAATTATAATTAAAAGAATAGTTTCAGAGCTCATCCGGGCTCGAGACCCGGTGAAGGCCACCGGCGCGCGGTAAACGATCATCCTTCTGCAGCATTGGTTGGTAGATAAATGGGTACCCTGGGTAACCTAGTGGTTAAGACGCTGTGTTGCTGGTGTTTCGGATTCCACGTTAAACTGAAGGTCTAAGGCGAAGTAAAAAGCTTGACCTTCGTCAGAATGAACAATTCGGAGGATGCTAATCGAAGTTTACCAATAAAGTAGAACTCTTTTAATGCGTGAAGGATGGGACAGGGATAATAATGTAGTAAGTTTTAGAAGTCGCATGGTTTTTTATATGAAGTTGAACATTGAGAAATTTCAACTGTTACAGTACGGAAAAAAAAAAGTAGGAACTAAAATCCATGGAGTGTAAAAGAATACTAGACGCGTAGTACAGAACAATCCCCGATGAGTCGGGTATACCTATGTGAAGTGAAGAGTAAAAGATGTCAACTCACTCCTTCACCAGGCCAACTCAAGAGGAGGGGGGATAAGCTTGACCTTCGTGAAATAACCACACGTAATAATAACAATAATACAAGAGTTAGGACAATTGTATGCATCATTTGGGTTGAGCGCCGCGTTTGACCGGTTGTCTGATGCAAACCCTTTAAGGTGATTTCTGATAATTATCATTTTTAACAGTGATTTCAAATCAATAATGTGTGTGTGTGTGTGTGTGTGTGTGTGTGTGTGGTGTGTGTGTGTATATTCGATTCAGTTCTAGTTGTTGAGTACTCCCGATGTGTGTGTGTGTGTGTGTGAATTGCCACTTGCAATCTCTACTACGATGGTTTCAAATATTTGCATTATTAATATATATTTCCGGTCATACTATTCTCGGCTTTCTCAAGATTCCTGACTTGTGGATTTCGTTATACAGTATATATATATATACAGTGCCCGCGAAAAGTATCCGATCACCCTTGAAATTTGTATTTTTTACATAAAAAACAATGTTTAAATGTATACTAACCTTATATTAGTATTTTGTCATCTGTCCTTTGGTTTGGATGACTTGTTCTAGACGTTTTGGCATGGATTTAATCAAGTTTTGACAAACTTCCACTGATATTTCCTTGCACCATACCTTTTTGATGGCCTCTTGTAATTTTTCGACTGAGCCAGTGTCGTGGCATTCAACCTTATTTTTTATTATTAGCCACAGATTTTCTATCGGATTGAGATCTGGACTATTACCAGGCCAATCCAAAATATCAAATTTATTGTCAGTAATCCATTTTGTCACTATTTTGGCCCTGTGACATGGTGCACCATCATGCATGTATGTTTTTGTCCTTTGGATTGCCATTGCCATTGGAAGTTTATCCTGTAGCATTGCTAAATACCGTGCACCATTCATAGTTGTGTTCTTCGGAAGAAAATATAAGTTTCCACGCCCATAGTAACCGAAACAACCCCAAACCATCACACTTGGAGGGTGTTTCATTGTCTTTAGGGTGTATTTAGGGTCCATCCTATTTGAGCCAATAGGCCGGCGAACCTTTTTTGGACAACTTCTGAATGTCAAAAATGTCGACTCATCGCTAAATAAAACCTTCTTCCAGTCATCAACAGTCCAATGAATGTATTTTTTACAAAATGCGACACGTTTTTTACGCATTTTTTCATTAATGAACGGTTTCTTAGCAGCATGGCGAGATGGTAATCCGAGTTATTTTTGGAGCCGCTCCTGGATAGTTCGTTCAGAAACACCAGATAACAAATTATTCATATTAAATTTTATTTCTTTCGCAGTTATTGTTGGGTTTTTCAATACTAAACGTTTCATAAGTTTGTCTGTTCGCGAATTTGTTTTTCTCGGTCTGCCAGATCGTTTTTTAGGGACTGGCGTGGTTAGGCCACCATTGTTCTTAGCCCGTGAAACCCATAAATTAACGGTACTTTGGGATATGTTTAATTCCTTAGCTATCTGTCTCTGTGATTTCCCACATGCATGCAAAGCAACAATAGCACCTCGACAATCACTCTTAAGTTGTTTTTTAGCACACATTATATATAAATTTTATTTACACCACTTTCTGTAAAAAAAAAAAAAATATCAAGAAATTTACACAAACAGTGAAATCTGACAAATTTGAGACACAGCCACCCGCAACGAAGGCTACCAGAACACTAATTTGAGAATGCGTTGGATAGCTCTCATATCAGCGAGCAACCTCAAAGTTACCAGATGTCGCTAGAACAAATAGAAAGTGAATTACGTGTCTCTGAATATCAAGGGAAAATATTGTATTTTCTTGAGTGATCGGATACTTTTCGCGGGCACTGTATATATATATATATATATATATATATATATGTGTGTGTGTGTGGTGTGTGTGTGTGTGTGTGTGTGTGTGTGTGTACACAGCTCTCAGAATTAACTCTCTCTGTATAAATAGATTTTAAATTAATTTTACGTTAAAAAGCACTAGTAATAATAACAATGAAAATAATATATAGTGTGAGGAAGACGGAAACCAGATTTTGAGACGAGATGTGTGTCAAACCACATTCCATTCTAGCCTTTTGGGGTAACCTCGAGTTTTTAATCGTATCGAATTTACCTCGTTACACTCTTGTCTTGGTTGGGAAGCGAAGTCATTTTAATGTAAATGTATTTTTCTTTCTTTTTGTAATATTTATCAATTATTTAACTTTGATTTCGTAGAATTTTCTTTATGAAAATATATAATGATATAAAAGATTTAAGTATATATATATAGTGTATTGATATTTTTTGCTTGTATTTTCTGACATTGGCTTTTTCAGTCATTTCAGATAATTGTATTTCTTTTACTGTTAATATTGGGATCGTTTAAAAAATTAGTTCTCTTGCTGAACAAATTTAAGGAGAAAGTCACTCTTGCCTTTAATAAATAAATAATTAAAATAAATGGTGGTACCCCTGGCAACTCACGACCCTCTATCTAACAGCTGCTGGGCCCCTGGACGCTCATTATGCGACAGACTCCAGTGGAATAAAGAACTCTCTCCTCTCTCCTTAGGTTAAGGCTTACTGTAGGTTAGGTTTCCATTTGGGGGGTGAGGACATCCCACCTCCCCAAAGAACCTCCTCCTTCAAATTTCTCTCCCTCTCTGAGGTTAAGGTTACTCCTTTGGGGGAGATCATCCTCCCTCCTCACCCCAAAGCTCCCGCCACCTCACCCCTTTGCAGGATTGACTTGTTGCATAACCCCTCCACCTTCATTGCAGCTTGGGGAATAACCCCTTCCCCTTTGTTGCATAACCCTTTGCAACATTCTTTCTTTGCATCCTTGACCAACATTTGCATCATTCTTGCACTCTCCCATTTTGCGCCCATGCTACTCTCATGTTGAAACTCAAATTTACAATCTTTGACGCAAAGCTTAATTCAAGAGTGTTGCTTTCAGCAGGGGAAAGAATACACAGAAATCTTCTTTTAGAAAGTCATCCCATATACAATATATATATATATATATAACCTGAGAGAGGGAGGGAAAGGAGAAGGTTCTTTGGGGGAGGTGGGATGTCCTCACCCCCCAAAAGTGAAACCTAACCTAAGCCTTAACCTAAGGAGAGAGGCGAGAGTTCTTTATTCCACTGGAGTCTGTCGCATAATGAGTGCCCAGGGGCCCAGCAGCTGTTATATAGAGGGTTGTGAGTTGCCAGATACCCATATATGTTAACCTCTCCTTCTATGGCCTTCGTTGGTTCGAAGTTCTACAGATCTACAGAAACTAAGACTAACAAAGACCCTAAGATCCACTCTAAGGTTAGCCCGAGAGAAAGGAAAGAGTAGGGGGTTAAGAGAAGAGAATAAGGGGTTAAGTAAGTAGCAACACCTATCACTCGTAGGTTAACATTCATTCAGAAAAAGAGAAAAAAGACTCACCATCATCATCCGCCGGCCACTGCCGACAAGTCGGAAAAATAGTCGAAGAGAATAGGAAAGGGGTGAAAGATGAAAAGAAGTAAAATAAGAACGCTTACAAACCATGCAGACACAGTCTTAACTCACTGTCATACCATGCAAACTACAGACATGCAAGTAAAGAGAGTTACAGACATGCAAGTAAGGAGAGGATAAGAAAAAGAAAAAGTAGGTAAAGTTAAACAAAAAGTGGGTTAGTTTACGCTACGAGCTACATCTACGTTCGTGTTAGTCTAATTTATTTTTCTTTTTTTTTTAATTTTTGATGGCATATCACACGCTGGTATGTCACAAGCTGGCATTATCGTCAACCGACTAATCCTCGACCACACCCACCAGAGCTCCTGTTGCTAATTGTTTTTTTTTATTTTAAGCAACGTTAATATTTTTAAAATGCCTATCTAGACGGTTCTTAAGCATATTAACGCTGGTAGAGTTCACGACGAGCGCGGGAAGATTATTCGTTATCAATTACTTTAAACGTAAAGAAGTTTTTAGCCATATTAGTAATGAAACGTCTGCCACGCAACTTAAATCTGTTATTACGAGTATTGCTATTATCGAAAGTGAACAGTTTGTCAAAATTTACGTTATCGATGTTATTAACGATTTTGAAAACTTCAATAAGCTCCCCCCTTAATCTCCTAGTTTCGAGTGAATGCAAGTCTAACTCTTTAATTTTATTTTCATAAGGCTTGTTGCGCAATGACGGAATTAGTTTCGTGGCACGACGCTGAACCCTTTCTAACCTATCAATATCCTCGCGCAAATACGGGCACCAAAACTGAACGGCATATTCTAAATGAAGCCTGACTAGGGACTTGTAAAGGGGCAATATAATATCCTTCGATTTAAATTCGAAATTACGCACTATGAAGCCTAACATCCTATTAGCTTTTGCGCAAGACTCCAGGCACTGGTTCCTAACTTTTAAATCCTTAGATACGCGTACGCCTAAATCTACTTCCTCCTCAACGCTCGCTAACTCTCTATCATCCATCGTGTACGTGTAATTATTGTTACGAGAACCTAAATACAAAACTTTACATTTGTCTACGTTAAATTGCATCTGCCACTTATCCGTCCACTCCATAATCCTATTTACGGTGTCCGGCGAATTTGTCTACAACAATTTGTCTAAAGATACAATTCATCTACAACAATTTGTCTACAACAATTTATCTACAGCAATTAGTCTACAGATACAATATAGCTACAATAATTTGTCTACAGATACAATTTGTCTAGAGAGGAAAAATGAAAGCTATTTGATGTTAATTATTATTAATTTTTTCAAAAAAATGAAAAATTTGTTTCTGCAATCGGTTTTCTTGAGAAATGATAAAGAAAAATGTTATTGGATATTGAATAAATTTATTTACTGAAACGACGCAATACACTCCAGCATCTTTTTGAATAAGTCCAAGCTGGTGTGGTGCTTACACCATACAAATTCACAAAAAATGACAAGAATTAGTGCGATATCTTGCAAAAAACAATAGTATAAGAAACTCGATTAGGTCAGGTTAGGTTAGGTTAGGTCAGGTTAGGTTAGGTCAGGTTAGGTTAGGTAAAGTTAGGTTAGGTTAGGTCAGGTTAGGTTAGGTTAGGTTAGGTAAAGTTAGGTTAGGTTAGGTCAGGTTAGGTTAGGTTAGGTTTCTCAAGAAAACCGATTGCGGAAACAAAATCAGGGTCATCGACTACCCTTGTTTTCAATTTCGTAGGAAAATCGAGAGCAGTCCATGAAACATACTAGGTCCAATATTAGTAATAGTTTCTCTAGACAAATTGTATCTGTAGACAAATTATTGTAGATAAATTGTATCTGTAGACTAATTGTTGTAGATAAATTGTTGTAGACAAATTGTTGTAGACAAATTCGCCTAAAACCCCTATTTACATTGTCTTGGAGCCTATTTCTATCGTCCTCGTTAACAACCTTACCGCCTATTTTAGTATCGTCCGCGAATTTTGACACGTTACTAGTCAATCTTACATCTATGTCGTTAATGTAAATTACGAATAGCAATGGGCCTAACACTGAACCCTGTGGGACACCGCTACCTACATCCAACCATCCCGATTCACTACCATTAACAACGACCCTCTGTCTCCTAGCACGAAGCCATTCCTCTAACCAGTTAGCTACCTGACCGCGTATACCGTGCGCTTTAACCTTCGCAATTAATCTTCTCTGCGGTACTGTATCGAACGCCTTTTTAAAATCTAAATAAATAACGTCAGCCGCTCTATGCCTATCGTATTGCGCACTATTTCGTTATAAAATTCTAACAAATTAGTTAAACAAGATCTATGGCGTCGAAACCCATGCTGACTACTATTAATCAAATCTCTACTTTCTAAGTGATCGATGATACGATCCCTAACTATGGATTCCAAAAGTTTACTGACAATTGACGTTAAGCTAATGGGTCTATAATTGCTAGCTACTGTGCGGTCGCCTTTTTTAAAAATGGGCGTGACGTTAGCTAATTTGAAGTGTTCAGGAATAATCCCCGTTTCGAGTGGCTGATTAAAAATCTTCGTTAAGGGGCCTACGATAACGTCTTTCAAATCTTTCAAATGTCTGGAATAAAAAGCGTCAGGGCCTGGAGCCTTGCTAACTTTTAACCTATCGATATAATGCGCAATCTCACCCTCGTAAACAGTTATTTCATCCAAAATAGTCTCGCTACTAAATGGAACGATATCGTCTTCTACGGTAAGAACTGTTACAAAAAAGATATTGAAAATACCCGCCATCGCCTGAGCGTCAGAAGCCAAAGCGCCGTTAACATCCACTAGAGGGCATATGTTATCTTTTATCGGTTTACGATTATTGACGTATTCAAAAAACTTTTTTGGATTATGTTTACTATCCGCAGCTATAAGTATCTCTAAATTACGCTTAGCATTCCTAACTGATCTTTTAACCTGACGTCTAAGCTCGATATATCTATTAAAGTTAGCTGCCGTGCCATTGCGCTTATTAAGTCTATACGCTCTGTTACGCTCGTTTATGAACTCACCTATTTCCCTAGTCCACCACCTGGGCCTACCATGATTTCTAGCGCGCTTCGGCCTACGAGGAATAAACTCCCTTTCAATATTCATAAAACTTTCTTTAAACGCCTCCCAATGCAAATTTGTGTCATTACCCATAACTAAGTTATCCCAGTCCACTACTCTCATCCTATCCTCAAAACTATCAAAATTAGCCCTACGAAAATCAGGGACTTCTATTACGTTACTATCCTCAGTGTTTTCTATTGATAACTTAAACCTAAGAATTTGATGATCACTACATCCTAAACTCTCGCCTACTTCTAAACTATCGACTATATTTTCGCCGTTCGTCATCACTAAATCTAAAATATTGTTACCGCGCGTTGGTTCGGTAACTATCTGTCGTAAAAAATTATCCTCCATGAACTCAATCAATCTCAGACCCTCCTCATTACCAGAAAAAGTCTCGTAATTAACATTAGGGCAGTTAAAGTCTCCGACAATTATACTATTCCGATTGTCAATAAAGTTACAAGAAGTGAGTAAAATCTACTATCGGTGTCGAAGGGTTGAACGGGAGGTCTATAAACAACAACAAAATTAAAACTGATACTACGCGCCCTAACTTCAAGCATAACGCATTAATTGCTGCCGGAAAATCTATCTTAACCTTGATAGCCCTAAGGGAATTACGAATGTACAGCAAAACACCTCCACCGAACCTATGTAACCTATCATTAGTAAAGAGTTTAAAACCCGGTATATCAAGATCCCCCAACAAGTCCCGAGTCACGGTATTTAACCACGTTTCAGTGTTAGCAACTATATCGTAGTTGCCGGAATAAATTATCGCCTTAAATTCGTTTAATTTATTTCTAATACTACGCGCGTTACAATAAAAGACGTTTAAGTTATTTTTTTATCACGGGCCGGCGTTTTAAACTATTTTTCACGTCGGGCCCACGTTCCCCGGACCCACAACGTTTAAAGAAGGCTTCGACCTATACAGCTTTCGTACGTTTTCTAACCGACCTAGCCTAGCATTACCTATTTCATTAAAATGCACCCCATGATCACATCTTTTATAAAAAGGCTAGGATCACTGAATTCTGACCACAGCTTTACGAAGGGTACATTTTCCTTAGCACAACTCTCTTCTTATTTAGTATTAAAAAATATCGTTTTAGACGTAATTCTAAGACCCAAATCGTGCCTAGGGGTAATACCTAGAACTAAAGACCTATCTGACCTCGCCTTCAGGGACCTAATTAACCCCCTATATCTCTCCAAAAGGTCAGGCACTCTCGTATCGGGCCTATACGAGTCGCTGCCTCCTACCATCGTCACCAACATCGAGTGACGGGAAGCAACGTCAATCCTATCCACTTCGTCTCTAACTCTGTCAACCATGGCCCCTGGGAGACAGACCCTCCTCCTCTTGGTTGGATGCCGTTCAACGAACTTTTTGTCCATGTGGCGCACTAAAGAGTCCTCAACTAAAATAGTTTCCCCCTCATTCACGTCCCTTTCCAAATGGGCGAAAGGGTTCGAAACCTCGATAGGGGGGGGGATTCCTATCACATAACGTACGCGGCCTAGCTCCACCCTTAACTTCTCTAAATCCCTCCCCATCTACTACTCTCGGACCAACCTTAACCCCTTCCTCAACTCTATCCAACCTTCCCGACAAGCTACCTAAACTAGAAACTAGATTACGCACCTCACCCTTCAAATTACTAACGTCTTCAACGTTAGTATTGGTTCGGCTTTCGTCAACCGTAGCCCTACCCATGTCCTCATCAAGCGTTGCAAGTCTTTCTGTTACCTCACGTACACTGCGTTTTATGTCAACTATTTCCTCCATTAACTTGCAAAAGAAACAAACTGATCTCTCGGTAATCGCCATAGGACCGCCGTTATAATCTTTAAATTCCGAATACCACCGGTTAGCCTACACCTAACACACGACGCTTTCTGCGACGGCATCGCGCAGTTAAAAATTAGTTTATAACCGTCACAAGTTTAAGTTAAATTAAGCCGGCATGCTATGAAAACTTCTGAATCGCTAAAAACCACTACTATTCAATTACTTAACTATAACAATGTGAATATAAACGCAAGTATATAAAATTCAAAACTTTCCAAAAGTAAAATTCTTAGCAATATGCAAAAGTAGATGCAATATCAGAGAGCTCAGGAAATGCAACGGATTTGTTATTTGCAGTAGTTTTCTTCTGTATTACTCTCCGAGTTCTTCTATAGTGGCTCGGAGGATTCAGGGAGGTTTACTAGGTTCTCTAAAGATTACCGGATTCTTCTTGTAACTTATCCGGGTAGTTTAATGACTAAGTTCTTCTGAAGAGAGCAAGGCTCGAAGGAGAAGATAAAGACTATCTCTTACTTTAATTTACTGCTAAAATGTACAGTAGGGTGGCCCACTTTTCAATTTTTTTTTAAAAGTATAGGTTATCGTAGTTTTTCCCATTATTTGGCACTATAGTAGCACATTGGTACCATTTTTACAAAAATTGATCAATATTTAGGGGTCTCGCATCGACCTTGAAATTACGAGTTTTTTTTTTAAATGCTTACTTTTTAACTTTTTACTGAATCAAGATAAATCATTAAGTAGGGATGTTTTATGAATCCTCTTGATGAGAGAAGTCGTTTGGTGTGCCTTCCAATGTCATACGACTAACGGTTTAAAAGTTGTGCCTGTATACAGGTAATACCAATGTGCTAGTATAGTGCCAAATAATGGGAAA
This sequence comes from Bathynomus jamesi, assembly GCA_023014485.1. NCBI lineage: Eukaryota > Metazoa > Arthropoda > Malacostraca > Isopoda > Cirolanidae > Bathynomus > Bathynomus jamesi. The sequence continues at coordinate 304,974 of JAJOZX010003490.1, forward strand.
AACCACGACCACCTATACTTTTCAAAAAAATCAGCACAGCAACAGCTGGGACTGACAGCAACTTTCCTTCTGTGCAATGAGGAGCCCCGGAGATGAGAATTGCTTGGCGGTGCTCCGCCGTTCCAAGGAAGTTCTGAAACACATGCCATATATTTCAATTTCATGGTTGTAAAGTAACCTATTTTTGTCCACATTCAGTTCTCTTTTTAATTGACATTATGCTTCATGAATCTCATTACTAAATTGATAGCTATGAAAACTTAATCAACTGACCTTGACCATTTTGCCATCCCAGTGGACAACAGTGTGCCTCGGTGGCGTGAAGGATTCCTTCACAGCCGTCGCCACTTCACGGCGATGTGACACTCTTCCCCGGCGAGCCGTTTCTTTTGAGATGCTGAACTGATTGAGGTCTGCTGGTGGATCCGCCGAACGTGTGATAGCAGCCACAATGCTTACTACCTATGTAGAGAATGGAAAGTGGAAAGGAAACTGTCAAGAATACATGTGGGTTACGGGACACTTTAAAACTGACGCTATCGATGAATACTATACACAATACGCACCTGATTATTGGACATGCGGAAACGATCAGCCACTTCCATGACAGCAGGTGCATTAAGGATGCGGCGAGGAAGATTGACAGACACACTTGGCTCTTTCGGCAGGGGGAACGCTAGTTCTGTCTCCGACTCTCCTGACATGCCAGTATCATCATTCTCCATGGCCTCATCTCCGGTTTCGTATGCACACTTTGAGGTTTGCGGCTCCTGGCGAGGACGTTTTCTTCCTTCCTGTAGCTTTCTTTTTACAGCGAAAACTTTATCGTTCCCGCTCATCGTTGCCACCCGAGGACCACGTTGATTGAGGTAGAAGTCAATGTCTTCTTTCGTGTCCTTGTCGGACAGCAGTCGATTCTTCTTTATATCTTCGACAGCGTCAGATGCTCCGATATCCCACAGCTTGTCCACACTGTCCGAAAACTTCTGCCGTTTTCCCCCGGCGTCAGTTTCTCGTTTTCTGCTCTTTTGGAGTAAGTGCCACTCTTTCCACAATGCCTCTAGCTTCCGTTCGCAGTTGAGCTTTGTGATTGTTTTAATGCGGGCCATGTTCCAAAACTTTAAGACGTTGTTTACGGTTTCTTTGAATGCGTCTTTCCTGTTAGCAGTGTACTGGATAACACTGAAGAAGTATTGCAAAACCTGCCGTGTTGTTGGCAATTTGCTACCACTGATGGAGGACGACGGTTGGCCAACTAAAAAAAATTTCCGAGGCCGATCTTAGAGAAGGTAGCGATGTTATTTTCGCCTTTCCTTTTGATGACTCTCTATTTGTAGCTTCAAGAGTTCTTCCAGTTATGGTTGCCATCGATTTGTCCATGACAAAGGATGAGGAACTCAGACAGAATTTCAAAATGTTATGATCTGCAAAAAAAGAAATAGGTTAGGTACCTGGCACAGGCATAGTGCATTTTCTAATTACCTATATACATTATACATTCCGCCCGGGTATGGTGACTCATTTTTTTGAAAAGTATAGGTGATCGTGGTTTTTCCCATTATTTGGCACTATACTAGCACATTGGTATTACCTGTATACAGGCACAACCTTTAAACCGTTAGTCGTATGCCATTGGCAGGCACACCAAACGACTTCTCCCATCAAGAGGATTCAGAAAACATCCCTACTTAATGATTTATCTTGATTCAGTAAAAAGTTAAAAAGTACACATTTAAAAAAAAAAACTAGTAATTACAAGGTCGATGCGAGACCCCTAAATATTGATCAATTTTTGTAAAAATGGTACCAATGTGCTACTATAGTGCCAAATAATGGGAAAAACCACGATCACCTATACTTTTCAAAAAAAATTGAAAAGTGGGCCACCCTAATGTACAGGTAGTGCTCAGCCTCTGAATTAGCTTCTCAATGAACATGGAAGAATTTATTTGGGTTTATATACCCCGATTTTACTAACATCATCATTATTAAAGGTTGAAGAGGCTGCACTATTTTTGCACAATGTTTGAAAATAAAGTAAATTTTTTGTTATGACAATGGATAACATAAACAGGATATAGGAAGAGGAAGTCATGTTTTTAGCTTAACCGCATATTTTTAGACCTGTTGTTTTTCCTGATCCGCCGAGTTAATTAGAACAGAAATTGAATCATGGGCAAAAATTAAAAGGCTAAGGCAAGACATGACTGCGTCTTCTATAACGAAGAGAGAATGCGTCTAATCTAAAAAATGATTAAAAATTTTGAACAGAATAAGTCAACAATTATTTGGCAACCAGGAAGCAACTCCAAAATTTATTTCAATGAACAAAAAATAACAATATCGCTGACTCTACATTCCTACATGACGACACAACGTCGTGTCGGACATCTAGTATAATCCAAGTACGGTGTACTTTCGGTTTATTAAAATTATGATTACAATCACCAATTAATTCATATTCACTTATGATCGTTAATTACAATTCCATTGAAGTACATTTTCTATGTCATTAATTACATTATTAATTACATTATATTAAATTACTATTGCTTAAGTAGATTAATTACATTATATTAAATTACTATTGCTTAAGTAGATTAATTACATTATATTAAATTACTATTGCTTAAGTAGATTAATTACATTATATTAAATTACTATTGCTTAAGTAGATTAATTACATTATATTAAATTACTATTGCTTAAGTAGATTAATTACATTATATTAAATTACTATTGCTTAAGTAGATTAATTACATTATATTAAATTACTGTTGCTTAAGTAGATTAGTTACATTATATGAAATTACTATTGCTTAAGTAGATTAATTACATTATAAATTTTTATCATCAATTAGAGTATATATGTATATATATATAACACGTGATAATTGTTTTATAAATTGGCATTAGAGCGAGAGATTTGTTTTTATTTCAGAAGTTATTTACTTCCGCGATGGTTAGCAGAATTCGAACACTCGCCTAAATATTTATGAGATTGCGAGAAATCAATTAATTTTAAAGAAAAGGAAATGAAATGAATACATGTGGACGTATGTATATATGCGTATGAATTAAACAACAAATAACTTCCTGTGTAAAAATTAATAATTGAATATAAGATCATACAGGAATTATTCATTTTTACAGGGCTCTCCCCTCTAGAATGATATTACTATCATAATATAACATCCTAACTAATGCTAACTAGGTGATAACCATTGGTTTTATAATACAGATTTATATACAAAACATTAGTCGGGGTGGCTAAGTCTAGTTCACGTGGTCTGGATACGCACTCTTGGTCGGGCATAAATAGTTTCATGTGGTTCGGTGTTTCTTGTTTTCCTTTGTTTCAAGAACCATCGTTTTATCACAAATATACCGAGGATAATAGCACATACAATAATGATACTAACGGCAGATGTTCAAAAAATTGTTACAGGTTGTAGTATTTGCAAGAAGTTATTTTTGTTATCATCCGAAATTTTAAACCGACTTAATTGTTCATTCCATTCAGGGGCATGTAGCTCGGGTAGGATGGTTATAGGTTTCATGGAGAGATTTAAGATCTCTATGACGGGTTTAAATTTAATTTGCGACGGGAAGGGGTATGAGTTATTAATAGTAACCTTGTACGGGTTGTATATTTGGAAGGTTTTTGAACGCAAGGAACAACCAATTGGTAGCCGAATAACCATAGGGATTGTGATGAGGGAATAATCTGACGGACACTCGAGAGTAGCGGTAGTCCTATTCGCGAAAGAAACCCAGATATCTGGTCCAATTCGTAGTTGGACGGTTTTAGAGGAATGAAATTTTGTAAATGAACATACCGGGGCATGCCGGTCACGAATTAAGTCGATAAAGCAAGACCTAGTAGTTGGAAGAATGACTGGTTTGAGTGGAGGGCAAACGAGTTGTTTGTTTGTTTGCGGGAATCGGCAATGCCGGACGTCGCTATCTGACATCATAGAATAGGCTGACAGATCTTTGGTGAGGAAAAGGTAAGGTAGTACGTGGTAAATACAATCGATAGACATTAGAGTTGTTTTGATAGGGTGTTGGGAAAGGGTGAAATTTATATACGTCATAAGTGAGTACATCGAAAAATGGTACAATTATGAGGTATGTGTAGGGGCGTGGTCCATGTACAGTCCAGATGTATTCCAGAAATTGGGGGCAATTAGTATGGTTAAGTGGGAATATGGGTGATAATTTTAATTGTGTCTGGGCGGTGTGAATCAACGACTGAAGTGTTTCCCATGGTATTAGGGTGGAAAGAGTGATTTTTCCATGGGCTAGGTGAGTTGCACGCAAAACCTTCGAATGAATCGTAATTATTTGTTGTAAATACTTATCGATTAAGGTTACTTGTAGGTTAATTATCTCTATTAATTCTAGATATCTTTTGTATTATTTGTATTGAGCTAACAGGGATTCAAGGTATGTGAATCTGTCCGAAAGGGCGTGGAGGAAGCGATTGTTTTCGTGTAGTGACCGGATAGTTTGTTCTAACATGTGTCCATCGTATTGCTGATTTTGCGCGAAGAGATTCAATTTGAGTTCAACTCTTAATATCTTCTTCGGTTGCTAATCTGAATAAACCGTTGAATATTTTTCCTCCTATATCTATTAGTCCCCTTTTATTTCTTTGATTAATTTTGTATCCGTTTGTATCCATGGTAATGCCAATATTTCTGATAGGGCGCGTGTGGTAGTTCGAATATTTTCCAGGGTATTTTCTAACAGAACGCAACTAATATCTTTTCCCTGGAAAGAACCCTGAATTTTACTTTCAAACGTTTTTAATTGGGTTTGTATCTGAAGGAGATTGATCTTGATTCTAGCAGGGGGTTGCAAATTATAAAAAGGTCCGCGTGTCCTTTCAAAAATTTACCTTCTGCAAGCTTTTCTATACAACTCCGTCGAAATTTTAATGCTAGGGCTACAAGAGTAAATAATTTGGAAAATTATAAGGGGGACGATTTTATTCATTTCTACGCCTTAGGTTATACGGAGCTGGGGGTGGCCGTGTGGATACTTGTGTTTGTGGGACGAAGGGGTCGGCCTCGTTTTGGTGGCAATGGGGGTCGACCGTTAAGTCGGATTCTGAGCGGGTTCGTTTCTTATGTGAAGGTTCTAGTTCACGTGGTTGATGCATTGCGGGCGGTATGTAGGGTCCGTGCGTCGATCATCAATCGGTGAGGGTGGTGACCGAGGAGATGGTGGAGTTGGAGGAGATGGTGGAGTTCCACTGAGTGATCCTCTCGAAGGAGTTTCTCCAGGGTCTGGGTCCGATGGGACTCTTGGTTGGGGCCTCCTCTTGTTCAGAGATTGGCTCGAGTACTGGTGGTATTACGAGGTACCAATCTTCGTCATGGGTAGTGGTTCCCGCGGTGACCACTTCAGTTTTTGATCCCTGCTCGATTTGTTAATACCTTGACCTTTCGAAGGATAGGCGGCTCGAACGCCTGGCAGCTGTTTTTTGGGAAGGTGTTGTTCGGCAGCTATCTTCAAATTGTCAGCGTGAATGATCTTTAGTTTGGAATGATCCCGGAGGTCGAGGATTTCATAACGATTTTTTCCGAGGTTTTTCATAATCCTATATGGGCCATCCCATTTTGGGTATAATTTGCGATGAGCACCTGGCGGTTTCACGCTCTTCAGATAACATCGCATACCGACGATTATAGTCCGTTGACGGGGATGACGCCTATGTTGCTCTTGCTCCATCTGTTGGTTTCGTTGGTCTAGGGCATAGCGGATTATGTCAAAAATCTTGAAAGATCGTTCAGCTAGTTGCTGATTTGCTTCTGCCATCTCGGAAGATGTTAGAACTGCCGGGTCGATTTGGTCGGGCAAATCAAAAGGTAGACGCTTGTCGTAGTGATAGAGGACGAAATGAGGGGTGTCCCCGATGGACACATTATAGCCATTGTTGATGGCTGTTTGTATCATGGGAAGGGAATCATCCCATGTACGGGAGGATGCATCGACAACGTGGCAAAAGGCTTCTAAGATCTTTCGATTGTGCCTTTCCACTAAGCCGTTTGCCTGCGGATGGTATGCCACAATGTGTGTGTTTTTTAATTTTACACATGTTACAGAGTGATTCGAACAGTTTGGACGTGAAACTAAGAGCGTTATCCGCAATTAGGATGGAAGGAGTAGTATGATTCTGGATGACGCGTTCCACTAGGGCTCTGCCACAGTTTCCGAGGTCTGGTCTGGAATGGCAGCTACTCGCTGCTAACGCGAGAAGTGGTCCGTAAACACAATGATGTACTGGTTTCCCTTTGATGTTTTGGGAATGGTCCCAGTATATCCATTCCAGTTCTTTGCCAGGGCCTTTGGCATACTGGATATTTATGCATAGGAGCTGTGGATGGTACGTTGCCTTGTGTTTTAAACACGACGGACATTCGGCGATGTATTCATGTACCTTTCTGTTCATTTCGGGAAAATGGTATCGCTCCAAAAGACTCTTGATGGTGCGATCCGGCCCCATGTGGCCATACAAAGGTGAGTCGTGACAAAGTCCAATGGCTATATCGACGAGATCCTTTGGTATCTCCACGAGGTCGTTTCCATCTTCGTTCCTGAAATGTACGAGCCCATCTTTGAGGTTGTACTGTTCTTTTACCTTCGATGGTTCCTTTTGTTCCAGGCGCGCCCGAAGGTTTTGGGTGTGTTGGTCCTGTTGTTGGGAGTATTGCAGACACTCGTAGTCGAACACAGGAAGAATTCCTATTTTATTCACTTGGGCGTCGGGCTTGAGCCTCGACAATCCGTCTGGAATAACTTGAAGTTTTCCCGGTTTGTATACGATTTTTGCCGCAAAGTCCTGAATCAACAGAGCCCATCTACTCAACCGTCCTTCAAGTAGCTTGTCCTTGAAGAGGTACGTGAGTGGCTTATGGTCAGTCTTGATGGTTACATCGTAGCCATAGACGATATTTCGGAATTTTTTCAAAGCCCAATATACCGCTAGGGCCTCTCGGTCCGTAGTGGAATAATTCCGTTGAGGTGCAGAGAGAAGTTGACTGGCATAAGCAATGGGTAATTCCACACCATCTACGTCCTGTAATAGGACGGCTCCTAGTCCATAGGAGGAAGCATCTGTGGCTATGACAAGGGTCTTGTGTAATCAGGATATTGTAGGATGGGATGACAGGTTAGTTTACCAATTAAAGTTTCAAAGGCATGTTGGTGATCGGATTCCCAGTTAAATTTAGAATTTTTCTGGAAGTAGCAATATTTGAAAATTGGGGATAAAATTCCGATAGAATCCGACAAAACCAATAAATGCACGGGCGTCGTCGATGGTTTTGGGTACAGGGTACCTTTCCAGCGCTTCGAGTTTGGCTGGATCAGGTTTAATTCCTGTGGATGAGAGTAGGAATCCTAGGTATACCAGGGACTCTTGTAAAAAGTTGCACTTTGCAAGTTCAGTTTAAGGTGTGCTTTTCTCAAGCGTGATAGCACATTCTGAAGACGTTGAAAGTGTGTTTTTATGTCCGAACTGTAACGATAATATCGTCAAGATAAACGAGAGCTTCGACACCTAATAGGTCGGAAAGGACTATATTCATCAACCTAGAGAAATTAGCAGGCCCATTTCGGACTCCGAAAGGTAAAACCTGGAATTCGTAATGGCCTCGGTTAGTGGAGAAAGCAGTCAATGCCCGAGATTCGGGACTGACCTCCATTTGCCAATAACCGATGCTAAATCGAGGGATGAAAAAATTCGCTTTCCCTACGTTCAGAATTGTTTCCTGCATGTTTGGAATCGGGAAACGGTCTGGGATGGTAATGTGTTCAGGCGTCTAAAATCTATACAAGGGCGAGATGTTCCGTCCTTTTTGGAGACGAGAATCATAGGAGCGGACCAGGGACTAGCTGAAGGCTGAATGACATCCTGCTCCAACATGTCCGTGATGTGTTCCTCAATAGTGACTAATTGGGAATGTGGAACCCGATAGGGAGGAATGAAAATGGGTTTGGAATTGGGTTCCAACTTGATTCAAAAGGGACCAAATTAGTTCGGCCCAGAGGATCTCCTTTTAGGGCAATCACATCTCTATTTCTTATCAGGAAATCGAGAAGTGATTCCATTAGTTTGGGATCCTGTAAGCTGGTGACTCCTGAAGGGAGTGCTTCCAGACATTTCTTATATTCTTCTTTTAATACTGAAGGTTTAACTCTAAGGAACTGGAAACACGATTTATCGTACTGGTGGGGAAATCTGAATCTATTTCTACTGTGGAAACAGTTCCTATTTTCTGATTTGAAGTTAATTCTATAGGGCTTTTTCCTTTGTTTAAACAAACAACAGGGATAGCTGAATTCTGACTCTGACTAAGGACTTGGGCAATAAGAACATCTCTTTTGAAATTACTTTTCTCTGTAATCAGAGTACGCTCTGACTCTAATAATTTTCCTTGACTGTCGACTACTTTTGCTAGGAAACATCTTCTCATAAGGTGCTACTGTTATATGCTCGGTAGGGCATATGAAAAATTGAGAATCTGACTCTGGTTCGGCGACTAAAATTTGTATGGGCTGAACTGAAACTGGCTGAACTGAAACTGGCTGACTGGAAACTGGCTGAACTGAAACTGGCTGAAAAACTGACTGACTGGAAACTGACTGTGTTGATCCAACTGGATTCAACAACTGGAACTGATTACCTGGGGCTGATTTCTGGAGCGGTTGTCCCTCTGGATGCAACCGGCTGACTTGAACTGCTATCAAGTGGAGGGGGTTTCCTATTTCTTTCGGAAATCTGAACTGAACTAATTCTATTAGCATTAAGCTGTCTGTTATTCTCATGGAGATGGTGTGTCCTATTTCGACACTTTACTAACTTTCCGGCTGGGTAAATCTCCCATTGATTCCGGTTAAAAAAATCCATACCTAGTAGGATATCTGTCTGAAAGGTGGCGACTGTGTCCACTATACAACATTTCGCGGGGTATACCGCGTTTCCAACTTCTAAATATAATTCAATTTCTCCGTATGTAGGTATGGGTGTGCCCGTAACTCCTCTGAGTTGAGGAGGTGCCTTAATTTCATATTTGTAATTGTATCTCTAGTAATTCATCTACACATTGTTTCTTAATTAACGTCGCGTGTGCTCCTGTATCTAGGAGAGCAGTTAAATCTTGGTTATCGTGCTACAATTTATTATTAAATCTAGGAGGTCCGCACCTATTATCCTGATGGGGAGTTTGTGTGTGTATCTGGGTTCATTACTGTAATTTAGGAGGGAGGAGGTTGAACTGCCGCCTCCAATGTAGGGTCTAAAAAAGGGCTCGAATGTCTTCTATGGGAGGACCTGGGTCATATTCTATGGGATCACCATACGCTGGAGGGTTTCTTGAAAACTGTATCTGGGGAAAATGATTCCTCCGCGGGTACTTCTACGTACCGAACTATCCGACCTTGCTGATTGTACTGGGTTTGTACATGGGGTAATAATGTGATTGACCCTGTGGTCGTAATCTATTTGGTTGGTGGTTCGACTGAGGCTGGGAATGGACTGGTTTCTGGGGATTGAGGACTTTTGGGAACGTTGGGGGTTCGATTTTCTGAAAGTGGGGCCTATACCCTGCAGGGGCTTTATCGCACATTTTGGCGATCGCCACGGCGATGACCATGTTCGTGACAGTGGGAGCAATAAGGGGATAATGCACTGACTTATCATGTGCCCAAAGCTATCGCAGTTAAAACACTGTGGAGGGGGCGTGTATTCTGGGTTTGGGGCTTGTTTCTGGGGTGGTGTTCCCTGCATTGGCCTCGATTTATAGGGTTGTTGTTGTTGCTGTTGGTGTTGTGGTTACTGTTGCTGAATGTAATGTACGGGGGTTTCTCTACCCTTTCGGTAGTTCTGGTTTGCTAAATCTGGATAATGTTCCCGTGTTTTATTTATAGCTACACTTACTGGTTTGTCAACATTTAGAAGGTCTTGAAACTTTTTTTTGGGTGCTCCGGGTAGGTTTTGGTAAATTGTCGTTGCTACTATAAGGTTTCTTTGTTTTGAAGTGAACGTAATGCCATATGCATTTTCTACGGCTCGGAGGGCTTCTCCTACGAGTTTATGTGTTCGTGCAATAAAATTATTTAAATCCTCATGTTCCTCTTTCTACCATTTATAGTCCGTTTCACTATGTCAATAAAAACACTTTCGTTCAAAATTTATGGAGATTAGCAAACCAGTGCATTTTTGGAAAGCTTATGGCATCAGGAATCTGAAAATCATTGTTTATATTTGCGCAGATGCCTGCATAGCCGCCATTTTGGATTTTCAAAATGGCCGCCATAAAATAAGAATTTCCGAATATCTCAGCTTGTAATTGACATAGAAACTTCATTCTAAATGCTAATCCTATGTTTCCAGGCCCAAGGAATCCAAAGATTATGTCAAATTCGTGATTATGAACACCAAAAACCAAGAAAAGAAGAAGTTTGTGAAATTATGTTTGTATTTTCATGAAAAAATGCACACTCAAATTGTTGGTAGTGACAACAGCATACGTATAGACGTATTTCCTATCTCAGTTTGACACATCATTACACATCATCATCGCTCTCAGTGTCATATTCAACATTACAGTCTGCATCGTTTTCGCATTCTGTGCCGCACAAGCATAGTTCTGTGCAAGGCAAGTTATTCCTTCTGCATGAACATCTCTATGTAGAATAGTTGGTTTTGCAGTGGCATCTGACCAACTCGATGATGGCTTGCGGGGCAGGAGGAACCTTTGTGGTGACTGGCAGTATTTGGCCACTTTTGTCCTGATAGTAACCAAATTTCATGGGGGTCAAAAGGTTGTTGCTGCATAACATTGGCTTGGCACCGTACTCGGCTTTGTAACCGCACACGCTGGATGTGTTCCTCGAGTACACCGAGTGTAGGAGGTAAGTTGTTGCTTTCAGCTAGGTATTTACAAAACAGATACCATCTTAGATCAGGGATACTTGCAATGTGAATACTCTTGGGACAGTTGCATGAGCACACAAATTTGGCCAATACGTCTTTCACCTCCTGTGTTAGTTCAACTTTCTCGGGTAATTTCATCAGTGCTCTGACTAAGTGCATGTCAGCTTTCATATACTGATGAAACCATTTTGTTTTGCCTATTCCTGAGAATTTTCCAACATTGTCTGCTCCAATGAATGCGTGGAATACAGGTAAAGCTTGCGCCTTTTCTTTGCCCAAAGCTCTCCAGATCGGCTCTATTCCGACTGTACCTGATACCATCAAAATAGATGTCTTTTTGCAGAGCTTGTCATAGTGTGCCACAGCCAGAACTAAGACGTCAGTATCAGGAGTGAAGAATACTAGTTGTGCATCAGGACACCGCTGTGATGCCTCCGCTGCCAGGCAGATCATCAATGTGACAGCCTTCTCGTGATTGTTGTCTTCAAAGTGCATGTTTCTGTTGCTTCTGGTGTGACCTGATGCTGATGTGATGACTAACTGAGGTGAGTTTTTGTTGTAATCAAGGGTTGCTTTGACGAGATAGTCTGTCAAATCTGCTTTCGTTTTTTCGTGCGATAGAAACGGTGCCAGTAGGATGTGTTTGATGTTCGTATCATTTGCAACCTGATACTGTATAGGAGCTTTTCCTTGTCGTCGTCTCTCTCTAGTTTCCTCCTTTAGTGAGTCAGGTTTGTATGTATCGAAGACCAGGATGCCTCGCTGAACCCTGCTGTCAAGCTCACGAGCCTGTTATTGAAACACTGGGCTAGATCTTTGACTGTGCTGATTGTCCCTGATTTCTTTGTCATCTTCTGGACAAGCACCATTGCATCAACAATGGCGATCTTTTGATTTGATGACGACGATGGAGATGATGATACAGGACCTCTGTCATCATCCTGCTCTTTGGCCGCTAGAGCTTCTGTCTGTTCCTGAGTTTCATCTGTTTTTGCCAGCTTCTCAAGGCTGTGTATCAGCTTGGACTTGTCAGTGCATGGCAGCATTGAGCCGTCTGGTGCAAATAGTGCTCTCGGAGTCAATGTGAACTCATAGTTGCCAACTGCATTCTTCTGATCGATGTCCCTGCTCGACCTGGTGAGAACCATCAGCCGACCATAGAGATCTTTGGTCTCTTTTAGGTCAACTGTCTGGTTACGGAACTTGAAAGTTTGTTTCTTGCTGCCGGACATGTACATCTTGTTGTTCTGCTTTTTGACTGGTGCCCAGAGACTAACATCTTCATTGATATGTTCGGTGACATAATCTACATAAAGCTTCTGTCCGATGTCATCGATGCTCAAGATTTGTGGAACATATTCTTGTCGTACATATGCATGTGTGATGAAATTGTATAGCTGATCAGTTAGGGCAGTCAAAAGTTGACCGAACAAATTAAGAAAGTTGACCTTACGAATTGAAAAAATTGACTTATAAAGTTGCCTTTACTTTCAATAATAAAAACGATACTTTAATTACTTATTCTTGCTCTTCTACATCAGTTGACCGATTGTGGTAAATTATGAAGTATTTGCCGACATTTTCTGGCAAAAAATTGCGATCCTTACTTAATAATTTATTAAGCATGGAGAAAGATCTCTCTACAGCGGCAGTTGTTGGTTGACATTGCAAAAGCTGACCATAAACTGTTGGTGAGATTTCAGGTCTACTGAGGTTAATTATTTCACAAATACCATTTGTCTTGAGTCTTGTTTCAATGTATTGTTTGACTGAACACATATCTTCGCCAAGGTTGATAGAAGAAATGGTTTCATATGCCTCTCTAATGGTGCAATCAGATGCTTCCATCCTAGTCACTAAGCTAGCAATCAAACTATAATTAATTTTGATTGACATTAGTTGCTTTGGCAGTTTTTCATTAGCAACACTCTCTTTAGCCTTCTGAACAATGAAGGTAACCAGTAACCACAATACATACAACACAACCACATCCAAAACCAGAACGGACATAACTGAATAAGACAAATACGAGCAGCGAAGTTGCCAGTTAACCAAAAAGATGCCAATTTTTAGTTATTTTAATTATTTATTCCAAAAAATTGACTTTATTTACCTCATTGCTATTTTTTGACCTAACAAGTAAAAGTTGACTTTTGGTTGACCTATTAACTTTGGTAATATACCCCCTACAGGTGTTTTTATTGCATTTTCAGTCGTTTCAGCGAAAAGTGCCCCATAGGAAACAATTTGACTTTATTGACTTTTGACCGCCCTACTGATCACCTTCAACAGCAAAGGGATTCCCGTGGCTCAGTATTGCAGCCTTGATTTTGTCAACAGTTTCATGTTCTTTCCAAACAGCACTGGGTCTTACATCATGGTGTTCCTCTGGCTTGTTTACTTGAAGCCCGAACTGTCCTTTAAACTCTGTTGAGAGGCACGACATCTCTGGAGAAGCCAAGAAGAACCGCTGCCTAGCATTCGCATTATTGGAAATGCCAATTAGGCCAGAATGAACCTTCATCATCTTGTTGAGATGTTCGCAGGCATGGTCTGCACCTATTGAGACGAACGGAATCTCACCCTTGGTGACAGATATGTTTCCATCTTGAAGTTCTCGCCATGTTGCTGGATGGCTTGTCTTCATTTCGTGCATGTCGGCGATGTACCTTGGCCAGAGGCGTTTGTATTTTATTCGATCCATTGCAAAAAACAGCTTGCTGAGTGCTTCTCCAGCCTCCAGATGGAGAACGAGATCAGCATTTCTCGATGCTTCAACAAAGAACAAGATGGTTTCAATCCGGTGGAGGTAATTCATCAATGACTTGAACATAGCGTTAGATGATTTCTGAGCTTCTCACTTCTTCAGCTGTTGAATGACATCTTAGTTGGTCAAGACTTGAAGCAGGTGAGTGTTACCAATTCTGATGCATTCTGCTCCATCACTTGTCCCAGAAGCTGTGTTTGTGCAGGCTTCCTGCAATTCATTTGCTGGTTTCGAGTAGATTTCTTTTAGTTGTGGCATCTCTGTGGAGAACTATTCTAGAGCAAGTTCATAAAGAGCCATGTAAGTGTGGATGTGTGCACGGAGTGCTCTCTTGTAGTGGCCGCACTTGAGGATCTGTCTCGTTGTAGCAGGCCCATATACATCTGCCTCAATCTATGCATCATCTATGCCAGAATTTTCTATTGAGGCTCCGAGCGCCCTCAGTGCAGCCATCACAGCATGCAGCGCCCCAAATCTCGGAACAACTTCTCTTTTCAAGTAAGGTCTTGCATCTAGCAACTGTACTGTCTTCTCGTACAGGGCCATGTCAAAGGTTATGACAGTTGGATGGTCTTCACCAACTGCCAAGCTCTTCAACTGAGACGCTTGCAACATCACAGTCAGCATGGTAGACCACTCATGTGCGACCTCTGGAAGTAGAGGCAAGGCACCGACTTCAGTCAGTGACTGACTAGATGACACAAGTGATTTGTAGCCTGCCCAGCCTGGGATACTGCTTTGTGATTCACTGCCGGTTGATCTAGACAAAGCAGATGCAATCATCCAACCAAAATTGGTTAGTTCATAGGATTCAGCAACACCTGTGGAACACGCCTTGAATTCCTTTGCTCTCTTGACTGGCCCAGGTTTTAGTTTACTGCAAGGCTCAATGGGTACATGATAAGGGACAACCGACAAGTTTTTTGCCTCACTAACTTCCAAATTGGGTGCGATTGATTCTCCAGGCGCATCTGCCTTCTGATACACTGCGGTGATTGTGCCATGTGTTGTGCCTTTGCCATCTACAGTGTCCTCTGCAAAATCTGTATTATCAACAGCGAAGAAGACAAATGTACCTTTCTTGAGGAAAGGTGGTACATACAATCCATCAAATTGTTTTGTGTTTTCCAGAACAACATTGGCAATTGCTTTTTCTAGGAGGAAGGCACGGCTGTGTGATATGCAGTAGTTCTGTACATGGAGGAGGTCCATCAGCGCCTTGTTCCTGGTGTCATGATGTACAGTGAGTGCCAACCCTACAATCTGTGGGTTTTCTCGTGTGTGTGGTGTCTGAAATGTGTCAATGGCTTTCTTGGGCATGTGGTGCACACGTCTCGTGGTCTTGAAAGCATACATGATATTCTGACTTATGGTCAATGCTGACCTGTGAAATGTCCTGCTCCTCATCTCCGTTTGCAGCTCCTCCTCAGATCCCACCCAAATCCACCGTATAAGGCTGTACAGCTCGGTCGGGACAGCCTCTCTTGTGCTAGATACTGTATTTGTGTATGTTTCCTTCTCCTCAGCGAAATTAGCAATGCTGTTGCGTATTAGCTTAGCTGTCTTGTATATCATCATTGTCTTGTCCATTTCACTTGTGGCATCTTACATCAAGGAAGTGTAGACCATATCTTCTTCGCAGGCTTCAGGACAGTAAAGAACAGATGGTTTTCTTCTGTCTTTCTGCCTCACTGACTTCACACTTGGTAACTCTGCAAGAATTTTGTCCTTTAGCCACTGTTGTGTCAGTGTCGGAGTGTGCTTCTGTGCCTCATCATTATCACCAAGCATAGATATGTAGGTTTTTTCGATGGCATCCATGGGTAGATGAGCCTTATTTTCGGTTTGATATTCAATGAGATTGATCAGCTCAATCAAGCATGGTACTTGCATTGGTAGGTCTGTCTTTGTAAACTTGTCCCGGTTGCTGGCATCATCCCTCAGGACATGGAACACATATCGTGTCCAGCATGTTTTGTGGTATCTTACATCTATCGCATGGGAATCACTTGGTGAGAGTGCATTGCTTAGTCTTGTCATCAATACTGGATCTTGGGAAATATCCACAGCTCGTCGAAGTGCCTTCCCCGCGTTTTCAGTTCGTACGGTGAAGAGACGCTGGTCATCATCTTCTTGACATAAGAAGCAGTGATCCCTTGTCAACGGTTCTGTCGCAGACCTAGTGAAAGGTGCTGAGGTGCCTGGGGTTGCTGATTGCTCCATTTCAGAGCGTGTTCTTTTATGCCCACGTTTTCTCACAGCATAGGTTCCTGTAGACATGGCATACTGCAAGCGGTCTCTCGCTCGCTGTATGGATATTTGATTTGTGGCATCAGAATAACAACTGCGATGCCACATGGGTTTCAATCAATATTTCTTTGGTAAAGTCTTTGAGGCGTCTTTGGATGTCAACATATTTTCCATCCTGTAAGCTGGCTCTTTCTTCCACTACATCGAGTAGTTTCCAGTATGATTCTGTTCTGGGATATTGAACAAGTGTTCCTTTGCTGGCAGTGGACTCCTGACAAAGAATGCACTGCTTCCAGTCTACTGTGTCCATGGACGACTTGACCGAACTCAACTTGCTGGTTCCCGGGTCTTCACTCATGATGACTCAGGCACTGAAAAGAAAGAGCCACCACTATATTAACCAACACCAAGATAATTGTGTACTAGTTGTATTAACATAAATTTTTACAGTATAAAATTAAATATTGCAACACTACTGTAAAAATACTGCAAAATTATTGAAGCATCAGGATTTATAAACAGTGTTGCAACTGCCGCCAAAATGGCCGCCAAGCAGGCATCTGCGCAAATGTGAACATTACTTTTTATATTCCTGATGCCATAAGCTTCTCAAAAATGTACTGGTTTGCTAATCTCCATAAAATTTGAACAAAATACATAGTGACCCTAACTATTAGCTTGGAAGACTGCTTCTCACGTGGCTCAGGGATGTGCAAGTGTTATTTCTTTAAAAAATTCTAATAAGTTTTGTTTAAAATTGTCCCATGTTGTAGCTTCGCTAATTGATGGGACATAGGTGACTGTGTCATGAGCATTCCCTTCTTTAGGGTCGATAAATCATTTTGCTTCCCTAATTTTTATATCATCATCGGTGATATTTTCGCCTAAGAAATGTTGCTCTAAAGACTCAATCCAAGGTCTTACGCGTGGTTCAACAAAGTGATTATTTATGGTCCCCTTAAAAATTAAAGAAGTATGGGGAAAGTTTACTAGTCTACCTAAGTTAATGTATGCTGGGGCGGGAGTTTGAGAGAGGGGTTTGTGTGTTTGGGAGTATGTTTGAAGGGCGCGGGGTAGGTGGAAAAATGGGTGTAGGGAAATTTTCGATGTTAGAAAGCGCACCGTCTGAATCGCTCATATGTGAAGGTATTATTAATGTGTTCTAATTAGGTCTGCTTGACCGATCTTAATTTATGGAATGATCACTTCAGGGGTTTTCCTAACTACTCTATCTAAAAAAAATACACATTAAATAAATGCACAATAATTTGCCTTACTAGGGGAGAATTTGAAAAGATTGCAAACAAAATAATAATAAAAAAAAATGTGAGCAAGATTATCCTGGTACTATGCTTGGTACATTAAATAAAGTTATACTATAATACTGGAAATAACTCGGTTTCACTAATGTATCACTGGTGTATGGAATGTTCACTGTGTTTTTTTGTTAATTCTGACTTAAGATTCCTACGGCGAAATCCTTGGAGACGTGTCCTGAAGACGTGTCTTGCTGGCCACTTGTTCTTGAATGAAAACTAGGCGTGGAGAACTTGGAGTCGTGACACACCGGTTCAAGGGTGAATGTAACGAACTAGAAGTCGTGACACGCCGGTCAACTGGTTGTTGGTTCTAGTTCCAGGGTCTGGAAGACTGGAAGAATCCTGGATGCAGAAGTTGTCAGTTGTTAAGATCCTGGCAAGGTCGCTAGTTGTTAACCCCTCGGTCTATGGTTTTGGTTGGTTCGAAGTTGACGGGGGTTCTGGTTAGGTGGCAGCAACGGATTCGTTATTTGCAGTAGTTTTCTTCTGTATTACTCTCCGAGTTCTTGTATAGTGGCTCGGAGGATTCAGGGAGGCTTACTAGGTTCTCTGAAGATTACCGGATTCTTCTTGTAACTTATCCGGGTAGTTTAATGAATAAGCTCTTCTGAAGAGAGCAAGGCTCGAAGGAGAAGATAAAGTCTATTTCTTACTGTAATTTACTGCTAAAATGTACAGGTAGTGCTCAGCCTCTGAATTAGCTTCTCAATGAACATGGAAGAATTTATTTGGGTTTATATACCCCGATTTTACTAACATCATCATTATTAAAGGTTGAAGAGGCTGCATTATTTTTGCACAATGTTTGAAACTAAAGTAAATTTTTTTGTTATAACAATGGCTAACAGATAAACAGGATATAGGAAGAGGAAGTCATGGTTTTAGCTTAAACCGCATATTTTTAGACCTGTTGTTTTTCCTGATCCGCCGAGTTAATTAGAACGGAAATTGAATCATGCACTCTTATATTAAGATATGCATATGGGCAAAAATTAAAAGGCTAAGGCAAGACATGACTGCGTCTTCTATAACGAAGAGAGAATGCGTCTAATCTAAAAAATGATTAAAATTTTTGAACAGAATAAGTCAACAATTATTTGGCAACCAGGAAGCAACTCCAAAATTTATTTCAATAAACAAAAAGTAACAATATCGCTGACTGTACATTCCTGCATGGCGACGCAACGTCGTGTCGGACATCTAGTACAGTCCAAGTACGGTGTACTTTTGGTTTATTACAATTATGATTACACTCACCAATTAATTCATATTCACTTATGATCGTTAATTACAATTCCATTGAAGTACATTTTCTATGTCATTAAGTACATTATTAATTACATTATATGAAATTACTATTGCTTAAGTAGATTAATTACATTATAAATTTTTATCATCAATTACAGTATATATATGTATATAATGTATATATACAGTATATATATATATATATATATATATATACAGGGTGGGCGGAAAGTAGCTCCCTATTTTGGATTGGTAAAAAAATACGTATATTTTCCATTTATTTCAGAAGAAATAATATGAAAAGGTAGGCATACATGGTAGGTTTTCTCTAAAATTCAATGTGGGCTCCAACTCTTTCCACCAGCTTCTGGAGCCGCCAAGGAATGGCGTCCACTGACTTTAGCAGGAACTCCGGCGGGATGGAGGACATGACTTCCCGAATTCTGTCCTCCAGTTCTTCCAATGTCCTCGGTTTGGTGCGGTAGACTTCTTCCTTTACCCACCCCCAAAGAAAGAAGTCGCACGGTTACCGCTGAAAAACGGCAGAATCGGTTCAGTGTAACGGTGTGGTGTGGTATGACCTCAGATCAGGTTGTGGGCCCGTTCCTTCTGCGCAACACCATGAATGCTGAGCGGTACCTTGCTATGTTGCGAAACGAGGTCTGGCCGGTTGTCAGCACATGGGAGAACATCGACGATCTGATATTTATGCAAGATGGCGCCCCTCCGCACTTCGCTCTTGTTGTCCGTGAGTGGCTGGATGCCCACTTCCCTGGGCGTTGGATGGGTCGTCGTGGTCCACATCAATGGCCAGCCAGGAGCCCCGACTTGACACCGTGCGACTTCTTTCTTTGGGGGTGGGTAAAGGAAGAAGTCTACCGCACCAAACCGAGGACATTGGAAGAACTGGAGGACCGAATTCGGGAAGTCATGTCCTCCATCCGCCGGAGTTCCTGCTAAAGTCAGTGGACGCCATTCCTGGGCGGCTCCAGAAGCTGGTGGAAAGAGTTGGAGCCCACATTGAATTTTAGAGAAAACCTACCATGTATGCCTACCTTTTCCTATATTTCTTCTGAAATAAATGGATAATATACGTATTTTTTTACCAATCCAAAATAGGGAGCTACTTTCCGCCCACCCTGTATATATATATATATATATATATATATATATAATATACAGGGTGGGCCGTAAGTTTCCATACATAGGAAAAATTAAACGTTTGTTTTTATGTTACTGATGAAGCAAATTTTTACGTCATGGAGAGGTTAATCGGCAAAAATACGTTATTGGAGTAATGCTAACCCTAACTGGCTGAGTCCGACGAAGATGCAAGGTGCCGGTAAAGTGATGGTGTGGGCGGGATATGGGGTGACGAATTATTGGACCAATTTTTGTCAGTGGAAATCTAATGCCGAAAGGTATCTTAACATGTTGCAAGAAGAGATTTTCCCATCCCTGCTAAACGAGGAAGGTAACTCCCAGTTTACTTCCAGCAAGATGGAGCTCCACTCATTATGGTCTTCACGTGCGTCGGTATTTGGATCAGCAGTTTCCGGATGCTTGATGGTCGGCGTGGTCCTGTGGAGTGGCGTCTCCCAGTATCCCCAGATCTCACCCCCTTGATTTCTATCTTGGGAGCACTTGAAGGCCATGGTGTATCAGGAAAAGATACGAGACATAAATCATCTAAAGGAACGTATCACCAACGCCATACAAGTCATAGATAACGTCAACTGTGCTATATGCGTGTTCATCAACAGTGGGGAACACGTATTGGAAATGTGTTTTCAAAACAATGGCAACCATGTAGAGCATATTATTTAAATAAAAATGGTTGTCCACAAAAAAATGTTTATTTTTCCTATGTATGGAAACTTACGGCCCACCCTGTATATATAAAACACGTGATAATTATAAATTGGTATTAGAGCGAGAGATTTATTTTTATTTCAGAATTTATTTACTTCCGCGATGGTGAGCAGATTTCGAACACTCGCCTAAATAATTATGAGATTGCGAGAAATCAATTAATTTTAAAGAAAAGGAAATGAAATGAATACGTGTGGACGTATGTACAGTGCTTACAAGAAGTCTCACGCTTCTGTCTCGTCCCAAGCTAGTCCGTTAGGTATAAAATGGGCGGTCCTTATGGCAGCGGAGGTGTGTTCGGATTGGTGCGCATAACTGCTCTAACACAATCAATGACGTCCATTATTACGTCACTTCTGCTACATTTTAGTGTTTAAAATACAAATGATTAAGAAGTAGAATGGAGCAAGTTTCGGGATGTTGGGATGGTTATGGAGCAATCCTAGTCATCATAATGTTAGCTGGGCATTACATTATACCGTCTCAATATATACTGTAGACTATAGAGAACGACTAATTCGGCAAATACCCCAAATCATGGCATGATACCTAAGTTATTTTGACGCAGGTCTAAATTATTTGCTCAAATGCAATTATTGATATTAAGTAATTGTTGGGAATTGTTGTCAATATTGTTGTTTGTGATATATATCCTACGTGAAGAATCTAATGACCAAATTCCTCAGTGAACCTCTCACGCGCTCGCATTTCGAGGAAGTCACGATCGTCTCACTAATAGATAGTTTATCTATTGTTTTAAGTGGTAACCTATTAAACGAACTATGTTAAACCTATTCCCTCTTATGAAAGTCATTAGTCTAAAGCAAGACTGGTGGGCCGTGAATCAGAGAAATTTGCATTTGATTTGTTCATCGTAATTATTACGTAATATAGTATACTGTATATAGTAGTATATAAGAGTTTATTGGTAGCATATCATATGACAATTCCCATAAACATGTAATGACCTCGATGTTGCCAATTTTTATTTTTTTCCTGAAACTATTACCTTCTCATAGTTTGTTTCAACAATGCATATATTATCATCTCCACGAGCGTAGACATTGCAAGAAAAGATTCTAACTAAGGATAAGTAAAGTTCTTTCATGGTCACAATATATACTTTTATAGATGTCAAACATAAAAATATAATAAAATTCTATATTAACATTCGATATTCGATACACATTTACGTCATGGCTTTAACATCAGTATTTCGTATAGCTTCCTCCAGCATCAATAATTTCTTGCAATCGTTGCGGCATAGAAGAGGCCAGATTGTAGGGAATGTTTGGTGTTCGGCGTAAGCTCTCCCAACTATTCCTCGCGTGAGCTAAAAGTGCTTCAAATGTTCTTTCATTGCGTTGCTCCCATTCGTTAATCATTATTGCCCAAAGGTTTTCAATCGGATTCAAATCAGGAGAACGTGGTGGCAGAATTGGATTAATAATCTCAGGGTGATCTTCGTACCAAGCTCTCACAACGTTACGCCTATGAATGGGACTGTTATCTTCCATTAAGTAAAATGGTTCCGGTGCTGGAACCAGATACGCACGAACACTGGGTAGCAGCACCTCTTCCAGTATCTGGCAATATTGCTGTCCAATAAAGCGTCCATCTACTTGAGTCAATTCTCCGACACCATAGCCAGACATCCAGCCCCACACACCGAGATTGATGTGACCACTACGTTTGCTCGGGAAAACATTTCCTTCTTCATAGCGTTTTCCGCGCTGCCTCCAACAATGCAGGGAACCATGACTATCTGTTGAAAATGTTTTTTCGTCACAGTACACAATTTTTCTCCAGAATTCTTCCTCCTGCGGCAAGTATTGCAAGGCAAATCCCATCCGCGCCTCTTTATGCTCAATCGTCAATGCATGTTTTATAGCTGGACGGCAAGAAAAATATCCTGCCTCGTGAAGTCTGTTGTTCACTGTATTTGCGCTACAACGAAGGTTCAGGTGTCTGTAAATATGCGTCGCTGGAACAAACGGATGCTCTCTGGCATGATTAATATTCGCAGCATCTTCCTCTTGAGATGTTGAACGCGGAGGACCAGACCTCGGCAAAGTAGCGATTGAGTTTTCTGCTTCATACCGATGAATCCACCGTTCCACAGTGCTTCGATGAACGTCTAGTCGTCTTGATATTTCTCTTATTGGCACACCATATTCATGCAATGTCACCATTGCTCCCCGCATTGCCTGGGTCGTCTCGTGGTGCACAGACGGCCGTTCCATCTTTGTGTAAATGGCTTATGTGAAGCGTGCTGGGACGATAAAGGAAATGAGGATACCATGCACCCCTTCTGAAATTGATTTCGGTTGTAAAGGGTACCAACCAGAGGCGGCTCGTCGGTAGGCACTGCGGAACTGCAGCACCCCTAAATTTTTTATTTACAATTGAAATAATCAAGAACAATATAAGGATGAGCTCACTGAATAACTTTTTCAATAACTTTTTAAACTTTTATTCATTGCTCAATGCTCATCCTTTTATTTCAGTAATTATTTCAACCCATTCTCAGAGACAGCACCCCTAGAATTTTTAGTCACGAGCCGCCACTGGTACCAACCCTTCGAATGGTAATAATAATCAGCCAATTTTCTATTTTGTTGAACATATGCATAAAAAATTCGTCTTAAAAGCCAAGGATCCAAAGATTGTCAGTAATAGTTTATATCCCAACTCAATATAGTCAGCCATCAACAGTATAATCATATTTTATTTCCATAACTACTCATACTACTCTGTCATAGTAAATAACCTTATTATGACTTAGGTAGTAGTGGTAATTCTGAGTGGCGGCCTCTAGCCACATACGTTAAACCTATCAGTGCGTCTAAGACCAGACTCTTCTGTTTCTGT
This sequence comes from Bathynomus jamesi, assembly GCA_023014485.1. Taxonomy (NCBI): domain Eukaryota; kingdom Metazoa; phylum Arthropoda; class Malacostraca; order Isopoda; family Cirolanidae; genus Bathynomus; species Bathynomus jamesi. The sequence continues at coordinate 328,249 of JAJOZX010003490.1, forward strand.
CAATTCATTGTTAGTTTAAAGTATTTTGCTTTTTGTCTTTCTAGGTCTAGGGCATTAAAATAAATATTTGAGTTTGTGTTTAGCATTTCCTCCTCCCTTCGTAATTCCCCACCCAACCTCGTTTCCTTCGACATAGCAACGCTTACCTCCATCCTCATTCCACTTCCTTCATTAAACCTATTATCGCTTTTACTGTCCCTTCCTTCCATCCTTCAATGCCAGCGTTCTTAAACCTAGCACATAAATTATATAATATGGAATCTAACAGCTTAGATCTCTACGCATTCATGTTACTTGAAGACGCCTGTGTCTTAGGGGAATCTAAGTGTTGAGAGTGGGCTTGAGGGGTAGTCTATAGATTATTACAGATGACCTTGAACGCTCCAACTATTTAAAAATGATTATTTATTACGTACATCATATGGCATAATACGCACATGAATTTAAGTATCTCTTACACTATAGGAATGGAATTGAATCCTACCAGAGTTAAAAAGTCGCAAAATATGATAGATTAGTTTGTATTAAGAGGTCACTAAGAGAAAAGGATTTGGAGTAGAGCGGAAGGCAGAGAGAGAGAAAGCGCTTTTAAATCACACCTTTTAAATGGTTTGTGGGTAAGGGCTTCACGTATGTTATTTTAGTCCAGGGTAGTTTATGTTGAGGTGTTAACGTAACTTGCACTTGGGACTGTTAATTGTAAGACAACTACCATAGCTGGGACTGAGACACGTTATCCCCTGCATACTCTATATATATCTATATACAGTATGTCTCTATATATAAATAGATAGAGTGATCAACACAATGATAATGTGGACGTCATTGATGGGGTTACAGCAATTATGTGCACCAATCCAAACACACCTCCGCTGCCATAAGGACCGCCCATTTTATACCTAACAGACTAGCTTGGGACGAGACAGAGGCGCGAGACTTCTTGTAAACAGTGTACATGTGCGTATGAATTGAACAACAAATAACTTCTTATGTAAAAATTAATAATTGAATATAAGATCATACAGGAATTATTCATTTTTACACACACACACACACACATATATATATATATATATATATATATATATACAGTATTATACAGGAATGGCCAAAAGTCTCGATCGGGTCGTATAAAATGGTTGATTAAAGAATTAGCTTTATTAACTTTTGAAACATTTTATTTAAACTAAAAAACAAGAAAAAACATTACAAATGAAATTGAAATTGAATAAAAAGATACATTTCTGCTTATGCGTCTAATTGGTCTGTATGGATACTGTCGTAATCTCGTAATCAACGCATAATTGTGAGGTCGGGACTTTTGGGAGGCCAGTTGAGAGATCCTCCTCGCCCAATCCACACTGGAAATTGGTTGCTGAGGAAATTACGCACGTTCATAGTATAATGGGCTGGTGCACCATCTTGTTGTAAAATAACAGTTTACAAGGCCCACTTTCTCAAGTTCGGAAAGTAACCAATGAGACAACATCTTCAGATAACTTTGACCAGTCACACTCACATCGAAAAAATATGGACCAACAATCAGTTCACAGGTTACACCAGCCCACAGCATAACATGGTGGGGGGGGGGAGGGTTATTTCTTCAAAGAAATTGGGATTTTCTTTCGCTCAGAAATAAATATTCCGAGCCCTCATGCTAAGATATAAGGTACAGTGCTTACAATAAGTCTCGCGCCTCTGTCTCGTCCCAAGCTAGTCTGTTAGGTATAAAATGGGCGGTCCTTATGGCAGCGGAGGTGTGTTCGGATTGGTGCACATAATTGCTCTAACCCCATCAATGACGTCCACATTATCATTGTGTCGATCACTCTATCTATTTATATATAGAGACATACTGTATATAGATATATATAGAGTATGCAGGGGATAACGTGTCTCAGTCCCAGCTATGGTAGTTGTCTTACAATTAACAGTCCCAAGTGCAAGTTACGTTAACACCTCCACATAAACTACCCTGGACTAAAATAACATACGTGAAGCCTTTACCCACAAACCATTTAAAAGGTGTGATTTAAAAGCTCTCTGTGTGTGTGTCTCTCTCTCTGTCTCTCTCTGTCTGTCTGTCTGTCTGTCTGTCTCCCCGTGGTGAGTTCTGGGTGATTTGCAGTTCATACTCAGATCAGCGAGACGCTGCGTTCTTTGCTAGAAAGACTAGTTAGTGTAGGCGTTTCCTTGCGTTTTAGTAGATTTCGATCTGGTAGCGTCATCGTTACACAGACGGGGTAGACATGCGAAATATGTATATATTTAAGTAGGTTCAGCTGACGATATGGCGAAAGCAGTTCCATCTGTTGGCGTTACCGCTACACAGATACATATTAACAAATTTTGAAACAATGAGCGCTATGCTTTGGTTGATGAAGTTTTAGGCGTCGTAAAATACAAGGGGTAAAGGTAGGGCCCGCTTCGTAGGGCCGGTGGGATGGGCGCGTTGTGATTGAAAACTGGCTGAAGAATAGGCGGCAGAGGGTTGTAATTAAAGGGGTTAGTTCGGGTTGGGCCTCGGTCACTAGTGGGGTTCCTCACGGTTCCGTTTTGGGGCCACTGTTTTTTATCATTTACATAAATGATATCGACGGTGGCATCGTCAGTCGGATCGCCAAATTCGCTGATGACACCAAACTTGGGGTCAATGTTGGAACGCCCGAAGCGATCTAGGAACTGCGTGCGGACCTAGGTAGGATAGGAGAGTGGTCCGAAAAGTGGCAAATGCCGTTTAACTTGGGTAAATGCAAAGTGATGCACATTGGCTATGCCAATCCCAAGTCGGACTACTCAATGTTGGGGAGTAATATCGAGGCGACTGATTTGGAAAAGGACGGGTGTGCTAATTAGCAGCGACCTTAAGTTTACCAAACAGTGCGTAGAGGTTGAAAAGAAAGCCCAGAAGCTGTTAGGTTATATCAGGAGGCAATTTCAGTTTCGGAACAAGGAGATTGTGCTCTCTCTGTACAATTCCCTGGTTCGGCCGCACCTGGAATATGCTGTGCAGTTTTGGTCGCCCACCCTCAGGAAAGATATTGAGAGGCTGGAGCGAGTGCAGGCGAGGGCCACAAAGTTAATCCCTTCCGTTAGGCATTTGGGCTACAATCAACGGTTACGCGCCCTGAACTTGTTTTCGCTGGAAACTCGGAGGCTGCGCGGTCAACTGATCGAGGTTTTCAAGCTCTTACGCGGGTTCAACGATGTCGATTTTAGAAGCATGTTTAGTTTAAATGATAACCCAACTCGCAACAATGGTTGGAAGTTGGATTTGAAGCGGTTTAGGACTAGTGTATGTGGGAATTACTTTACGTACAAGATCTGTGACACGTGGAACAGGTTATCTTCAGAAGTTGTGAACAGTTCCTCTGTGGCTCATTTTAAGAAAAGGTTAGACCAAATCTTGCACACTATTTGAGGGTGTAAAAAATTTTCACTGGCACCCGTTGCCATTGGTACCTTCTCGGTATGGGCCGCAAGGCCTTTTGAGGTACTTCTTTTCCTTGTAACTCCTTGTAACTCTCTCTCTCTCCCTCTCTCTCTCCCTCTCTCTCTCTCTCTGATCACACCGCATGGCAATGTATCCATATAACGTTAATAATAACCGAAACTCGAGAAAATATATACTCTGCCTTCCGCTCTATCCCAAATCCTTTTCTCTTAGTAACCTCTTAATACAAACTAATCTATCATATTTTGCGACTTTTTAACTCTGGTAGTATTCAATTCCATTCCTATAGTGTAAGATACTTAAATTCATGTGTGTATTATGCCATATGATGTGCGTAATAAATAATCATTTTTAAATAGTTGGAGCGTTCAAGGTCATCTGTAGTAATCTATAGACTACCCCCTCAAGCCCAATCTCAACACTTAGATTCCCCTAAGACACAGGCGTCTTCAAGTAACATGAATGCGCAGAGATCTAAGGTGTTAGATTCCATATTATATAATTTATGTGCTAGGGTTAAAAACGCTGGCATTGAAGGATGGAAGGAAGGGACAGTAAAAGCGATAATAGGTTTAATGAAGGAAGTGGAATGAGGATGGAGGTAAGCGTTGCTATGTCGAAGGAAACGAGGTTGGGTGGGGAATTACGAAGGGAGGAGGAAAGGGAGCTAGAGATTATTAATCTAATTCTGCCACCACGTTCTCCTGATATGAATCCGATTGAAAACCTTTGGGCAATAATGATTAACGAATGGGAGCAACGCAATGAAAGAACATTTGAAGCACTTTTAGCTCACACGAGGAATAGTTGGGAGAGCTTACGTCGAACACCAAACATTTCCTACAATCTGGACTCTTCTATGCCGCAACGATTGCAAGAAATTATTGATGCCGGAGGAAGCTATACGAAATACTGATGTTAAAGCCATGACGTAAATGTGTATCGAATATATATTTATGTTAATATAGAATTTTATTATATTTTTATGTTTGACATCTATAAAAGTATATATTGTGACCATGAAAGAACTTTACTTATCCTTAGTTAGAATCTTTTCTTGCAATGTTTACGCTCGTGGAGATGATAATATATGCATTGTTGAAACAAACTATGAGAAGGTAATAGTTTCAGGAAAAAAATAAAAACTAGCAACATCGAGGCCATCACATGTTTATGGGAATTGTCATATGATATGCTACCAATAAACTCTTATATACTACTATATACAGTATACTATATTACGTAATAATTACGATGAACAAATCAAATGCAAATTTCTCTGATTCACGGCCCACCAGTCTTGCTTTAGACTAATGACTTTCATAAGATGAAATAGGTTACCACTTAAAACAATGGATAAACTATCTATTAGTGAGACGACCGTGACTTCCTCGAAATGCGAGCGCGTGAGAGGTTCACTGAGGAATTTGATCATTAGATTCTTCACGTAGGATATGTATCACAAACAACAATATTGACAACAATTCCCAACAATTACTTAATATCAATCATTGCATTTGAGCAAATAATTTAGACCTGCGTCAAAATAACTTAGGTATCATGCCATGATTTGGGATATTTGAGGAATTAGTCGTTCTCTATAGTCTACAGTATATATTGAGACGGTATAATGTAATGCCCAGCTAATATTATGATGACTAGGATTGCTCCATAACCATCCCAACATCCCGAAACTTGGTCATTCTGTTTCTTAATCATTTGTATTTTAAACACTAAAATGTAGCAGAAGTGACGTAATAATGGACGTCATTGATGGGGTTAGAGCAATTATATGCACCAATCCGAACACACCTCCGCTGCCATAAGGACCGCCCATTTTATACCTAACAGACTAGCTTGGGACGAGACAGAGGCGCGAGACTTATTGTAAGCACTGTACATTCGTCAGTAATAATAATGTTTCGAGAAGCTAAGGTTGGAAATTCATGGATTAAAATTTGACACGACTGCCGCCGTACGTTCATATCATGATCAGCTAATTCATTGATAAATACTGACCTATACTTATGGTAGCCTTCCTTCTTCATCAAACGTCGCATGGAAGTTCTTGGAATATTGAATTCAGCAGGTCGTTTCTTGGGTGATTAAAGAAGCGACTCCTCTAAACGACCACGAACGTCCACATATTTCTGCGGTCTCCCACATCGCTCAGCACCTAAAACAGATTCGGTTGTGAATGTTTTTCTGTCCAGCTTACATAAATTTGCCTCAGTCGAAGCTGCTTTATTAAAACGCATTGCAAAGTCTTCTTTTCTATCATTATAAGTTTCACCAGTACGTTCTTGTTTCGTGAACCCAAACACTCACAAGTCGCTCCTCGATTGTAAAAAAACTTGTATCCATCATTATGAAGTTTGTTTACATATCACACAGCCTAGGCTAGGCCTAAGGTGATTATCCTAGGCCTAACTACTTTTATTTGGCAAATTTGTGTGAATTCCATCGTAAATATTCTTTGGAACGCATTATTCATTTCTAATTCCTATACATTTATAAACGACCCGATCGCGACTTTTGACAATCCCTGTATACTGTGTGTATATATATATATATATGTATATATATATATATATATATATAATACACATACATATACAGGGATATATTTATTTATATATATATATATATATATATATATATATGATACACACAGACTGTGCATGGAACAAGGAACTCTTCTAGGAAAATTAAATCCACTATAGTCCAAATAAGTAATGGTAAATGACAAATACTATAGTTTTTCTTTTTCATGATGCTAGCCCGATGTGGGCTCATTCGCAAAGAGGTCCCAAAAATATAGCTTCCCTCACCAGCTATCTGCAAAGCAGATAGGATCCAGCTTTGGGACAGGATCTAAGGTTTAAAGCAGCCTAGCCCAGCTACATTTAGAACCTCAATATAAGCAAAAGACTCGCTGCCTTCACGTCAGATTGAATACATCAAAGAAAAAGGGGTAACTATTATATTTTTAGCCAAAAACCAAAACTTAAACCTCAACTGGCAGAATTGAGCGTCCACTTTTCAAGGCACATAACACGCCCGTTTTAATTTTCCTAGAAGAGTTCCTTGTTCCACGCACGGTCTGTGTGTATCATAAAAACCTCAGGGAACCATTCTGAGTTCATTCCCATATATATATATATATATAATTATATATATATATATATTACACACACACGGTCATTTCTTACAGCATCCTCTTCTATGTAGGTATGAAATACGTTTGACAGAAAATTAGATTTAACTTAGTACAATCATAAGAAATATATATATATATATATATATATATATATATATATATATATGCTGTAAGAAATGACCGTAAAACGTGACTATAGGAAACTTTAACGTCGAATGTCAGACCAAACCTAACTGTTAATGAGGTACCGTGAAAAGTTCACGGAACATCAGTTTATCAATTTTTTTAAGCGTTGGATTAAATTAACGTATAGGTTAGATTTAAATTAAGTTAATTAGTGTTGTTAGAACGTCCGGTCGAAAAATGTGTGTGAGTAGTGTAAGTGCTATAGGACTTGTAGTAAACCTTGTTCCGACTGAATTTCAACAAACGAAGGACCCGCAACTATTTCAAAGGGTTCTGAATTTCACACGGTAACTTTTAACACCAGGCTTTATTGAACCAAAGACGTCAATACCGGATTTCCGGTGATTCAGAAATAATCTCTATCATCTACTTCGGTATTTTTGAGAAATAATCTAAACCACATTCTCAGTATTAGGATTTCCGAATAACGTTGTTATTTGCCTTATACAAGACTTGTTACTAACTTTGCATTGACCAGTGCCTTATTTCGGCTGTCTCCCTTAGATTCGAAATTTCGTATTGTAAACCTCAGAACAATGACTATCCATGCCTGCAATATTGACTTTTAGCAAACTATGTAGTCTTTGTACTAATAGGTTGAATGCCTACTGTTAAAGCTATTATTTCTTAAATTTCGGTTCATTGGTAATTGGCTCGATTAAAAACATCTCCACTCCTCCCGAACTTGCTCCTAAAAATAAAATGGCGTTGCAGCCTATATTAGCCACGCCGCCATTATAGGTCCAAAATTCCAATGCTGCAAGAGCTAAGGCTTATAAATGTATAAATGTGATCTAGCATAGGCTTAAGGTAGGTTAAAATATATTTTTAATATAAATAATCCAGTAAGTTCTCGAAATACTTGACACCATAGAGTTTATTTACAAACAGGTGACTTTACTTTCAGTTGAGACACCTCCAGACCCGACTTGAGAAAAACTGAGTAAAATTCTGATCATGGGTTTGAAAGAGATTTTCTTTACCAATAAAATGTGGCAATTTGAGTCACATGGACCAATACAAAACAGCTTTATTTCTTAGTGAAAAAGAAAATTTCTTCCCAAAGTAAAATCACCCAACTCTCAAAGGCACGATGTTTGTTGCAAATTGTGTTGTCATATATAGCATTATGTCTATATTTTCTCGAAATGCTTACGCAAATGCATAAACTTTCAAACTTCCATTATATTTTTCAGCTGTGGACAGTAATTTTCCGAAGAATGGCAGCAATGACCTTTATACTTGTGTTATTACTAATTTATGTTATATATTACGCAATCATTTTACTGATATAAAAACTATATTACATTAATTTATGTTATTTCATTACTTACGCAAACTCGTTAACATATCTTCAAGGTCGTTTCGATCATCAAATTGTGGCGTGGAAAGTAAGTCACCCCCTAAGGACTTGCAAAAACTTCTTGCATCAGACCAGTTAAGGTTGTTTTTGTTGACCAGGAAGCAGCTGTAGTACTCTCTCATTTCTTTAAGGATACGCAGGCAAGGTCTCGCTTCAGAAAATTTATAAAAATACATTATGTATAAATTAAAGCTTGACATTTTATAGCATGGTTTTTATATAAAGAAAAGAATGTTTTAGAACTAAGTAAGCATTTTTCACTCGGTTCACTGTTCACACTACTTTAAGAATGGTAATAGTCTTTCCGGTTTTTCCAATGAAGCCCAATTATGAAAATCTATAAATTTTATTTCAACCCGCATTAAATTAAATACATTAAATTTCTCGATATTGGTGTTTCTTTTGTCCGAAAAAAAAATAGGAGCTGAAGAGAAAGGTTATTTAAATGTGAAATGAATGTCTCCTGAGGGATCATTGCTTCTTAATTGCCTTAACTAGAGAATAGTTAGTGATGCTCTTGATGAATAGGTGTTTGCAAGTTAAAATCTTTTATAGAAGGAACACTCCATTTTGAAACTTATGGTGACAGAGTTTAACTTTCCACTAGTGTTATAGGAATATTTAAAAAGTATTGTTTTACTTAGTAATGATAGTTCTTTTAAAAATATCGTGGTCGAACCTAATCCCAGTGAAATAGAGACATTATTTATGAGTAACTTTGCAAGGATTGCACGCATTGAGACATCTGTCCACTAAAGAAATGCTATGAAGACATCTGCAACAAGAGTATTGCGTTGAGACATTATATTCATGGTTGCTGATATCATCTTGTGGTGTATTTTAGAGTGGATATACAACGAACAAAAACAGAATTTAAGGGAAATCTAGACACCTTTTACACGAATCTTAAAGATTAATTAGAAGGCCGATCAAACACATACATTAAAATTATAATAAAGCTTTCAAAGTATGCAATACACAGTCTAATCCCTAAACTTACACTTAAGAATAAAAGAATTCATTGTTTATAACAAATCCGACCTTCAGTCGGTGAACAAATATTAAGCTAAAAAAATACTTGACTTTAGCTATTCGTACATTCACTAAAGCTTTAAACATCTATTATTTAAGAGGTTTCTTTATTTTTTAACATTTATTTTAGATACAATACAAATTAAAGTCGAATGAATCTGTGTGCGCGTGCGTGTGAGTGTGCGCGCGTCAATGCCATACACTGATAAATATAAATTTATTTTGAAACTAAGATAATACTTTGGAAAACTGAAGTGTATTTTTGGTTTACTTAAATAAAATACAAATTAAGTTTAATTAAGAAGTTCAAAATCCTATACAGATCCTTTAAAGTTTGAAGATACAAAGTTAAATGAATTCTTACATCCTTCCTCATAGCTTGTCTTGCAAGTCAGAGGATCTTGGATGTCCTTTGGATCCGGAGACGGTTCTCTCAAGAGTCTGTTCATGATACATGCTCCATCTGCGTAGCAGTACAAGTTAACCTCCGGATTTTTTTATGCTAAAACGGGCCAGATTAAATCGGAGGGAATGTATGTTCTTACCCACTGGCTATTATTCTCATTCGAAAAGTTTCTAGAGATGAAAGTTGTGGTCCAGTACTTGGAGTAACAAAATAACGTTTGTAGTCGGTCAAATATAATGATCCAGGCGAAGCGAACAATATTCCAGAAATTCATTTTTGATTTTTCAATTCTTGTTTCTCAGGTCTGAAGGAAAATGTAATAGCTATATGGAGATATCACTGTGCTAAATATAAGGAACCACAAGCTACGAGTATATCCTATTGACAATATTACAGTCTTTAGTCCATATCATTAATATGGCCTATAAAATAAATTACAGAGTAACAAACTAGAGAGGATCGAAGATACATGGTAGGTTAATTTAGGAATAATGGTGTAAAGAAAAGCAATTCCAGATAAAAAAAAAATCACATGCACTTCTTTAGGCCTAACATAATCATCCATATAAAACAAAAAAGTAAAGAACAAATAAGGCACTTTCACACGCCAGAAAAAGTGCTAGAGAAAGAATACTGAAAGAAAAACTTTGGAATATATTCACACCAGTCGCACATAAATCGCAAGAACACGAAAGCTCGTTGAAGTGCTGAGCTACATTGCTGATATAGATGAGATATTGATGAGATAGATGATTGATAAACGATATCTTTGTCACGCCCGTTTGTCGGAAAATTTGGGACTTTGCACCCCCCACCACCAAAAATTTCTAGCTACGCACCTGATTACAGCGCCGCACAACGGTGAGTCCTGGAACTTTCTGACTGTACATCTATCTATCCAAATATATATACCATTTTACAGTATAGTTGAGTCTGAAGGAGTGAGTGAAAGAACGGATACAAAGAGCTACTGCGTAAATTTAGTAGATTTAAATGCACCTGTACAAATAGCTTGCACTCATCGCTCGAGCGGCAGAGTCACCCTACTTGTTCGAGAAAATTGAGGAAGATATATTAGAAATCCCAAGTTTTAATACTAGGGGCACTTAATCCCTTTTTTCTTAGCTAAATAATAGGCCATGGGGCTCAAATGTATTTTGGGCCGTAAGTTTGAACTTTCTGCGCTTCACATAACCGGAGTTTTCCAGTTTGAACCTCCCCTCCTTGTATAAAATCGCTTTTTAACGCCCTTCTATAAAACCGATGGTTAACGCTGTTTCAAAAATGGCGTCTGGCAGACTCACAGTGATGTACGACGTAAACAGAGAGCTGTTATCGAGTTCTTAACCGCAGAGAAGGAAACAGTTGAAAATATTCACAAACGTCTACAAAACGTTTACGGAGATGCTGGTGTTGATCGAAGCACAGTCGGACGCTGGTCTAAACGTGTGAGATCATCGGAGAGAGAGAGAGCCAGCCTCGATGATGAGCCACGCAGCGGTCGCCCGGCATCGGCTGTGACATCTCACTGTGCAACGTGCTAACAGTATCATTCGATCAAATCGGCGCGTCACATACAAGGAGCGAGGAATTAGTGATGGAAGTGTGAATACGATAATTCAGCAACTGGGATACTCAAAAGTGTGTTCACGGTTTGATCCTCGCGAACTGACTGAAGATCACAAAGCCCAAAGAAAAGAAATTGCTTCTGAGTCGTTGGTTCGATACGAGACAGAAGGGGATGACTTCCTTTCACGAATTGTGACTGGAGATGAGACTTGGGTACACCACTTTGAACCTGAAACAAAACGCCAATGCATGTAGTGGCATCACGCAGACTCCCCACGCAAGAAAAAGTTCAAAATGGCTCCCTCTGCAGGAAAGGTTATGGACACCATCTTCTGGGACATGAAAGGGATGATTCTGGTGGACATTATGAAGAAAGGACCCTATAGAGACTCCAGAGACGTATAAAGTGAGTTCGATAGCGCACGATAGTGCACGATAGCGCAAGACCACACAACAGTTTGCAAACAAGAGAGACCATCACAAAAATGCGCTTGACTGTGTTACCCCACCCTCCATACAGCCCGGATCTGGCACCTTCAGACTTCCACTTGTTTGGGCCAATGAAGGATGCTATTCGTGGAAGAAAGTATCAGAGTGACGATGAGGTTGTTGAGGAGGTTAAGAGGTGGTTCCAGCGGAACCGAGCGGACTTTTACCAGCAAGGAATAAAGGCCCTTGTTTCGAGGTGGAGGAAAGCCGTAGAAAAGGATGGAGACTATGTGGAAAAATATAAACTTGTAAAAAAGGTATGTAAGTACTTGTGTACAAAATTTCTGGAACTTCCAAGGGAACTTGGAAAGAAAAAAAAAGGTGGGGCAAAATATATTGAGTGGCCCTCGTACATTCATTACTGAATTCATTGACTTTTAGTTTCACATTTTTAATAACTATTATTCCATTATTCATATACTGTATATATATATACAATTTATACAAATGAACACGAAGGAAAGTAAAACATGAAATAGTGCTCAACAGCTTTAGTCTAATGACATCCTCAAGAACACTGAAATTAATCGCAAGACTGAGACTATATATAGATCACAAAGAAAAAAAGAAAAACTAATATGATTGGTGCAGAAAATATTTTAGATGGAGTATACAATTCACATGGAAAGCTATCAGAGTTTTAGCATCTTGCACTTCTTATCTAAATCTGTTTTGAATGAATTCAAAATAACACGATCGAGCGAGAAAAGGCCCAGGCTAAGGTTGAAATTATTTACAAGTTGAATAATGAGAGACTCAAGAATATTTCTATTAACAATGTTGTTCGAGTAAAACAAAATTGAAGAATTAGTCCAATCAATACGATGTGACAACTCTGATAAAAGGACAAACAGGGCGTTCGACGACTGTCCCGTTCTAACAGAATATTGATGTTTATTCCTCTCTGTCCAATGTAAAAGGAGTCACAATGGTTTACAATCAATTTTATAGATAATGCCTGAATTATTGGTAGGCCTATTCTTTATTATGACATTTTTCACAATATTGTCTCATGAAAATACATTAACGTTCCCGAGAAAGCCCGAGAAAGATGCAAACACTAAAATATTCGTTGGTAAAGTGCGGGGGTTATTTTCCGCATGACAGAAGGTTCGTTTTGCCTTCTTAAAACAAAATTTATAAAAAAAAAGCAGGTGGGTAACACAATTCACTTTCAATATTGTTGACTTAACACAAATCACTTCCAATATTGTTGATTAAACACAAATCACTTCCAATATTGTTGATTTAACAAAAATCACTTCCAATATTGTTGATTAAACACAAATCACTTCCAATATTGTTGATTTAACAAAAATCACTTCCAATATTGTTGATTTCAGTGAAATCACTTCCAATATTGATGATTTAACACAAATCACTTTCATTATTGTTAATTTAACACAAATTACTTCCAATATTGTTGATTTTTTCTTACTCAGCATCTATGTATTCCGAACTGGCGATCCTAAGAGCACGGAGAAACATTGAAGAAAATATAGCTTTCTTAATGGGAATGTCATGTCCAGAGTAAAAGTGTACATAGAACAAATTGTTTGTTGTTTCCCCCGATAGATACTAAACTTAAAACCTGTCGCTTTCCCTATGTACACACACATCCAAAAACGGGACTAAGTTGTTTTGTTCCACTTCCAAAGTAAATTTAATGGAGGGGACTTTATTATTTAACTGAACGAGGAGGTCATCTAAGTCACACCTCATGGGCAAGATACACAAAGTATCGTCGACGTACTGCAACCACAGGATGCCAATCTCCAGGATTCTCGGAATGCAAGTTATTTAGAAACACTCCATATAAATACTGGAGTTGGAGGAGCGACAAGGAATTACCCATGGCCATCCCAAAAACCCGTTCATAATATTGGCTATTAAATGTGAATTTGCAGTCTTTGATGCAAAGTTCAATGAGTTCCAAAACAATGCATGCAGGTAGTGGCAGGTCATGCTTATGTAATTCTCGTGAGAAGAAATCAAGCATGTCATCATTTGGCACTTTGGAGAACAAAGAACAAACGTCGAAACTGATCAATCTATCGTTGGTTTCAGTGCGTTCATTATTCATTTTTTCAGTAAGATCCATAAAAGTTTTTACATGTGAATCAGAGATAGCTCCGAAGTTCCAAGAATGGGGGACAAAACTTTGCCAAGCCACTTGGAGAGTTTATAAGTAATAGAACCCACGGAGCTAATAATAGGGCGCATAGGGTTGTCAGGTTTGTAGGTTTTAATAAGACCGTAAAGGTTGGGAAGAGAAGGCGAAGTGGATGTGAAAAGCGGATTCAGTCCTTACGATTTAAGAATACGTTTCAGGCTACTACTGAATGATTTGATGACGTCATCCTGCGGGTGGTTCCTTAGCTTTCTGTATGTGGCGGGGTCCTGGAGAAGATCGTTAATTTTGTAATGTATTCAGCTTTGTCCATAATAACTAGGGTGTTAGACTTGTCTACTTTAGTAATATGGAGATCACCATCTCTAATTGTAAGAGTAAGTAGTATACCCGCAAAAATGCTGAGTGCCCGCTAAAGTTTATATTAAAAAATGTCGAGTGGGGATGAGGGGGTGGAGGAGGTAACCGCTAAACTTCATATTAAAAAATGCCGCCGAGTGAGGGGATAAGGTGCGTGGGGGTGGTCCCCCCAAGGTCCCCAAAGAGGGATACTTCCCCAAAGCCAAGGCCCCAAAGGGGGGATAGTTCCAGGGAAAGGGGGGTAGTAGAAGAAGGAAGAATAGCCCCTCAAAGGAAGAGAGAGAAGGAGAAAAAGAGAGAACCTAACATGTATGTATGTTTCTGTGTATGTATTTAAAGGGTAATAAAGCACAAGTATTTATTGAGAAGAGAGAAAGGTCTTAAGAGATCTGAACACTGGTATTTCTTGTAGCATAGTGGATTCTTCCCTAATCACACTGGAAGGATTTTGGCTCACTGACATTGGCTTAGAGTCGCTGAACGGCTGGGCATCTAAGCGCGAAGGACTGTATTCCAAAAACATATATACATTTATAAATATTAAATAACTGAATAACTGCAACATGACAGCCTACCACCACAGCTTCTTGCAGTAAACTAGGGGGGCTGTGGCTCCTGACTAGCAGCCAGGTGTCACAGCCGTCCGTACTGGCTTAGGGCAAGCTGATTATAATATATATATATAAAGTCATTTCCATATATGTACTTTTTTATTTTTATGGCTTTAAGGGTTTTTAAATACATTTTTGACACTAATATATATATATATATATATATATATATATATATATATATATATATGATACATACAGACCATGCATGGAACAAGGAACTCTTCTGGGATAATTAAATCCACTATAGTCCGAATAAGTAATGGTAAATGACAAATACCATAGTTTTTCTTTTTCATGATGCAAGCCCGACGTGGGCAACGGGTCTCTCGCAAAGAGGTCCCATAAATATAGCTTCCCTCACCAGCTATCTGCAAAGCAGACAGGATCCAGCTTTGGGACATGGATCTAGGGTTTAAAGCAGCCTAGCCCCACTACATTTAGAACCTCAATATAAGTGAAAGACTCGTTGCATTCACGTCGGATTGAATAAATCAAAGAAAAAGGGGTAACTATTATATTTTTAGCCAAAACCAAAACTTAAACCTCAACTGGCAGAATTGAGCGTCCACTTTTCAAGGCACATAACATGTCCGTTTCATGATGGGAATGAACTCAGAATAGTTACCCCTTTTTCTTTGATTTATTCAATTCGACGTGAATGCAACGAGTCTTTTACTTATATTGAGGTTCTAAATGTAGTGGGGCTAGGCTGCTTTAAACCCTAGATCCATGTCCCAAAGCTGGATCCTGTCTGCTTTGCAGATAGCTGGTGAGGGAAGCTATATTTATGGGACCTCTTTGCGAGAGACCCGATGCCCACGTCGGGCTTGCATCATGAAAAAGAAAAACTATGGTATTTGTCATTTACCATTACTTATTCGGACTATAGTGGATTTAATTATCCCAGAAGAGTTCCTTGTTCCATGCATGGTCTGTGTGTATCATAAAAAACTCAGGGAACCATTCTGAGTTCATTCATATATATATATATATATATATATATATATATATATATATATAACATTTTTCAGACAGTGTAAAGGAGAATTAAAACACGCGAAAACATTAATCTGATATAATTAACATATAGCTGTATCAACCATAAAATAACAAACCAGTCAGTAAAGATGACCTGAAATATGTATATACAATAGACGTAAAACCGAAATAATACATAGAAGACTTATTTAATACAGTATATATGCATATCTATCTATATATATATATATATATATATAATATATATATATATCTATATATATATATATATATATATATATATATATATATATATATATATATACAATATGAAATTAGAATCAATAAATAAATGTGAACAAGACAAAATAATTTCCATAAAACCTATTCAGTAAAAGCAAATTTTAAAAAGACTAAAAGAAGAGGGTTAAATTCAAAGTTATAAAAATTTACATATAAAATTAACCAGAAATTTAAAAAGCTATTTTTAAATTACATATAGTAAATTTGAAATTAGTACACTGGAATAATTAACACTAATACAATGGAATTTTTTTTTTTTTTTTTTTTTTTTTTTGAAAAGTCTTCTTTAATGCGCAACGTTTCGAGCAATACGCTCATCATCAGGCTAGATAATAACAATATGAAATTAGAATCAATAAATAAATGTGAACAAGACAAAATAATTTCCATAAAACCTATTCAGTAAAAGCAAATTTTAAAAAGACTAAAAGAAGAGGGTTAAATTCAGTTATAAAAATTTACATATAAATTTAACCAGAAATTTAAAAAGCTATTTTTAAATTACATATAGTAAATTTGAAATTAGTACACTGGAATAATTAACACTAATACAATGGAATTTTTTTTTTTTTTTTTTTTTTTTTTTGAAGTCTTCTTTAATGCGCAACGTTTCGAGCAATACGCTCATCATCAGGCTAGATAATAACAATATGAAATTAGAATCAATAAATAAATGTGAACAAGACAAAATAATTTCCATAAAACCTATTCAGTAAAAGCAAATTTTAAAAAGACTAAAAGAAGAGGGTTAAATTCAAAGTTATAAAAATTTACATATAAAATTAACCAGAAATTTAAAAAGCTATTTTTAAATTACATATAGTAAATTTGAAATTAGTACACTGGAATAATTAACACTAATACAATGGAATTTTTTATTTATTTATTTTTTTTTGAAAAGTCTTCTTTAATGCGCAACGTTTTGAGCAATACGCTCATCATCAGGCTAGATAATAACAATATGAAATTAGAATCAATAAATAAATGTGAACAAGACAAAATAATTTCCATAAAACCTATTCAGTAAAAGCAAATTTTAAAAAGACTAAAAGAAGAGGGTTAAATTCAGTTATAAAAATTTACATATAAAATTAACCAGAAATTTAAAAAGCTATTTTTAAATTACATATAGTAAATTTGAAATTAGTACACTGGAATAATTAACACTAATACAATGGAATTTTTTTTTTTTTTTTTTGAAAAGTCTTCTTTAATGCGCAACGTTTCGAGCAATACGCTCATCATCAGGCTAGATAATAACAATATGAAATTAGAATCAATAAATAAATGTGATATATATATATATATATATATATATATATATATATATATATATATATACTGACGGAGAGCTCGTTTCTGAAAACAAGCAAATGGCTACCCTGCTAAACGAATTTTTTACGTCAGTTTTTACAATAGAAGATGTAACGAATATCCCGACGGTCATAGACATGATACCTTTTGATAATGGTAATACTTTAGATAATATTGCGATTAGTGAAAGGGAGGTAATGCACTATATTGGTAAAATGAAAATGGTAAATCACCGGGGCCGGATTCCATATATCCCATACAACGAGAAGAATTGAAAGAAAGCATTGTTGTGCCGCTAACAAAGACTTTTTAATGCATCTATATCTGAGGGGTGCGTACCAGATAATTTCAAGTTAGCAAATGTAGCACCTATCTTTAAGAAAGGCGATAAAGGTGCGGCGAGAAATTATAGACCAATCAGTTTAACGTCTGTTGTAGGTAAGCTACTGGAATCAATAATTAGGGATCGTATAGTCGAACACTTAGAATTGCATACCTTGGTTAGAAATACGCAGCACGGTTTTAGGCGAAACAAATCTTGCTTAACTAATCTTAGAATTTTTTCAAAGCGTGGTTGAAGTTTACGATAGTCATCAGGCGGTTGATGTAGTGTATTTAGATTTTCAAAAAGCGTTTGACCCCGGACCGCACAAAAGACTCATTGAAAAAACTAAGGCTCATGGAATCAGGGGTGTAGTAATAAATTGGATAGAAGAGTGGTCGCACTGTAGGAAACAGAGGGTGGCCCTTGATGGAGCGGAGTCGTGTTGGGTTAATGTAGCGAGTGGTGTTCCTCAGGGTTCTGTATTGGGCCCCTTGCTTTTTCTTATAGATATATATTAACGATTTAGATGTCGGCTTAGTCAGTACAGTTTCAAAGTTTGCGGATGACACGAAGATAGAGGTAAAATACAGGAAGATCTGAACAAACTCGTAGATTAGTCAGTCACATGGCAAGTGAGATTTAACGTCGATAAGTGCAAAATTTTACATATAGGTTCGCGTAACGGTAATTTTGCGTATAGTATGTCAAGGAAGGAGTTAGGAAGCGTAGATCAGGAAAAAGATTTAGGAGTTATAGTTACTGGTGATTTAAAAGTGGCGAAACAAAGTACAGCAGCGGTAAATAAGGCGAACAAAGTGCTAGGTTTTATAGCTCGGAATTTTTAGTACAAATCGCGCGATATTATTGTTCCTCTTTATAAATCATTAGTTAGACCCCATTTGGAGTGCGCGATCCAATTTTGGAATCCGCATATGCGAAAAGATATAAACAAAATCGAAAGAGTTCAAAGACGAGCAACTAAGATGATTCCGTCGCTTAGGTCAAAGTCATACGAGGATAGGCTTAAGGAGTTAAAATTGACTACACTTAAGACGAGGAGGCTAAGGGGTGATCTAATCCAGGTTTTTGAAATTATGAATGGGTTCGATAACGTAGATAGAGATAGCTTTTTCGAAATATCACAATATAGTAGAACTAGAAATAACGAGTGTAAGATGACAAGTAGAAGGTTCGAGAAAGCAGTTGGCAAAAACTTTTTTACGCATAGAATAGTAAATAGCTGGAATAGTTTACTGGTAGAAGTAATTAGTAGCACGTCTATAAACATGTTTAAAATAGATAAGACGCATATGTTGATAGATTGGGTATAGTTTAAGGTGGTAAAATGAAGACTTTGTGGTTCGGAACCCACGTAAAATTGTAGGTCCCCTCCGCCACCACGGAGGACTTGCACAATTACAAACACACTTAGGTAGACTAAGCATGAGTGGATCATAGGGTTTTTGTTGGTCTGAAAATTACACCTATATATATATATATATATATATATATATATATATATATATATATATATATACGCATCAGGCATAAAATGGGGATAAAAACTTCAAGGTCAGTTTCTACCACGTTTAAACAAAACAGTAAACTCGCACGTAATCGCCGCCACATTTACAGCCTCGTTGCTTAGGACTACACAATAAATGCTATTTAACATTAATTCACTGCTCAAAGTAATCGGCGTTCTATATTCAATATAAAGCGCTTTCAGCTCTTTTAACACTATTTTTGCACCTACTTTACAATTGGGAATAAAACTGTCACACTCTTTAAACACGGATAGAATACTATCAAAAGCACCTTCAAAGATAACATCGCTTGCTACATCATTAAATTCAAGTTTATAAACAGTCCTTTTCAAACGTGCACTTAATCTTTCCTTGCTGACCTTTTCAACTGTAAAACCTTCTTCACCACTCGTATAACAACCGAAACTGCAGTATCCATTCATCGCCTACACTATATAATATATATATAATATATATATATATATATATATATATATTATCATAATTAAGATTCTGTTTGTGGAAACCTCTCTCTCGCTCTTTCACACATCACATGCTATCATGGTGTAAATATATTTGTTTGTAACATGGATCTGCAACAATTAATTTGAGATAATGCCTCCCATCTGATGTGCGGCGACGTATGACAACCGAAACTTTAAAGACAGTATAGTATCCGCCCGCCGCCTATACACATGTGTGTATTAGGGTTATGACATTTTCATAACCTCATGTTCCTGTATCATAAATCGATGAACGTTTGCCCCCTGACAATGAAAATAACAGTTTTTTCGATATATTTTGAAAAAACTTCACCCCAAAATAAAAAATAAAAAATTAATAAAATAATAAATATTGGTTGCTCCTTGGTATAGCTATTGCAGATGGGTCTCTGTTCCAGTGATTTTCCAGAGTATTTAGTGCTTTTCGGTATTGTTGCAAGATATTGGACAATTTATGATAATCATCAGGTAACCAATCTAGAATGGTGCAATGCAGCTGTCTCGAATATACTAATATACTATATTTGCTTTCGGGGTGACATTTGTTTTTAATTCTGAAGAATTAGGCCCTTTTTTATTGTTTTTAAGCAAACGTTCATCGATTGATGATACAGGAAACAATATTTATGAAAAAAAATTAAAAAGTCATAACCCTAGTGTGTATATATATATATATATATATATATATATATATATATATATATCGGGTGGCCACAAAAAAACTTTACTTAATTCAAAGTTTAATAACTGCAACAATTCAAAACTTATGCGATTGAACTTTGGCACACATTAACAGATGGTTATAATCTATAATTGCTGGAATTTTCAAATATGTAGGTTCTATAGTTTTGTTACAGTGAACAATTTAAAAGCATATGTCTAAAAATAGCATGCCGAAGAAAATGAATTTGAACTTAACAAAATTTTCTTAAACAAATGGTCAATGTGACCACCTCCCTGTTGGTAAACTGCCCTCAATCGCTTCTTCCACGAGGAGATGCACTTTCGAACCTCATCTAAGGTGATATCCTCCCATGCTCTACTGATTTTCTCCTTAAGTTCATCTTCGGTGAATTTGTCTTTCTGGCTGCCGTAAACCTTCACCATGAGGGAATCCCATACTGAATAGTCCATCGGATTACAGTCGGGAGACTGAGGCGGCCATTCATCCTTTTTGATGAAATTAGGGGTCTCTTGCTCTAAATGATTTTGGGTCGCTCGGCTTGTATGGGCGGGTGCCCCATCTTGCTGGAAAATGTAGGCCTCATCAGGATACAGCTGACGACAATCAGGAAGTAACCCATTATCTAACAGGTTGATGTAGCGCTCAGAGTTAACTTTAGTTTCGTTTGTGGCAATAAAATGAATTCGTGTTTTCCCCTTCCATGAAATTCCCGCCGATACCATTACTTTTCTGCTGAATCGTGAGGTTTCATGATAAAGCCTGGAGGGAGGAATGTCCTTTTTCCTTGAACCATAAACCCTGTCATTTTGCCTGTTTTTGGCCACCTCCAACGTGAAATCCTTTTCGTCTGTAAACACAACTTTTGCACGTCTTCAGCTGAGTAGCGTTCATATAGGGATTTACAGCGGGTCTTTCTACGCTGTCTTACATTCTGATCACGCCGAGAAACTCGAATTCTCTTGTAGGCACGTTTTACAATCCCTTGTACAGAGGAGCGAGAAATCCCAAGGTCGTACGCAATCTGTCTCTGGGAGCGATGAGTTCCTGGTGTATTCTCCTGGGATTGAATCAGTTCCTCCACGGCAGCCTTATTTTCTTCTGTTGAAACACTTTTGGGCCTGCCGCTGCCGGGTTTTCTAGCTGTTGATCCAGTATCCTTTATCTTTCTTATTAAGTTATAAACACTTTGACGAGTCCAGTTCTTTGCGGGGAATTCTCGGACAATCCTATTTCCATTCCAACCTTTTCCTTGACACATGCTTCTATGATGGCTTTATCACTTTTACTTAACGTCATGCTGGCGGGGTTTTAGCGGAAAAATAAAAGAAAGCAAATTCACATTAGGTTTAGCCTACGCCAGCGCGCGTGTCATACTACGCTACATTAGGTTTAGCCTACGCTAGCGCACGTACGTGTCAGATGCACACCAAGCATGCTATTTTTAGACATATGCTTTTAAATTGTTCACTGTAACAAAACTATAGAACATACATATTTGAAAATTCCCGCAATTATAGATTATATCCATCTGTTAATGTGTGCAAAATCTCAATCGCATAAGTTTTGAATTGTTGCAGTTATTAACTTTCAATTAAGTAAAGTTTTTTGTGGCCACCCGATATATATATATATATATATATATATATATATATATATATATATATATATATATATATTATATATATATATATAATCATAATTAAGATTCTGTTAGGGAAAAAGTTTATATATATACTTACGTATGCAGTACAGCTAATAAATTATAAGCCTTTTTTCTTTTTTAGAAAACAAACTATGTACTTAAAATTATTAAAAATTTACACTCAGACAATAAGGAATTATATTTGATATTCAATATAAAAATTAATTTATACACCTTAATTTATATTAAAAGGAAAAGAAAATTCACTCTCTCTCACTAATTGGTAAAAACTTAAGGACTGCCTACTAAAATTCGTTCAACCAATGAATGTCTTGCTTTCTGAAAGTGCAGGTGGGGGAAGTCGTTTCTTCACCACGTCCCATTCTAGGGGTGTCTTCTCCCTGTCACTATAAAAGCAGTAGCAGAGACATAGATGATTTATTTTACTGGAGGAAAAGCTTTCAGTTGTTGCATATAAACCTAAAGTCAGGATGAACCAAGACGATTGCCCCGAAAACTTAATGTAAGCAATTTTACTTCGTGTATATATATATAATATATATATATATATATATATATATATATGTATATGTATATATATGTATAGAAACGACGTAAATATTGAGGAGCGTTCTGCACACGAGGAAGAGAAATAACGAACAAATGAAAAATGAAGTCCCCGCCCGGAATCGAACCCAGGATCTTCCGATTGCCGGTCAGATATGCTAACCACTGCACCACAGGGCACACAATAGTCAGAAGTCGTGATTCTCCTACATAGGGCAGAAACCAATGTCCTAAGAGGGCACCCTCGCAAATCGTGAATATGTACATTCAACTGCAATGACCACGCAGTATATTAATGTATAGAAACGACGTAAATATTGAGGATCACGACTTCTGACTATTGTGTGCTCTGTGGTGCAGTGGTTAGCATATCTGACCGGCAATCGGAAGATCCTGGGTTCGATTCCCGGGCGGGGACTTCATTTTTCATTTGTTCGTTATTTCTCTTCCACGTGTGCAGAACGCTCCTCAATATTTACGTCGTTTCTATACATTAATATACTGCGTGGTCATTGCAGTTGAATGTGTATATATATATATATTATATATATATATATATATATACTGTATATGTGTATACACACACACAGTATATATATATATATATACACACACATACACAGTGTATGTATGTATATATTCTGTTAATATATCTGTTCTAAATAAACAGAAGTAGTCTTATTCAATAGTATTCTCGGCAAAGTATATAGAAGCTAGTTTTCTTTTATCAACATTTATGTAGAAGTGTGTTTTCTGTAAAGTTTTTGTGATTATTGACTCTGGATTGTGCCCAAATGTATTCTTGTATCGTTTTTATTTGAAAGGACCGATTCATCCACACACAAATGCCTTGCTGACTTTGCTTCACCGCCTGTATACCTCTGCGGTGATACAATGTGTGCACTGTTATCTTATGTACATTCAGAACCGCGATTCATGCATATATTTCAGTTATACGTGTATATATATATATATATATATATATATATATACACTCGTATGTGTATACACACACACACACACTCGTACGTATATATATATATATATATATATATATATATATATATATATGTATGTATGTACCCATTCTCTACGTATACATTATTATTTTACAGAGATAATTCGTGTGTTCATTTGATGGGGTGCGTGGACAGCGACGGCGTATTTTCAAGCCAGACTGTGCAGGATCTGGCACCACAAGGTCTTCAATCCGATTCCGATGCCCTCCCGAGAATCACAAACGGTTTGATCTGCACCGACTACGTTATGTAAGTAATATGTAACTCAAATTCTGCATCATAATCAGTCGTGTTTAAAGCTCTGTCTCAGCATCTCATGTAACTAATTCCCGTTACATAAAGGTTCCTTTGAAATGAATGGCGCAGTAGTCTTTATTTTTTCTATTTTTATTTTAAAGCTCTGACGAGGTTTTACTTCGATGCATGTTGCAGTGAGGGAACGATGGAGCAGGAAGTTCAAATCAGTGACCTTGACGGGTAAGAAACAGATTTTAAAACATTCGCCATGCAGTTAGTTCTCTCTCTTTATCCTGTGAAAATAATAATAATAATAATAATCATAATAATAATAAAGCGCGGGTTACTGTAATATTTTTCTTTTTTCTTTAAGTGGCTTGGAGAGCAACTATATAGACTTGCGTACACAGTCCCCACAGTATGGGGATGAGTTTACCGTTTGATACGAAGAGGTCCCCCGAAACACGAAATGTGTGATAATCGAAGAAACGATGTAAGTTTTCTTAATTGTCTTTGTGTGTGTGTGTGTGTGTGTGTGTGTGTGTGTGTGTGTGTGAGGATACGGCCTACATTTTATCGCGCATCACTCAGGCCACCCAGAGAGGGACATAATTTAACCTGGAAAATTCCGGGATCGATATAGACCACTTCTTCCGAGCTGTAGGTCACGACGCCACCCCTTATTCTTTTAACTTTAACAGCTCCCAGATATACAAAAGACACTAATCTTGATCGCGGTTGCAGCTTTATAACAATAATCTTGGCCCATTTGTTTACTGTAATAAATACAACTACCAAAAACATTTGGATGTCGACGATAGTACAGCGTGTACGTAAACTAGCTACAGACTGCAGGTTCGAATTTGACTGTGATATGGGTTCTGAAGAGCTGAGAAGGGTGGAGCAGTAAATGGGTGTGCGTATAGTTGTATTTGGACTGGATGATCGAGGTAGGACTGTGTCCGTTTTTAAAAAGCAGTGTGAGAGATCGTACAAAGCCTCTACTTAATTTAGGTTTGTCGGGGACAACGTATGTCCCCATTCGCAATATAATGACTCTTTACGTGAGTTATGATAAAAGCCGTAAGTATGGCAGACACCATGATTTGTGTAAGGGGTGTCTTGAGTTTACGAATGATATAGTAAAACATTGTAAGGATTGTCACATAGTTTGCGAACAGTGTAAAAGCCCCAAATGCGAAAGCCAGTTAGTTGAAGCTGAGAAGAGGGACTGTAATGTATGCATACGCACGTTTTTCAATAATCGCTGTTTTGAGTTCCATAAGTCAAATGGGACGTGCAAGAAAATGAGACTTTGCGAGTGCGGTATACTTCATATGATGGACAGTTGGTGAAAATTCGAGCACATGTGTGATGAAATTCGTTGTACTACATGCTATGAGAAATATAAGGCGGATGGTGTAAAGCATGTTTATTATATGAAAGATGCCAGCCTAAAATTAATCCATGAATAACTGTATACTATGACATAGAGACATACACAAACCCAGAAACCAAAGAGGTTATTCCCCACCTACTTGTAAGCCAGACCATCTGTGATGAGTGTATGGACGTTGAGTGTGATGAGCGCCGTAAATGTGGTAAACGGACAAACATTTTTAAGGCGACTGTAAGAGACTCCGCCGTAAAACACTTTGTGGACTATATTGTCAAGCTGTCGGGCTAATTAAAAAAAATGACCGTATATATTCTTGCGCATAACGCAGCAAAGTTTGACACACAGTTTCTTTATAAGGAACTGCTTGAACACGAGTCTTCAGAAATATTTACAGATAAGGAATAATGTCCAGTTTAAAGACACTCTTTTATTCACATCTTGTAAATTAGCCAAGTTGATAAAGTAATGGGCATGGACGCTGAAGTTTCAAAAGGCTATTTCCCTTACACATTCCTTACTAAAGACACTTTAAATTACGTAGGACTTCCACCACCCAAGCATTACTTTAACTATGACAGTATTTTAACGACACCAATCCTTACAATATAGCAGACGAATGTGAGCGTTATTGTGTGAACGATGTACGCGTGCTTAGAGTGTGCTTCAGAAGGATGTATATAACCCATTTCAATTGTGATCCGTTACAAGCCGCAATCACGATCGTATCATTATGCTTCAAGGTGTTCAAGAATAACTTTATGCCTGAAGGCACCTTGGCTGTCATTCCTCGTAATGCCCCTCGTAGTTATGGGTATAAGGCTAGTGAGGTAGCCGTTAAGATTAACGAGCGTGTTTTTTGGATGGATGGTCTAAGTGAGGACCCTCACACCGGTATGAAGACGGTATACTCATTTAACAGGTGCTGGTGGCACGGGTGGCCACGTGCTGAGTGTGGAGGTACAGGGGATGTCCATGGGAGATCGCCAGCTGATAGTCTTGCATAGACCCGTGCCCTCGATCAACTTATAAACTCACACTTCACTCACAAGGTGTTGTGGGAACATGATTATGATTATGATGCCAGGCTGGAGGGTGATGTTCAGTATCGTGAGGAATTAAGGATCATCAAATGTTCAATGTTTCTGGACCCTCTAAAATGCGGAGATAATCTGGAGGTCGTACAAACCCCTTCAAGCTATACTTCCCACCTAGGGAGGGTGTGAAACTTCATTATTACGATTTCTGTTCTTTATATCCCCACGCGATGAAGAACAACCCGTACCCCGTAGGAGCAACTGAAAAGCTGGTGGACCCTGTGCTACCTAGCATCAAGGACTGATTTGAATAAGAACTATTTTGGATTCTCCTGTGTCGATGTACTCTCTCCTACCGATTTATGGATGCCAATCCTACCCGTCGTTATAGAGCACAAGCTCATTTGCCCCTGTGTGTGAAGTGTGCAGAGGAGAATAATGGGCATTGTAGCCACACACCCAACCAGAGGAAGATCAGAGGCGTTTATACAAGTCCTGAGCTGGCCTTAGCTATTCACCACGGTTACAGAATACTGAAGATTTATGAGGTGTGGAGTAGGGCGGATCGAAAATGAGGTTTTTAAACGTTTTTTCGAAATTCAAATATGGCTAGCGCGGAAAATATGTGGGTGCTATAGATAATGACTGTGCATAAATATTAGTCCTGCGAAATTATATCTTCAGGTGCCACAAAGCCGTCGAAAAAAGTGAAATATAATGATTTTCTTATATTCTGCATTAGTACAATAACTGAAACTTACTTGTTATTATTATATATTAAGTGTTCCAATTACCAAAATAGTTACTGAATTACGCAGCTCTAGTTTATTTAGATCAATGTTCTTTTGATTAATGATCTAAATAATCCAGAACTCACCACGAGGAGGTGGCTGCGTGTCGAGCTCCACCCATGCCCTCCCAACCACCCATCCTTGCGCATGTTTTTTTCTATTAACGTTTTATTTAAACATTATATTCAGCTTTACTTTCGAATGATGGCATTTTTTTACGTGACTGAAGTGTTGATCTTATGAAGCCATCTCGCGCGTTCAATCCAAATACTTTTGATGATGCTTCAGTCACTAATTTTACCATTCTTTCTACTACTTGTGTATGACAAGGGAATTTCTCGAATGGAGGGGTACTCTTGTTTTCTATGAATTCTTCAATCTCATTTTCTGTCAGGTGTCTTGTCACAGGTGGTTCAGTGACAATGCATTTTTGCCAATTAATTAAATCAGTATAATCAGTAGCTTCAAATTGAATAACAGGTACTGTGAAACGCCTCACAACTTTTTCCTTGTTTGTTTGCCTTGCTTTCTTTATTCGCCTCCACGCTAATTCTCTTATGGCGCTGCGGTCATCATGAATCATTGATGCTAGAATATTTTCTGGATTTGCAAAAAATGCATTTCTTTGTATGACAGGGTTTACAATATCCTTTACTTCGTCATTCAGTGTTCTTGTTAGTTCAATAGTTTTGAAAACATGTTTTTGAGCCATTGACAAAAGACGTACTTTGCTTAATAGAAACCACATTGGGATGTAGACCTTCATTATAAAAGAAGCAATGTTCATGAGGTTCTCAGATGGACTTACAGTTGAAACGTATAGACGAAGCAAACGATTTGCTGTAGTCAGCCATCGTGAATGTGCCATTTTGCCTGGACTACGATGAGCAAGATCTGGAGAGCAATATCCCTTTGTTATGGCCTGATGAATATCAATTAGATATTTTTGGTCGGTGCTAAGATCTTCACAGTCTACAGTTGGTTCCTCAGCATCAATCCTTTCAAACTCGACAATAGGAAGACTCTCACAGTTCTCTAATTCCCTGCCAATAGGACCGGTGAATCCGCGGGGGCCAGATGTTTTTCCATCCAGCTTTGCAACTAAATGACGTAATGGCAATTCATTGGCATGGAGCTGGCACACTAAATGTTGAACTGGCTTCTTCAGCTTCAATTCTATAAGCCTTATAACGCCTCCTTTTCTCCAGTGTTGACTGCTGCACAATCGCATCCAATGGCAACAAGGTTTTCCAGGTTCATGTCATTATTTCCAATATACTCAAACATTCCTTTACATATTTCTTCAGCTGATCCAGAATTCACAGAATAATGGCCCAAATAATCTGAACCAGGTTCTCTCACTAAAGTGATATGTTCTTCTGTTACCTTCTTCTGATATACTTTGGACTCTTTTTTTTCTTGGAAGAGTGTAGAATCTTTTCGACCATCAAAATAGATTCCTCTGATTGGGACCTGATTTTGATCTTTCATAATTTCTGATCTCTTCTTTTGTCTTTCTCTTCTGATTTTACTCCTATCCACTACTTCAGATGTATTGTCAATAGAACTTCTCCAATATCTTGCAATACTGCACTAACAATGAATGCTGCAGCTCGATCTGAAACTGCAGTCCTGTCACAAGCAGTAGCCACTGAAGGTAGATTTGTAGTTTTCCTTTTCTTGAATAATTGTTCTTCAGGTTGTTCGAGCTTTCTCTTCGAGCTAACTGGCTCTGGAAATGTATCGTCTGATATTTCGCCAGATTCACTTTCACTGTTTGATGTCGATGATGATAATTCAACATTTGTATCCTGCAATTTCTCCTGTGAAGATTCTTTGGTGAGCCTCACAGCTTCTTTTGCTTTCTTAGCAACGTAAATGCTTTTTTCTTTGAGAGTGTAATATCTACTCTATCAATAAACAGTTTTCTTTCACTCCTTTGATCTAAGAGGAACGTCACTTCTTCCTTTGGAACCGTTTTTTGGGACAAGAACATTGTGTTAGTACTTTGCACTTGCACGCTGCAATGTGAAAAAGTTTCGTGTGTGCTTCTTTTTTGAACATATCAATCTTTGCTTTGTAAGCTTCAGAATTTTTTCTTGCTTTGGTATGGCTTCATAATGACACGATACTTTTCGTGGTAGCTTCTGAACATTGTTTCAATTCGCCTGTCTGACAGAATTGGGACGGAAGCACTTTCCCAAATTGTTTTCAATTTATCAACAACTTGTTCTAATATTTGAGATATTGAAGGATCTTTATTAGTATTCTGTTTCAAATCGTTTCTTACAAACAAGTAATATTTAAAAACTCCTTCGTAAGTAGGAAGATTCCTGTGCCACAAATCTTCCCCCATACCAAACATGGGGCACTCAGTTGAGGCCCTGGTTGATTTTGCACAAACTCGAGACATTTTGAAAGTATACAAATCTGAAAAAGAAAGAGCTAATATCAATTATACGTTAATTTCAGTTAATAGTACATGGCAAACTTAGGGCAACACAATACAGAAATGCAAAATATATAAGAAATAGTTTAGACTATCTGAGTAACGCCAACAACAGAACACCCACCTGCTACGAGAGCGACAGCTACACTGAACCGAGGTACTCACGTGACAGCTGAGTGAGCTGACTATAGAAAACTGTTTTTAGAGAATAGAAACTTTTTTTAAAGGTTGAGTGAGCTATTTTTATACAAGTGTGAATAAATTCTTGTCTATTGTGCATCGTGGACTCTTCTGTAATTATTGGTTAAAATCTTCTTTTTTCAATTTTTTTCAATATTGAAGGTCATTGTGGCACCTGAAGATATTAATGTTATGATTTTAAATTTATACCAGCTTATTTCCTCACTACTCCACACATTTTCCACACTAGCCAATTTGAAAATTCGAAAAATGAGTTTTTCACTCCGCCCTAGTGTGGAGATTTCAGAAACTCCCCAACCTCTTCACCCCGTATATAAATACATTTTTGAAGGATAAAATTGAGGCATCAGGTTACCCGCGAGGCTTTGAGTCCGAAAACGAAAAAAACTGCCTGTATTCAGCGCTATCATGATCATGAAGGTATTCAGCTTGATCGGGGTCTGATTGCCCGAAACCCAGTCAAGCACGGCGGAAATTTGCACAGAATACAGACAGGGGTAACGTCCATCTAGCTCAAAGTTATAGTGAGGTTTGGAATTATGCAAACGCCATCGGTAAAGTCATGGAGATTATGAATGTGGGCAACACCTACATAATAAGATACAACAGAACAGAGATGTCTACATCATACGTCGCGTGTCACAAACACTCACAACAGCTTACGTACGCATCAAACTTTGGCGTCTGTTACATTCTCTTGGGCGGCGGGTTCTGTATGCAGATACAGCTACTGTAATATTCACGGAGAGAGAAGGTGAATATATGAGTCCTATTGGCGAATTCCTCGGCGAGCTGACTGACGAAATCAAGGATGAGTATGGTGATACCGCCTTCGCCGATTCTTTCGTTTCCACGGGGCCAAAAACTCACGGGGGTACATGTGATGACAGGTGGCGTGTACAAATACACCATCAAGGATAAAGGTACTACCCTGAGCCATGCAAACCGGCAGATCATTAACTTTAACTCGCTCAAAGAACTAGTGAGCTTGGAAGATACTGAAAATTAGGGTGACCAGCCGCCGCACTTGGTTGTGGGAACTCAACTTCCGGGCACAGAAGTTGGGGGGCGTGAAGGAGCTTAGGGGTACGAAGATGTGTCGTAACACGTACAGGAAACGATACCAGGTGCAGGGCACCTACGACACTGTTCCCTTTGGATACCGTGGGGCATGAATATTTGGTATATAAATATATAGTTTGTTTTAGAGTCTATTTACTTGTTGCCGATATTGCCATTTTCAGTTGACCCCAGCAAGCATTGACTCTCAGACGTATCTTTTACCTGTTGAAGAATTCACGTGTAGACGAAAAAATAACGATGGCAACCGCTGATATTGCATGCTCTACATTCCTGAAGTGGTACTCGGTAAAATTTACAGATGTGGTGAACAATCAAAGAATTTCTAGTCATCCCTCCTTTGAAGCTTTTAAGGCCACATTAAATCGTGCGAAGCAGGAGGAGCTAGACGTCCAAATACTCTATGGATATTCTGGTGAGAGCATCGCGGGCTTTTGTGACGCAAACGATGTACTGGAATATGTTGTAGGATTAAACTACATTAAAGAACACATACATCGTGAAGTGAAAGATCCAACGCTTGCAGAATTGAAACAGAGGATCTGGGTTGTGAATCTTGTTGATGATTAGTATGACAAGAGGTATTACGTAATGTTACATCATACCGAGTACGCGTACATTGCGACGGAAAATATCATGGTGAGGTGTGCAGCGAAGTTGTAGCTAAAGGCTTTTGCGAATTTTTAGCAGTTTAGGGATGAGTATCGTTTGTCCAACAAAAAGGACAAATATGGACACATTTTTCTTTCAAATAGATCACCAGAGTGTTAATAACTTTTATATGTGTATAGTTCTTACTTGAGAAAATAAGGGGTTCCAAAAAACCTTACCCCCCCCATTTGCAGCTTAAATGTTTACCTATATCGAAGTAGTTTTTAGTGATTATAAAAATATATAAAATTCTTTATTTATTGCAGGTATTAAAATTACTCTAGCTGATAAAGTGATAATATAATGGCTTCTCAATTAATTGGTGATTCGGAGAGGCAACGTGTGATAGATCGCAAAAGAGCAATAACATTTCGGGAAGCTCGTGATGCTGGAGCCACCTTTATAACACGTTTATGGGTTGCCAAAAAGTTGCGAAGAAGTGAGGACTTCGTGAAAAGAAATTGGAATAAAACTTTGGATGAATGTGAAATGGATACAACCAAATCTGGGCGCCCAAATTTGCCACTCTCTCAGGAAACAAAGGACATCATTGAAAGCGGTACGCGTAAGCGGAAAAACAGCTGTGCTAAACTTTCTAGAGAGATTGAAGTGTTGAGAGGAAAGATCGTTAGTGGTGAGATCATTCGACTGTACCGTCATAGGCAAGGTTTAAAGCCTTGGCATGAACTTCCAAAGCCAAGAAAAACTCAACTTAACATCGATGACAGAATGTGGTTTGCCCATTATCTTGAAGATTGGGATGTGGATGATTTCATGCATTTAGCTGTCTCCGATGAATTTTTTGTTTACGTAACACGTCGGCCTAACTACCAAAATGATCGAGTGTGGGCCACAATACCAGATGAAATCGATGACAATGAACATTATCGCGAATTATTAAAAAGTCCAGACTGTGTTGGTGTGTTTGTTTTGTTCACTGCAAAGAAGCTCATGTGGGTGCTGAAGCGAAATGGTCAGAGTTGGGATAGACAGTATTTTCGTGATATTATTCTATCCCAGCATGTCATTCCTTTTCTAAGAAACACAAACAATATTATGGATGTCGATCAGGTCACACTTCTGCACGATAAGGCCCCCTGCTTTAAGGCATTAGCCACTCAACAGTTGTTGCGGAACCATGAGATCGATTTCTTTGGAAATGAAGAATGGCCAGGAAATTCTCCTGACCTGAATGTCTGTGAACACATTGGATCAGTTATAAAGGACAAGGTTGAATGTCAGTAGTATAGCCGCAAAAGGGGAGAGTGCAGGAATGTTGCAGGTTATTATGTAATGTTGCAAAGGGGTGTGGGGTTGTTGCAAAGGGGGGTGGGGGTTGTTGCAAAGGGGGTTGTTCCAAATGGGGGAAGGGGGTTGTTGCAAAGGGGGTGGGGGAAAGGGGGGGAACTTGGAGGCGGCGTTATCCCCCAAGAGAAAGAAGGAGGAGAGAAAGGAGGAGAGGTGTTCACCTGGCAGGAGCCAAGTGCACATTAAGACTTCCAGCCGGGCTGGCGTTGTTTTATAGGCTCCTAATCAGCCAGTTGGCGTAAATGGCTTGAGTTGCCAGATACCGCGATACCATTGTATACATTATTATAGACTCCTAATCAGCCAGTTGGCTGGTTGTCAGATACCTCTTTTTATTTATTGCATACATTTTAATTATATATACGCCTAATCAGCCAGTTGGCTGAGTTGCCAGATAGCGCCATGTATTCCATTGTATACACTATTATAGACTCCTAATCAGCCAGTTGGCTGGTTGTCAGATACCTCTTTTTAGCAGTATTATTGCATACATTATTATTATTATAGACTCCTAATCAGCCAGTTGGCTGAGTTGCCAGATAGCCCTGTTTCCAGCAGATTGCATACATTGTTATTATTATAGACTCCTAATCAGCCAGTTGGCTGGTTGTCAGATACCTCTTTTTAGCAGTATTATTGCATACATTATTATTATATACGCCTAATCAGCCAGTTGGCTGAGTTGCCAGATAGCGCCAAGTATTCCATTGTATACACTATTATAGACTCCTAATCAGCCAGTTGGCTTAGAAGGCTTAAATATTGCCAGATACCTGTTGTATACAGAATACCGGTAGTAGAAGGCATAACAATAAACAACATTGCATCATTCTTTTTATTATAAATATATAGAAAATAAATATACATTTGAGGAATATGCGTATAACAGAAATATATACACACAATTATGGATATATATATATATATATAAAATAAAATATACATTTCATATACATTTGAGGAATATGCGTATAACAGAAATATATACACACAATTATGGATATATATATATATATATAAAATAAAATATACATTTCATATACATTTCAATATGTACATAACAGAAATATATACACATAATTATATATAAAATAAATATACATTTCATATACATTTCATATACATTTCAATATGTACATAACAGTACAGGAGAAATATACACACACACACATTATGGTGATATATAAAATAAAATATACATTTCATATACACTTCAATATGTACATAACAGTACAGGAGAAATATCAAGCAAAATATATATATATATATATATATATATACACAAATCAATAGAAATATGCGTATAATCGTCAAGCAAAATATATATACAATTCACTTTTTTTTCAAAATACTAAAATCGGTCTTAATCGAGTTTACAATTACATCATTATTGCTCTGCATTACGCAGTCTATGCGGCTTAATATATTTCACCGCTTAAAGTATAGGGAAACCTGTATTCGATATGAATGGCTTTCATATCGTTCAGTACTATTTTTGTCCCCACTTTACAACCGGTTGGCAAGTCATCTTTAAATACGTCTAGAATACAATCAAAAGCACGCACAAAGAGTTCATCGTTAGCTACATTATTAAACACAAGTTTATAAGAATGCTTTTCCAATCGAGGGTTTATTTCTACCGACTCGAGCTTTTCAATCGTGAACTCTTCACTCAACATAACGGCAATTGAAATAATCTTCTAAATCGTTACGGCAACTGCGCGTTATATAAAGAAATAGTTCTTCAGGGTGAACGGTGTAGGTGAGCTCAGCCTTGTACCGATCA
Source organism: Bathynomus jamesi (assembly GCA_023014485.1). NCBI lineage: Eukaryota > Metazoa > Arthropoda > Malacostraca > Isopoda > Cirolanidae > Bathynomus > Bathynomus jamesi. Next base: position 362,811 of record JAJOZX010003490.1, read on the forward strand.
ATTGCTTTGTACCAAAGTTCATGGTATTTCAAAGAGTCTAAACTTTTTAAATAAACATCCAGCACTAGACCATTCTCACCAGTCCTACACTCGGTAAACCCATCGAGCAGAGCAGTGTATGCGTATTCAAGAACTGTATCAAAATAAAGCATATCCGTAACACGCGCGTCTAATATAGGTTTCAGTTTACGGAATCCGACGATTTCAAACATTCTGTCGAGGATGAAACGGTTTCGCGTAGGAATAAGAGCGTTATTATCAGAAGCATTCTTCCACATAGCCTTATATCAATGCACGGCCGATCGTTATTTATACACAACGTACATACAACGGCGTATGAGGGCGCGTCACTAATCTGCTCTCTTCTTGTACCTACGTTAGCAGGTATTTTATAACGATCTTCACACCACTTATCAACTATCACAAAGATTCTATTCATCTCCTCGATACTTAAATAAACCCGTTTGTTTGTCGGTCTACATTCCGTTTCCAGTACATAGCTAATGGTACCGGAATTACGCCTGAACACGCGCAACGATTTCGTCACGGACACATCGTACGAGGCGTTGAGAATGCTGCTCAAAGGAAGTTCCATCGTATTCGAGGAGCGCACGTCTACTCGGTTCAAGCTCTGAGATAACTATGAGCCGTGTGAGGCACAGGCAGGAACGGTTCGACGGGCGGCTGACTCGATGATACGTGAATGGGCATGTTCGTACGACTCGAATTGTTGCACATATTTGTTTTTCCGTTTCGTCACTACCAGCCTACGCACTTTGGATAAGAACTAGGCGCTAATCATCTCCACACTCCGGCGCACTATTTGAGAGGAACATATGCTCATATTTTTCCTTTCTACCCATCAAACGATACTCGTCTCTAAAATCTGTTAAAAACTCACGCATGGCACTAGCCACAACCTCACTATGAACCTCATCATGATATACGTTAATATAGTGATAAAAACACCTAAGATTGTCCATGATCACGAGATTCACATTTTCAGACGTAGGGTATGAGTAATCGACATGGTGTAGCATGACGTAATACCGCTTGTCACACCACCCATCCACAAGGCTCATTATCCATACCTGCTGCTTCTCTTCTGCACGCGTTGTTTCTTTTACTTCACGGTGTATGTGAGACTTTATAAAGTTTAGCCCTGCAGCATACTTCAGCACATCGTCTGTGCAACGAAAGCCTTCAACAGTCTCACCAGAACATCCGTAGAGTATTTGTACATCTTGGAACTTCGCACAATCCAATGTGGCTTTAAAAGAGGCATAGGAGGGGGGAATAGGAAGTTTTTCGGTATCCACCACATCCTCACACTTTACTGAATACCATTTCATAAACGTTGTGCAAGCAATATTAAAGGTAGCCATTTCAATATACGTCTGATCTGAATACACGTCTGATCTCTCGGGCTTACTGCGGTCGACTGACCACGCAGGGACTCCCAGATAGTAGCATGACTCACGCAGTGGGCGGAGCTTAGAACTTTCACCTACACACACACACACACACACACACACACACACACACACACAAGGAGAAAGTGAAACGCTATTTGATTTATTGAGATATTCATATATTTACAAATACGATTCGAGATATTCAAGTTATATATACATATATATTTACAAATAGATACGATTATATACAAGACGTGTGAGTTAGAAGCATCATTGGTATCCAAAGGGTACGGTATCATAGGTGCCAGGTAACTGGTAACGTTTCCTATAGGTGTTACGGCACACCATCGTACCCCTAAGTTCCTTCACGCCTCCCAGCTTCTGCGCCCGAAAATTGTGGGTGCCTACAATTAGTTGGTGAGGTTCCAAACATACTAGATCCTTCAACGACTCAAAGTTAACAACCTCCCGATTCGCATGGTTGAGCGTAATACCCTTTGCCTTCACGATATATTTCATTTCATCCCCTACCCTGACCCGTACCCCATAAGTCTTAGGTCCTGTTGAGATAAAAGAGTCGGCGTATGCGTCGTCCCCATACTCATCCTTGATCTCATCAGTGAGCTCGCCGAGGAACTCCCCAATAGCGGGCATGTAATCACCCTCCCTCTCTGTGAATATCACGCTATCTGTATCGGCATACAATACTCTCCGCCCAAGAGAATGCAATAGACCCCAAAGTTTTATACGGGCGTAGGCTGTTGTGAAGCTCGCCACAGGTATGTTTGTAACCCTTGAGGTATCTGTGGCAAATTCAGTGTTGTTGTACTTTATTACGTAAGTATTACCTACATTCACGATCTCCATGACCTCTTTATCGGGGGCATTGGCATAATCCCAGACATCGCTATAACTTTGTGCCAAATGAATGTTCCCTCTGCCGGTATTCTGCGCAAATTTTCCCCATAGACTGTTTAGACACAATTTTGCACTAAAGCGCTTGCCAGGATTCTTTACAATTTGGACACGATCAAGTTGTATACCTTCGCGGTCGCGGTAACGTTGAATATAGGCAGACTTTTCATCTTCGGTATCAACTCCTCGCGGATACCCTGATGCTTCAACCTTATCCTTCAAAAAGGCGTTTATATATGGTGTGAAAAGGTTGGGGAGCTTCTGAAACCTCCACACCTCGTGTATCTTCAGTATTCTATAACCATGGCGTACGGCTAGGGCCAGCTCAGGACTTGTATATACGCCTCTGATCTTACGCTGGTGGGGTATATGGTTACATTCGCCGTTATCCTCTTCCGCGCACTTCACGCACAGGGGAAACATGAGCTTGTCGTCGATAACGACAGGTAAGATCGGCATCCATAAATTGCGTGGGGGGAGTACGTCTACGAAAGAGAGCCCAAAGTAATGATCATTCAAATTTTTTGAAAATTCATTGATGGATGGTAGGCTAGGCCCCACCAGTTTCTCAGGAGCGCCCACGGGGTACGGATTGCTCTTCATCACGTATGGGTATAAAGAACAGAAATCGTAGTAATGGAGCTTCACGCCCTCCGTAGGTGGGAAGTATAGTCTGAAAGGATTTGTACGTCCTCCAAACAAGCTATCACCACATTTGAGAGGATCCAGCACCATTGAACGCTTGATCGTTTTTATTTCCTCACGGTATACATCGTCTGTCTCCATCCGTGCATCATATTCATGCTCCCACAAGACTTTGTGAGTGAACTGTGATCCTATAAGTTGATCGCGGGTGCGGGTCGATGCAAGACAGTCGGCAGGAGACCTACCGTTGATATCTCCGGTGACTCCGCACTCAGGACGGGGGCATCCATGCCACCAGCAACCGTTAAAGGAGTACACAGTCTTCACACCAGTGACACGGTTTTCACTTAACCCATCAACCCAAAAAACACGTCCATTAATCTTAATGGGTACTTCACCCGTGTTGCGGGCGTGCTTTATGTATACACCTGTTTGTTGCTGCAGGTGTATGAGCCAGTAAATAGCCTTGTGTCCGTAACTGCGGGGGTTGTTTCGGTGAATAATGGCTAAGGTGTCTTTAGGCATGAAGTTATTCTTGAACACCGTAAAACATAATGATGCGATGGTGGTTGCGACTTGCAGTGGATCGCATTTGAAACGGGCTATGTACATACTTCTAAAGGCCTGGAAACATACTCTAAGCACGCGCACATCATTCACGCAATAACGCTCACATTCATCAGCTATATTATAAGGGTTACTTTCATTAAAACTGTCGTAGTATCGATCAAAGTCTTCACGTTCATCCATGCAGTCAAAATAATGTTTGGGGGGTGGTGGGCCTACGTAGTTTAAAGTCTCGCTGGTGAGGAAAGTGTATGGGAAGTATCCTTTGGAAACTTCAGCTGCTACTCCCATCACCTTGGGTAGCTTTGCTAATTTACAAGGTGTGAATAATAAAGTATCTTTAAATTGTACATTGCCTCTTATCTGCATCTGTATTAATTTGTTGCCTCTTTTCAATGGATCACCTGTAAATATCTCAGAGGATTCGTGTTCAAGCAACTCCTTATAAAGGAACTGCGTGTCAAACTTTGCCCCGTTATGGGCGAGAATATACACAGTCATTTTTTTGAACTTGTCGGCTAACTTGACAATATAGGACACAAATAGTTTCACAGGACTATCGCCGTTTACCGCATTTGGGGCACTCGTCACATTCGATACCCATACACTCATCACAGTTGGTCTGGCTCACAAGTAAATGTGGAATTACCTCTTTGGTTTCAGCGTTCGTATATGTTTCTATATCGTAGTACACAGTTATACAAGGGTTATTTTTAGGCTTAGCATCTTTCATATAACACACATGCTTTACTCCATCCGCCTTATATTCCTCCTGGCATGTAGGACAGTGAATTACGTCGCACTTGTGCTTAAATTTTCCCCAATTATCCATTGTGTGAAACATACCACATTCACAGATTCTCATTTTCCTGCACGTACCAATTGATTTATGGAGATCAAAGCAGCTATTATTGAAAAATGTGCGTCTACACACATCACAGTCTCTCTTCTCAACTACACGGCTTTCACATTTGGTGCTTTTACACTGCTCACATACCATGTGACATTCTTTACAATGTCTCACTATATCATCCGCAAACTCGAGGCACCCCTTACACAAATCATGATGTCTCCCATATTTTCGACTTTTTGTCATAACTCGCGTAAAGCCCCCTTATATTACGGATGGGGAGATACGTTGTTCCTGACAATCCTAAAATAAGTAGGGGCCTTGTACGATCTCTCACACAGCTTTTAAAAACATACACAGTCCGGCGGCGATCATCCAAACCAAATATAACTATGCGCACATTCATTTCCTGTTCTACCTTTCTCAGCTCTTCAGGACCCATATTACATTCAAATTCAAGTTCACAGTCTACAGCTAGTTTACGGGCACGCTCAACGATCGTAGGCAGCCAAATTTTTTGAGTCCGTGTATTTTGTACAGTAAACATACGTGATAAGAGTACTGCTATAAAGCCGCAACCACGATCGACGTTTATATGCCTTGGGTAAATAGTTGGAGAATTGAAGTTAAGAGTGTACGGTATGGCACTATGACCCGCAACACGGAATACACGGTCAATATTTACCGTGAAGTTGTCCATATTGAAGGCTATACTACTTTGGACGGCTTGCATTATACGCCCTAATATATATTCTACATCTTCAGCAGCCAAACGTCTAAACGGTACTATCACCCAATAATCGTCTACATCACCGTCATCTGACCCGAACCCAAAGGACAGACTCGTCCTGACCTCACGCTCGTCGCGATTCTGAAGAGCAAACTCTATAATATGCTGTACTACCCTGCGTATCCCGCGCTCAATTCCATTGCTATACATGACTCTAGGGTCGACCCTGACTCTATACCGATTTCTAGTCAGGCGGGGTGGGGGCTGCGGATCGCACTAACTCGAACGTAATAACATCCTCAACAGAATGGGGGCGGAATTAGTGGATATATTAGGCGCTGCTGATGGGCCCTGTTGCGTAGGATGGTTGGGCTCTATTATTGTAGACTTAACAGAACGGGGGGCGGATAAGGGGGTATATTAGGTGCTGCTGCTGGGGAGGTTGTTGCGTAAGAGGTTAGGGTTGGGGGTCTGCTGCAACAGGTGCGTATTTCGGTCGCTTTATACCTGATGTGGGGTTCTCATACCTCCGCTTTGAACGTGCAACCTGTATCGCTGGTGAGGGTTTCAGGGGAGGAGATCACAACTACACTGTCGTCGAGGTCATCCGTAATGATAGGTTGCTCTACCTCATCGTCGGTTCTGTGGGAGAAGAAATATAAGGATCAGCACTCAAAATTTGTAATATTTTGTAAATGACCCACTTAGAGTGTGACGTCTTAGAAATGGACTCTGTAGAAAAATTCAGATTCACGAGCCATCCACATGTATTATATCTGGACCTACAGGATGTGGTAAAACTGTGTTTATGCTTAAAATCATTAAAGAAAAGGGCGAGATGTTCTCGAAATTTGTGCATAAAGTTATATGGTGCTATTCGACGTATCAATCAGTGTTCAACGAGTACCAAGATGATATTTTGTTCCACAAAGGTGTATATGACGTTAATTCGCTAAAGGGAACTGAACATACAATCATTGTAATTGACGATCTCATGTTGGAGATGGATAAAACGTTTGCCGATACATTTACAATATACTGTACTCCCACCATCTTAACATAAGCGTGTTCTTCATCAATCAGAATCTATTTTTCAAAAATAGATACATGCGCGATGTGTCGTTAAATACGCAATATCTAGTCTTATTCGCGCAACGTAGAGATGTATCACAAATTGGGGTTTAGCAATCAAATGTTCCCGAATCAGCGTAAGGAGTTTTTGGAAGTTTATAAAGAAGCTACAAGCACGCGTTACGGATATTTGCTTTGCGACCTTCATCCGCGAAACACGTTAAGAGTGCTTCTGCGAACGAATATATTTCCAAACGAGCCTGAAACGGTGTATATTCCAGAATGACAAAGAGACTAAAGAAATACCATGAATTATAAAAATCTATCATCGACTGCCCCGGGCAATGCAGCAGATGTTTATTAAAAATATCGACGCCGACTTTTTAAAATGCATCTGTGAAATCTGTCTTAACGTTATAATTGCAATGTATCATGAAAACCCACCAGAAGGCTCGCCTACGCCGCTACAAGAACATAATACGTTACACTCGCTCGTAAAAGTCAAACTGTAGCGAAGAAAAAACGAGTTATTGTGCAAACAGGAGGTCATTTCTCCCCATCTTATTTTCAGTTTTGGGCCCTTTACTGACTAGATTAATATAATGAAGAAAGTGGTAGTGATTCCCCACGAGGTGTACGCTTCACTGCAAAGAGACACGGATCTAGATCCCCGTAAAAGCAGACTTAAAAGAATGGAAAGCGAATTGTTAGCCCTATTAAACAGTGAAAAAACACCTGATGAGAAAAGAATCTTATACCAAGAAGCTCTGCAGAAATTTCTTCACGAGTACGAAAATTATAAGAGCCCTACGGAGATTCCTGTGGTTATTAGGCACAGCACGGGGGACGATGGCGACATAGGACCTGTACCCGACGATACAGCTGATCAACCAAAAAGATTAGCCACACAACATATCGAACATGTATTAAAAAATACCCTCCCACTTACATTGAGGAGTAAAGGCTTAAGTCTTTATAATCTATTGAATGAGGATCCCGCCATACAATGGACCGATACAGGGGAGATCATTGTGGAAGGATCAAAGGTACAGGGATCGAATATCGTAGACATTGTCCATGATCTGGTGAGAAAGTGGGATAGGCCATCACCATCAGGATGGAAGCATATTAAAGCAAGACTACAACAAATAAATGTCCCTAAAACGTTGATAGGAAATCTGAACAGGTTAAAAGACTTGGAACACGCAACGCCTGTGACACAATTGAAGGCGCCGTCACCCCCTGCGGTAACACCTTTGAAGAGGAGCAAGAAGAGGTTAAACCAACCCTACCCACGTGCCTCTAAAATACGCAAATGGCTAACGTATTAACTAAACGTTATTATGACATTTCTACCCCATCCTCTTACGGCGGCGTAGATAGACTGCACGTTTACGGAGTAGGAAAAAAAGATGTTGAAAGATTTTTGAGGGAGCAGGACGCTTATACGCTTCATAAGCCTGTGAGAAAAAGGTTTAAAACAGCCAAGACAACGGCTTCCTCGATTGATTCTATTTGGCAAGCAGATTTAACAGACATGCAAAGATATTCTGTGTATAACGATGGTTACCGCTACATTCTATTCATAATAGACGTATTCTCTAGATATCTGTGGCTAGTTCCTCTGAAAAATAAATCACCTGAAACAGTTGCTAAAGCCACCAAAACGCTAATGTTAAAAGAAAACAGGGTTCCTGGCTATTTTTGTACGGATATGGGGAAGGAGTTTATAGGCCGTGCTTTTCAGAATATGTTGACAGAGTTTAATATCAGCTATTACACAACCAATTCTATACATAAGGCTTCTTTAGCTGAAAGAGTTCAGCGCACCATAAAGGAACGCATGCACCGTTATTTTACACATAAAAACACATACAGATTTCTAGACATTCTGGAACCATTGGCATCATCCTACAACCGCTCACACCATCGCACGATTGGGGCAACACCTAACGAAGTTTTAGAAAGAGGTACGCTCCCGAGAAGAGATGGACCACCACCACCACCACCACTCTGTGCGCTTCAAAATCAATGATTATGTAAGGCTGTCGCGTTCGGGGAATAAATTCGCAAAGGGTTTTGAGCAAGGATGGACACGCGAGATTTTTAAAGTTAGGGCTGTGAGACCTAAAGGTGTGATAATGATGTATTACATTGAAGATTTGAATGGGGAAGAAATCTCAGGAGGCTTTTACCGCGAGGAATTGCAGAAAGTTGCGTTTAATTTAGAAAAAAATGTGTTTAAAATTGAGAAAATTTTAGGAAGCAAAGGTTCAGGAAGGAGAAAAATGTACCTGGTGAAATGGCTAGGGTACCCAGAAAGCTTCAACACCTATATAAAAGCTGATGCAATAATGAAGCTTAAATAGTATGCAACATGGCTCCTAACCATTTCTACGTCACACTCCCGTCCTCCTCGTCCCTGTCTGTACACCCTAACAACACGCTAGCCAACTTTGTAACAGAACTCCATGGGCACATTGAATTGGGTCGTGATTCGTATGAGGTGGGGATATGCGAAATTCAGCTGGACACCGTCTTTTTAAATATTGAACATGAAGAAACCGTTTTTACGATTCTTAGAGACATTGACGAGTGTGAAAAAGCTGGGGTAGCTATGGATGAAACTATGCGCATCGCTTGGACTAAGATTGCACGGTATTACAGTACAGAAGTAAGACTAGGGCCGGGTCAATATGGTTCGGCCGAGGATGTTGTGAGAGGCTTAAACGTAAGTTTAAGAAACTCAAACCTTACGAATGATTTAGTATATGAAATCGTAAACAACCCTGCACATACACTAATCCTAAAATCAAAGACTAACAGATGTCTTAAAGAACATAGAAAGTTCAAAATTCTAACCAACGGCCGATATAGCGCAGCCTTCCAAAGAGACACATTTCACGAGACACAGTATAACTTGTCCAGATTAATGTATCAATTGAAGATGGAGAAATTGGCTGAAAGGTCCCCAGACATGTGCTATATTTACAGTAATATAGTGGAGCACCAGTTTGTTGGGGATACCCAGGCACGCCTGCTGCGCATTGCTCACATCCCCAACCATAGAGGAAGGAGTTTGAGTATTACATATGACAGACCCCATTATGTGAATGTCGCAACTAATTTAATAACCAATATCACAATATATATAAGAACGATTGAGGGCGAAAACTTCCCATTCGGTAACGGGAGCTTAACAGTGAAGCTACACTTTCGACGCACTGAGTTATAATGGATAGAAAGCCTTTCACCGTCTATCGAGGGATGCGATACCAGCGCGGTAGTGGACTTGGATCCATTTTTTCATCCATACTACGTACGGCTGTTCCTTTGCTGAAGAGGGGTGCCAGATACCTTGGAAGGAAAGCGCTACAATCAGGCCTTAACACTGCAGAAGACATATTGGCCGGGGCTAAACCTAAAGAAGCCCTAAAAAAACATTTAAAGCGTACACGGAACGAAATCATCAAAGATGCAAAGAGAAAAATGCGTGGTGGCGGGAAGAAGAAGAGGCTCCCCGGAAGAAGAAGAAGGGGTCACGTGGTATTAAACGTAAAAGGCTATCAAAAAAGAAATGCTGTAAGCGAATGAAACCTATGGTTGACCACTTTTTTGACTGATATAAGCTAAGGATATTGATCTCATGAATCATAGTTTGTTTACCACTTGTCGAGAGAGGAGTCACTATTTCGCCATGGCACGCTTCATCCACCCATGTAGTTCACAATGCTGTAAGTCGGAGCTGTCCTTTTTTGAGCTCCCGCCAACCCAAGTTTCTATTGAGCACAGTGACTTTATTACAATTAACCCTTTAAACACAATTAGTTCCCCGAGTGCACCTATAGAATTCGTGATACCCAGCTCAGGTCCTTACTTTTTTGATCCAAGCTGTGTGCACATGTACGCTAAGCTACGTATAGCCCATTCTGATGGAACGGCCTGCGATGACAAATATGCTGTATACCCTGAAACAAACTTTCTGCACGCCATATTCAACCAGTGTGACGTATATTTAAATCAGACCAACATATCGGCAGGCACGGGGTACTATCATCTACGAGCCTATTTGGAAAATGTCCTCAACTTTTCCAAAGAAGCGAAGGCTACCTTTTTAAGTGCGGAGGGATATTATCAAACTAAAGATGAAAATAGTATAAAGGACAAATTTAAAAATTCTAAAAAGAAAATATACGAGTGTTTTGGACGGTTGCACACAGATTTCACTTTCCAGGAGAAGTTGCTTGTGAACGGGGTGGATATGAAAATAAAGCTCACCCGCACGAGTCCTGAGATCTGCTTAAATCTGGATGCGAATCAAGAAGAGGGCGCAAAGTCCGTTGTGGTTCACATTATGGACACATACCTCCGCGTACGGCGAGTGAAATTAAGTTCACCAAAACAACTAGAAATTGAGAAAAATTTACTAAACGCTACAGTGAAATATCCTATTAACAGAGTGCAGATCAAACTATATACGGTTCCTGCAGGGTTGGCATCGAAGCAGATAGAAAACATTGCCCTGGGAAATCTTCCTAAAAGGATATTAATCGGCATGCAGGACCACGCTTCGGTGAATGGAAAATATAAAAAGAGTGCCTTTAAATTCGAGAATTTCGGACTTAAAAATATAACTCTATACGTTAATGGCACTGCTTTGGGTGGAACAATGGGTACGGACTATTCATCAGACGCTGTGTTACCTCTTTGTGCCAGAGCCTATAGTAATCTGACCCATATTGCAGGTGATTGTGATGAGCTTGGTAATGGGGTAACGCAGGAAGAATTCATTGATCAATTTAACCTTTATCCGTTTGACATTACACCTGACTTATCTGCTAGCGTAAATACCCATTTAACACCACAGCAGAGCGGTAACATCTCAGTGCGGCTGGAATTCGCCAAGCCTATAGACGCTCCTATTAGTGTACTAGTATATCTCGAATCGCAAGCCCTAATAGAAGTAGATAGATTTAGAAGCGTTATCACTGACTTTTAAAATGGATGCTAATACACTTCAGAAAGTAATGGAGCGAGTCACACGTTCCAAATTTATCGGCGTGTTTGCGAAGAATGAAACATTGAGTTTGCCAAGTACGCGAGAATGCGGTAGTCTTATTGTGAACACAGACATCATCGGTAATGAAGGGATTCACTGGATCGCTGTCTATTTTAAAAATAGACAGCGCCTGTACTATTTTGATTCACTCGGTACTCAACCCTGGAGTGACCCTATTATTGTAAAATTTCTCGCTCAGTTACATATTCCCGAAGTTGTATGGAACCCATTTCGTATGCAGGGATATTTTACTAATGTTTGCGGAATGTACTGTGTCTCATTTCTCATGCATATGTCAAATGATAAAGAATTTATAAATTTTTTAAATTTATTTGACCCGTGTCACACTCACCGAAACGATGAAATGGTATGCAGACAGATAAAAAACCGTTTTCCAATTGTACGTACTCGTTGTATATTATAATGTTTTTGTTCGTATATTTGTATATTCGTTTATTGTACTGATTTCTTTCATTTAATAAATTTATGAAAATATATTGCGTCTTCTTATCCCAAAAAGATCGAAAAACACTTACATTATTTGACATTGTTGACTGATTAGTATATCATCCGTATTCCCTTCAAAAGATTGTATAACTCGTGTCAAATCCTCATCGGACCTTAAAGGAAAACATATACAGAGTATACAGACAGACAGATCCCCATTATGTGAAGATATCTTTGGTTCGAGGAGTGAACGCCATAAAAATTTCGATTTTAGCATAATGGGGAAATAACATTGATTGACATTTTTGGCGAGTATCTATTTGACGAAATACTACAACTCTCCGTATATATATAAAATCGAATTATGGACACTTACATTTCTATGGTAGTCCCTTGCGTCGGATTGTAAGGAGCGTCACTGCAAATATCTTCTACGGTTTGCGTCGAAAATAGTTCGCCACAATCAGCAGCATTGAAAAGACTAATTGTGGTTAATGCTGCAGTATCACGTTCTTCATACAAGTCTGGGGAGACGTACAGGTCCATGGTGGAGGATGTGTGACACTGCTGACTGATCAGTATATCATCCGTATTCCCTTCAAAAGATTGTATAACTCGTGTCAAATCCTCATCGGACCTTAAAGGAAAACATATACAGACAGACAGACAGATCCCATTATGTGAAGATATCTTTGGTTCGATTACCAATTTCGATTTTAGCATGATGGGGAAATAACATTGATTGACATTTTTGACTAGTATCTATTTGACGAAATACTACAACTCTCCGTATATATAATAAAAAATTATGGACACTTACATTTCTATGGTAGTCCCTTGCGTCGGATTGTAAGGAGCGTCACTGCAAATATCTTCTACGGTTTGCGTCGAAAATAGTTCGCCACAATCAGCAGCATTGAAAAGACTAATTGTGGTTAATGCTGCAGTATCACGTTCTTCATACAAGTCTGGGGAGACGTACAGGTCCATGGTTGATTATTCACTGATGCGAAAATAGCTACTGTTACTCCCAACTGAAAATATCCCCTTTTATATGCACATTCGCCAAGCTCCGCCCAAAAGACCAGATGTTCGTAGTGATTGGCTGCCGATGTAGCTGGGTGGAGCTATGACGTGTACCAATCCGCTATAACGAGACCGGACGAGTAACATATATAAAATCGAATTATAGGCACTTACATTTCTATGGTAGTCCCTTATATTATATTTTTTACTTACAAATTATTAGTATTGTTTGTTAACATAATTGTTAACTTATTTTATAATAAAGAAATTATATCCTAATTATATTTTAAAAAGAACATTCGGTTTCAACGTTAAGCTGTGGTCTAAGGCGGCGTGGCATGAATAAATACTAAAATAAAATTAAATGTTAAAAATCTTTATTCATACGTTATTAAAAGTTAAAAATCTTTATTAATAAAACAGGATAGAAGCATATGAAAGTCAAGGTAAACTATAGTTGCAAATTATAGTTAGGTTATACGATGTTTTTCGGGCATACTACTGCCTCGGGTTAAATGATCCTGTTATTTTAAATCACGTATTTGAAAGAGTTAATCATTATTGCTACATAGAAAAAATCGTGCATTACGATGTTTTTCGGATATACTACTGCCTCGGGTAAATGGTCCTGTTATTTTAAATCACGTATTTGAAAGAGTTAATTATTATTGCTACATAGAAAAAATCGTGCATTACGATGTTTTTCGGATATACTACTGCCTCGGGTAAAATGGTCCTGTTATTTTAAATCACGTATTTAACGACACATCGCGCTCATTTCTATTGCTATATATGGCTCTAGGATCGGCCCTGACGAGATGTACACGATTTATATATATATATATATATATATATATATATATATATATATATTGGAGGGGGGAGATCTCTCACCCGTTCTTCGGCCCGACCCCGTTTCATTGTAGAAATAATAATAATAATAATGATAATAAGAATTGATGTGCAAGGTGTTTGCAGTTAAGATGTAGTTTGTCTGTAAAAAGTTATTTATTAATAAGTAGAATTTAATTGGCTTCAAATTATATTTTTAAAAAACATCCCATCATTATATTTCTATATGACACCATACAAAATACGCGTAAATATTTTCATTGTAGAAGTAATAACAATGACAATATTAATATCTGAAGTCAGTGGTGATTTCTGCTCGAATAGCTTAAACCATCGACCCGAAAAAGGTCCCTAGAGACACGATTCGAACGAAAAAGGTCTCTAGGGACACGAATCGAACGAAAAAGGTCTCTAGGGACACGATTCGAACTGATTTAGCTTCTGCCTTTCATCGTGTGTGTGTGTGTGTGTGTGTGTGTGTGTGTGTGTGTGCATGAGTTGTTTATTATATATATATATTTTTTTTTTTTTTTAGTTCAGGAAGAACCGATTCGCCTCTATTTAAAGGGCATATCTCAGCGGAAAAACAAAGAAAAAGTGAGAGGAAAGACAGAGGAAAAAGAAAGGGTGGAGGGGACAGTCGAAGTGGAAAAAGACCAAGGATGACAAGGACTGCAGGGTCGAGCCCCATCATCCTTGGGTGCTTGGGCCGGGAGGGCGCACATTATATATATATATATATATATATATATATATATATATATTATATATATTGTGTGTACGTTTTTCCCACTGTTATTCGTGACTTAAATATTTATAATAAAAATCAAGTGTCTAAAAAAGTTATTTAATAAGCAGAATTTAATTGGATTCATTGTAGAAGTAATTATAATGGCAATATTAATATTTGGAACATTGGGTTACTTATCGAGCTGTCTTTAAGAAAGGTCTCTCGCAAGCAGATTTTCTCCGAAACCAACCTCGCTATAGTGGACTGTGTTTTCATCTCGTTTGGTGGAATTGTATCGTAAATTATCGTATTTCGAATTGTATCGTAAATGATCATTTCGTTTCGTTATTCGTGAGGGCTGAATTATGGATAACTATGTTATTTGTTTCGTTCATCTTCATGTTTAATGAAGCTGGGTATCCTTATAAAATTTCGTTTCTGTCTAACGAATTATTTATTGGGTAACTTTGTTAATTCTATTATTGCGTAAATCTTTCTAATGTGTTACTGAATAATAGAAGATATATATTGTGGTATTTTATATATATATATATATATATATATATATCAGAAGATATTTAAAAGACTGATATAATTATAGTAAACTTATATCGAAATAGTTACCCATAAAATTAATTGTTTTCTATTATGGCGTTTTCGAAGGTAAACTATGTTATTTGCTTCGTTCATCTTCAAGGAAGCGCAAGTTAATGTTATATTTTGCATATAATCCACTATATACGTCTATTGTAAAACACTATATTCATCTATATTTCAATTAAGTGTGTAATTATTTAATTCATCTACCATATTGTGGTACACAATGCTTATATATATATATATATATATATATATATATATATATATATATATTTCTATAATTCTGTTTTCTATGGTTGGTTGAATTATGGATAACTACGTTATTTGCTTCGTTCAACTTCAAGGAAGCTAAGTACTCAATGTTCCAAATATTAATATTGCCATTATATACATCTATTGTAAAACACTATATACATCTATATTTCAATTAAGTGTGTAATTATTTAATTCATCTACCATATTGTGGTACACAATGCTTATTAGAATACATGGCGCTATCTGGAATACCTTGCGCTATCTGGCAACTCAGCCAGAATAGAGGATTATAAAAGATCGCGAAGCTGGTGAAGAACCATTCCCCCCTCGGCTCCGGCCGAGTAAGGAGCTCTGCTCCTTCTATTTCAGGCCCTTTCGTAAACCCCATAGTGGCCTCTTAGGTTAGGGAAACGAAAATAAATTGGGGGAGAACTCCACTCTGTCCTTCAGGTGTCTCTCTCCCTCCTTCAGCTCTCTCTCTCCTGCATGTATCTTCCTCCTTCAGGCGTCTCTCTCTCTCTCCTGCATGTTTGCCTCCAGCATGTGTACATCCAGCATGTGTACTCCTGCATGTGTGCGTGTACCTCCAGCATGTGTACCTACTGCATGTGTACTCCTGCATGTGTGCGTATGTGTGTGTGTACCTCCAGCATGTGTACTCCTGCATGTGTACCTATCCTCTCTCCTTCAGGCGTCTCTCCCTCCTACAGGCATCTCTCTCTTCTTCAGGCGTCTCTCCCTCCTACAGGCATCTCTCTCTCTTCTTCAGCTCTCTCTCCTTCAGCTGTCTCTCTCTCTCCTTCAGGCGTCTCTCCCCCCTTGGCTCAGCCAACTGGCTGATTCTGGCTGATTAGGAGCCTATAAAACAACGCCAGCCCGGCTGGAAGTCTTAGTGTGCACTTGGCTCCTGCCAGGTGAACACCTCTCCTCCTTTCTCTCCTCCTCTCTCTCTCTTGGGGGATAACGCCGCCTCCAAGTTTCCCCCCCACCCCCCTTTCCCCCCCCCCTTTGCAACAACCCCCTCCTCCCCTTTGCAACAACCCCCTTTGCAACAACCCCTCCCCTCCCCCTTTGCAGCAACCCCCCACCCCCCTTTGCAACAACCCCACCCCCTTTGCAACATTACATAATAACCTGCAACATTCCTGCACTCTCCCCTTTTGCGGCTATACTACTAATGTCTCTTGTTTCAAGAACCTACAGCAAATCGATTTTCGAAAGATACAATGACGCAAAACATTGAAACTGGTTTAGCAAATTTGCGTAACGATCAAGATCTATTCACGTCACTTTTGGCAAGCTACCCAAAGCGAATTCAGGCTGTCTTGGAAGCGAATGGCGGGAACACCAAGTTTTAATTGTTTCTCATTAAATGCAGGATTAAATTCTCTTTTGTAAGGTATGTTCACTTTTACTGTACCTCTAATGGTTTAGGGCTTTAGGCCATGGGCGGGGGGGCTAAAGTTTATTGGAGCCCCGTACAATGGTGAATACAATTACCCCTGAATGTTGTAGAAGATGTATGGTGCGTATTCCAGGAAGTGTGTATGATAAAACATTGAAACCGAGATTACTTCATGTATCGAAGCTGAAAAATTCTCTAATCACTTATCCAGTGTAATCGGAAAATTTTAAATATGCGGATAATTTACCAGTGCGACTCGATTCTTTCATGTTGGAACAACCTCATACACGAATCCGTGTTACTATCGCTTGGGAGCGTTCATGAGGCATCCCGTATGACTCATTCCCCACACCCCTCCCGCCTCCACCCACCTGCGTCGTCTGATCCAACGCTGAACTCAACGTCTCATAACTGCCTCAAAGATTGACTCGGAAGGACGTGCTCTCCAGAATTCTCGACATCGTTATCAACATCAACAGAATACAAAGAAGAGATGGAGGTCCCGTTGTCCAGTATCCTGTATACGACGTATCCGTCTTCAAATCTGTGCGTATGTTTAAATGCAGTAGTGGTGCTATTAATTATGTACTTGAAACAAAATGCACACTTACAAACTCTGGTAAACGCAATGTTGTTCATTTAAATGTTGAGGTGGTGTCTAAAATGTTGATTGAGAATGGTCTGAGGACGGTTATAAAATACCTGTAGGTGTGGCTGCAAAAAGAGAACAGATTAGTGATGCACCCTCATAGGCCGTTATTTGTACAATGTATGTAAACAGTGTTACTAATCAACCATGTGTCGATATACGATTGATGTGGAAGAACAATGGCGATAATGGAGCGCTCGTCCCTACCCGAAATCGTGTTATTCTCAAAAGATTATTTGAAATCACCGGCTTTCGTAAGCTAAAGCCTATATTAGAGTCGCGTAATGCTGATATGCCTTATTTCGACACAGTTCTTGAATTCGCGTTCACTGTGCTGCTCGACGATTTTACCGTGTACCGAGACGAGCAAGAGGAGACATATTTAGAAGATACAGATCGCCTGAAAGACCAAAAGCTTTGGAACGTTGGTTTAGAACGCTGCAAGCCGTGTCTCATATTCACCGTTCATCCGGAAGATTTATATCTTTATATAAGATATAGCGGCTGTCATGATTTCCATTAGAAGAGTTCCTTAATTGCCGATATGAGTGAAGAAGAAAATTTTACAGTTGAAAAGGTCAGC
Source organism: Bathynomus jamesi (assembly GCA_023014485.1). Classification (NCBI taxonomy): domain Eukaryota; kingdom Metazoa; phylum Arthropoda; class Malacostraca; order Isopoda; family Cirolanidae; genus Bathynomus; species Bathynomus jamesi. The sequence continues at coordinate 380,610 of JAJOZX010003490.1, forward strand.
GAGGAAAGATTAAGTGCACGTTTGGAAAGGACTGTTTATAAACTTGAATTTAATGATAATGTTGCAGCAAGCGATGTTATCTTTGAACGTGCTTTTGAGTGTATTCTATTCGTGTCTAAAGAGCGTGACAGTTTTACTTCCAATTGTAATGTGGGTGCAAAAATAGTGTTAAACGAGCTGAAAGCCCTTTATATTGCATATAGACCGCCGCATCCTTTGAGCGGCGAATTAATGTTAAATCGCATTTATTGTGTACTACAAAGCAACGAGGCTGTAAATGTGGCGGCGATTACGTGCGAGTTTACCAGTTCGTTTAAACGGTAGAAACTGACCTTGAAGTTTGTATCCACATTTTTTGCCTCATGCGTAATATATATATATATATATATATATATATATATATATTAAATAAGTCTTGTATGTATTATTTCGGGTTTACGTCTACTGTACAGTATATACATATTTTAACTCATCTTTACTGATTAGTTTGTTATTTTATGGTTGATACAGCTATATGTTAAATAAATCAGATCAATGTTTTCGCATGTTTTAATTCTCCTTTACACTGCCTGAAAAATGTTTTATATCAGTATATATATATATATATATATATATATATATACATATATACAGTATATATATATATATATATACACAGGGCGTCCCAAAAAAATGTATACACACTTTAAATAATTATAAAGGCAGTGTTTATTAAAATACATTTCATTTTCAAAATGTAATAGAATCTACAGACATTATTTAATTGTTTTGTCAACGCCAGTTTTCAAACCGACGTCCGTTCAGGTCCAGGCACTGCTGATAACGCGAAGCAATGGAATCGCAAACATCACGAAACATTTCGTTTGGTATTTGTGTGCATTATCGTTCAATGGCTGCTCTCAATTCAGCGACTGTTGCAGGTTTTATAGCGTAGACTTTGTCTTTTAAGTATCCCCATAAAAAAGTCTAGTGGTGTGAGGTCTGGTGAACGCGGAGGGTATTCTACGAAACCCCTTCGTCCAATCCACATCCACATCGTGCCAAGTACCACTCGCAATACTCCACTCTTCGGTCCGGATCATCTTCATTAATAGCATGGACTAATCTTGGAATGTAACTTTTCCATTGACAGCGCTTCAAAATGCGTTGGACAGACGATTCTGAAATTCCTACCTCACGACTCGCTTGCCGCACAGATTTTCTTGGACTTTGGTGATACGTTTCCAGTACTCTTTCTTGCTTTGTGGGGCTTGTCGATGTCCGTGGTCTTCCGGAACGCTTCTTGTGGACATTCTGAACAGTTCTATCGGCTTCAAACTTATCTCTAATTCGAGTGATGGTAAGTCGCGTTGGGGATCTGTTTGAAACTCCCTCTTAAACTGTCTTTGCACTTCAACTGCGTTTTCACACTTCCAGTAGCATTTTAGAATGAATTTCCTTTGTTCAAAGCTTAGTCTGACTGCCATTATTAATTCTAATTGGTTTAACTTGGAAAGAAAGAAACATCAATTGAGCTATCAGCTGTTAAAGTGTGTATACATTTTTTGGGACGCCCTGTATATATATATATATATATATATATAATATATATATATTACACACACACACACATATATATATATATATATATATACGCATATATATATATATATACACACATATATATATATATTATATATATATATATATTACACATCTAATATATATATATACATATATATATATATATATATATATATGTATATATATATATATATATATATATATATATATAAGTGTATATATATCGTTCATGTCGTTCATTTCGTTTCGAATTCGTGCTTTTAGCTCATCCAAGTTTGCTGGCCGGCTGTTATACACTTTATTCTTCAGGTATCCCCCAAAAGAAGAAAGTCTGAAGAAGAGAGGTCTAGTGAGCGAGGAGGACAGGGCACATCACCGAAATTTGAAATCAGTCGTTGAGGAAACAACTCACGAATCACAGCCATGCTAATTCTCGCTGTGTGAGCGGTTACACCATCTTGTTGAAACCATAAATTTTCATGCTCTGGTAGGATCTGTAATAGGGCGAAGTGAAAAACCCATTTTTCGAATTGTCAAATTGGTTAGTGTGGAAAATGTGTGGAGTAGTGAGGAAATAAGCTGGTATAAATTTAAAATCATAACATTAATATCTTCAGGTGCCACAATGACCTTCAATATTGAAAAAAATTGAAAAAAGCAGATTTTAACCAATAAATACAGAAGAGTCCACGATGCACAATAGACAAGAATTTATTCACACTTGTATAAAAATAGCTCAGTCAACCTTTAAAAAAAGTTTCTATTCTCTAAAAACAGTTTTCTATAGTCAGCTCACTCAGCTGTCACGTGAGTACCTCGGTTCAGTGTAGCTGTCGCTCTCGTAGCAGGTGGGTGTTCTGTTGTTGGCGTTACTCAGATAGTCTAAACTATATTTTCTTATATATTTTGCATTTCTGTATTGTGTTGCCCTAAGTTTGCCATGTACTATTAACTGAAATTAACGTATAATTGATATTAGCTCTTTCTTTTTCAGATTTGTATACTTTCAAAATGTCTCGAGTTTGTGCAAAATCAACCAGGGCCTCAACTGAGTGCCCATGTTTGGTATGGGGGAAGATTTGTGGCACAAGAATCTTCCTACATACGAAGGAGTTTTTAAATATTACTTGTTTGTAAGAAACGATTTGAAACAGAATACTAATAAAGATCCTTCAATATCTCAAATATTAGAACAAGTTGTTGATAAATTGAAAACAATTTGGGAAAGTGCTTCCGTCCCAATTCTGTCAGAGAGGCGAATTGAAACAATGTTCAGAAGCTACCACGAAAAGTATCGTGTCATTATGAAGCCATACCAAAGCAGAAAAAATTCTGAAGCTTACAAAGCAAAGATTGATATGTTCAAAAAAGAAGCACACACGAAACTTTTTCACATTGCAGCGTGCAAGTGCAAAGTACAACACAATGTTCTTGTCCCAAAGAAAAAACGGTTCCAAAGGAAGAAGTGACGTTCCTCTTAGATCAAAGGAGTGAAAGAAAACTGTTTATTGATAGAGTAGATATTACACTCTCAAAGAAAAAAGCATTTACGTTGCTAAGAAAGCAAAAAGAAGCTGTGAGGCTCACCAAAGAATCTTCACAGGAGAAATTGCAGGATGCAAATGTTGAATTATCATCATCGACATCAAATAGTGAAAGTGAATCTGGCGAAATATCAGACGATACATTTCCAGAGCCAGTTAGCTCGAAGAAAAGCTCGAACAACCTGAAGAACAATTATTCAAGAAAAGGAAAACTACAAATCTACCTTCAGTGGCTACTGCTTGTGACAGGACTGCAGTTTCAGATCGAGCTGCAGCATTCATTGTTAGTGCAGTATTGCAAGATATTGGAGAAGTTTCTATTGACAATACATCTGAAGTAGTGGATAGGAGTAAAATCAGAAGAGAAAGACAAAAGAAGAGATCAGAAATTATGAAAGATCAAAATCAGGTCCCAATCAGAGGAATCTATTTTGATGGTCGAAAAGATTCTACACTCTTCCAAGAAAAAAAAGAGTCCAAAGTATATCAGAAGAAGGTAACAGAAGAACATATCACTTTAGTGAGAGAACCTGGTTCAGATTATTTGGGCCATTATTCTGTGAATTCTGGATCAGCTGAAGAAATATGTAAAGGAATGTTTGAGTATATTGGAAATAATGACATGAACCTGGAAAACCTTGTTGCCATTGGATGCGATGGTGCAGCAGTCAACACTGGAGAAAAGGGAGGCGTTATAAGGCTTATAGAATTGAAGCTGAAGAAGCCAGTTCAACATTTAGTGTGCCAGCTCCATGCCAATGAATTGCCATTACGTCATTTAGTTGCAAAGCTGGATGGAAAAACATCTGGCCCCCGCGGATTCACCGGTCCTATTGGCAGGGAATTAGAGAACTGTGAGAGTCTTCCTATTGTCGAGTTTGAAAGGATTGATGCTGAGGAACCAACTGTAGACTGTGAAGATCTTAGCACCGACCAAAAATATCTAATTGATATTCATCAGGCCATAACAAAGGGATATTGCTCTCCAGATCTTGCTCATCGTAGTCCAGGCAAAATGGCACATTCACGATGGCTGACTACAGCAAATCGTTTGCTTCGTCTATACGTTTCAACTGTAAGTCCATCTGAGAACCTCATGAACATTGCTTCTTTTATAATGAAGGTCTACATCCCAATTTGGTTTTCTATTAAGCAAAGTACGTCTTTTGTCAATGGCTCAAAACATGTTTTCAAAACTATTGAACTAAGAAGAACACTGAATGACGAAGTAAAGGATATTGTAAACCCTGTCATACAAAGAAATGCATTTTTTGCAAATCCAGAAAATATTCTAGCATCAATGATTCATGATGACCGCAGCGCCATAAGAGAATTAGCGTGGAGGCGAATAAAGAAAGCAAGGCAAACAAACAAGGAAAAAGTTGTGAGGCGTTTCACAGTACCTGTTATTCAATTTGAAGCTACTGATTATACTGATTTAATTAATTGGCAAAAATGCATTGTCACTGAACCACCTGTGACAAGACACCTGACAGAAAATGAGATTGAAGAATTCATAGAAAACAAGAGTACCCCTCCATTCGAGAAATTCCCTTGTCATACACAAGTAGTAGAAAGAATGGTAAAATTAGTGACTGAAGCATCATCAAAAGTATTTGGATTGAACGCGCGAGATGGCTTCATAAGATCAACACTTCAGTCACGTAAAAAAATGCCATCATTCGAAAGTAAAGCTGAATATAAAGTTTAAATAAAACGTTAATAGAAAAAAATATGCGCAAGGATGGGTGGTTGGGAGGGCATGGGTGGAGCTCGACACGCAGCCACCTGCTCGTGGTGAGTTCTGGATTATTTAGATCATTAATCAAAAGAACATTGATCTAAATAAACTAAGAGCTGCGTAATTCAGTAACTATTTTGGTAATTGGAACACTTAATATATAATAATAACAAGTAAGTTTCAGTTATTGTACTAATGCAGAATATAAGAAAATCATTATATTTCACTTTTTTCGACGGCTTTGTGGCACCTGAAGATATAATTTCGCAGGACTAATATTTATGCACAGTCATTATCTATAGCACCCACATATTTTCCGCACTAGCCATATTTGAATTTCGAAACAAAGTTTAAAAACCTCATTTTCGATCCGCCCTAATCTGTAAGCTTGGCGTAGGAAATGTTTCCAACATGTGAGTATAGCGTTCTGATGTAACTGTGACACATTGATCATCTTCACTTTCAAAGAAGTAGGGTCCAATGATTCCTACAATTGATACTCCACACCAAACTGTCACTTTTGAAGTTCACGTGGATTATGATTGGCCCAGTTCCTTTTAAGTGGAAATGATGTGCCTCATCAGTCATTTAAATAAGCATTTTTGGATTGCTAGTCAATAACGTCATGAACTGATGATAACATTGCAAACGTATTTCCTTGTCATGTGCTTTGAGCTGTTGCACAAGCTGAATTTTATATGGGTGAAGGCTCAAGTCCGCGTGTAAGATCCGCTGTACACTTCCTTCAGACATGCCTAAAGCTACAGAATGCTTGCGTGCCGACCTCCTAGGACTGCGATGCACAGACTCCAACACTCGGGCTATATTCTAGGCGTATGAATAGAACGATGACGACCAGGTAGTTTCTTACTTGTCATAGACCCTTCACGCTATTGTTTGACCCATCGACGAATTGCATTAGGAGAAGGAGCTTCCCTTTTAATAAACTGTCGTCGAAATCCTCGTTGCGATTCTGTAATTGAACCAGTTTGAATATACAGCTCCACAGCACATACGCGCTCACACACTGTCCAACGCTCCATGGTAAACTAAACTGCAAGGTCAATGCTATATTTCAGTCCTGCATATACTCGCACCCTCAGTGGAATTACCTGCAATTAAAATTTCAGAACACTTCACTATTTCTGCCGCACCGTATATATATATAGGAGGGGCGACAAGCTTGACCTTCGCGAAATCATCGCGCGGAAGCTTTGTAAGGTTGTAAGGTTATATATATATATATATATATATATATATATATATATATATATATATATATATATATATATATATATATATATATCAAAAACCGTTCAAGCCAGAAAAATAACAAAGTACATACATGGAAATAGCTTTATATATACACTCAGTATATATATATATATATATATATATATATATATATATAATATATATGAAAATTATTTCACGAAAGTAACACGTGAAATATATTTATGATGAATAAAACCACGAAGGAAAGGAAACACAAAAAGGTTCTTTGCAGTTGAATGTATATATATATATATATATATATTATATTCAGCTTGGCCTAAGCCAGTACGGTCGACTGTGGCAGCTGGCTGCTGACTGGCAGTCAGGAGCCACAGTCAGTGTTGTCAACTTGGGTTACTTTTCGCAGATTGGGCTACTTTTTAAAGTCCCAGTAGTATAGCCTCAAAATGTTGCATAATATTACGTAATGTTGCAAGAGTGCCAACCCCCCTTTGTTGTATGAGTGCCAACTCCCAACCCCTTTCTTGCAAGGAACCCCCACCCTCTTGTTGTCAACCCCCTGCCCCCTTTGATGCCAGGGCACCCCGTTTTGTTGCCAACCCCAAAATGGGACTGCAAGGGGTATGCAACCTGGAGTTATCCCCCAAGCTGATTTCCTCGAAAGGGGAGCGCCAACCTTTGTTGCCAACCCCAAAGTAGGACGGCAAGGGGTATGCAACTTGGAGCCGGAGTTCTCCCCCAAGCTAAACCCCCCAAAGGGACATACCTAACCTAAGGGAGCCTCTTTGGGGGAGAAGGGGACGCCTCACCCCCCAAAAGGGCAGAAAGAGATAGCAAGAGAGGAAGAGGAGAGAAACCCAGAGCTGGGTGTTCACTCGGCTGATTGCCGAGCTCATATGGAGTTCTTCAGCCACCTGCCGCTACTTATAGGCCCCTAATCAGAGAGTTGGCTGCTGGGCAGCCAGATAACGCCATGTGCTTATTTATTCCTTATATTATTCAGCCATTTGGCTGTTGAGTTGCCAGATTCGTTATTTATTAATTTCATTCACATATTAATCAGCCAGCAGGCGCCACAGCCAGTTGGCTGCTGAGTTACCAGATAGCGCCATGTATTTTAATTAAGCATATATTAATCAGCCACGCTCAGTTGTCAGATAGCGCCATGTGTTTAATTATTCCTTATATTATTCAGCCATTTGGCTGCTGAGTTGCCAGACTCGTTATTTATTAATTTAATTCATATATTAATCAGCCAGCAGGCGGCACAGCCATTTAGCTGCTGAGTTGCCAGATAGCGCCATGTATTTAACTATTCCTTATATTCCAGTTGGCTTAGAAGGCTGAGCTGTAAGCTTCGTTACTTATCTATTCGCTAAATAGCAATTAATTAATTATCCCGTTTTAGAAACAAGTGATATAAGCGTGTTCAAGGAATAAATAAAACACCATTACAACGTCCTGTTTATTAATTAATGGATATACAATCGGGCATATATATGATCAAATAATAGAACGGAAAATATATAGCCATACAAAGCATAGTATTAACAAAATATTAGAAAAATATAGTTATATTAATTATATAATCATACAAAACATAGTATTAACAAAATATTAGAAAGATATATAGTAATATTATCATAAGTTATATTATCAAACATTAGTACAGGAAAAATATATAGTTATATTATCAAAAGTTATATTATCAAATATTAGTAGAGGAAAATATATACAAATCGTATAATCATATTATTACAGGAAATATATATATATATTCTCTTTACGGCCTACGATGCTAAACGCTAAATTCAACGGTGATTGATGCTATATCAACATCGCCATTACTCTGCACGATGTGGTAAAACCGTCCAAGCATCACCTCACCGCTTGACTGATATGACGGTCTATACTCGGTATAAATGGTTTTAATATCGTTCAATACTATTTTTGTACCCACTTTACACTCGGCAGGCAAGTTGTCTTTAAGCGCAGCTAGAACACATTCAAAAGCACGCACAAAAACGTCATCGTTGACCGTTACATTGAATACAAGTTTATAATCATGCCTTTCCAATCGGGGATTTTTTCTTATCGTCCCGAACTTTTCAATCGTGAACTCTTCTTCACTCGACATAGCGGCAATTCAAATATTCTACCAAATCATTACGACACTTATCCACTATATAGATGTACAGTTCTTCAGGGTGAACAGTGTAGGCGAACTCAGCCCTGTACCTCTCAAGCGTTTTGCACCAAAGCTCAGGATATTTCGAAGAATCTAAGCCTTTTAAATATGCTTCCAGAGCTAGTCCGTTCTCCCCCTGCTCATTCCTACATTCAGCATATCTGTCAAGCAGAGCGATGTAAGCGTATTCAAGCACTGTGTCAAAATAAACCATGTTTGTAATACGTGCATCTAATATAGCCTTCAGCTTACGGAATCCAACGATCTCAAACATTCTGTCGAGGATGAAACGGTTTCGTGTAGAAACAAGAACGTCATTTTCAGCAGTGTTCTTCCACATCAGTCGTATATCAATACATGGTTGATTGTTATTTACACTCACTGTACAAACAATGGTATATGAGGAGGCGTCACTAATCACCTCTCTTATTATACCTACGTCAGTGGGTATTTTATAACGGTCCTCAGCCCACCTCTCAACTACCACGAAGATTTTATACATCTCAAGATTTAAATAAATAAAGTCTCGTTTGCTCGCAGGCCTACAGTTCGTTTCAAGCACACAGTTAATGGTGCCGGTTTCCCGCCTGAACACACGCAACGACTTCGTCACGGAGACGTCGTACGAGGCGTTGAGAATGCTTCTCAAAAGGAGCTCCATCGTATTCACACAGTTCGAGATGACACGTCCACTCGGCGCAAGCTCTAAGAAGGCTATGAGCCACAGGAGGCAGGCAGGTAGGCAGGATCGGGTCGACGGGCGGGTGATTCACCCTGATTAAACGTGGATGTGTTTGTTCGAACTCGTATGATCCGTGAGGAGTGAGTCGCACCATAATCTAATGAAACGTGTACGGCGCTGACCCAACATGAATTGTTGTAACCCATTATATTGGGCAGATGTCTTGAGAAATTTTCCCGTACAAGAATTAATTTAGGTTTTAGTGTTTTATCACTACCACTTCCCTGAATACGCACCAGACAGTTTCCCTCAGGGTAAATTTCACGAGCTAAACACATTTTATAATGTTTTATCTCTCCTAAACATCTTCACATTGCGAGGCTGTTAGAGAGAAACATATGTTCATATTTATCCTTTTTATTTAACAGGCGATACTCATCTCTAAAATCTGTTAAAAACTCACATAGCCCTTTAGCCACAACTTCACTACAAACCTCATCATGATATATATTAATGTAGTGGTAAAAATACTTAAGATTGTCCATGATGACGAGATTTACATTTTCAGTCGTAGGGTATGAGTAATCGACATGGTGTAGCATGATATAATACCGTTTATCACACCACTCATCCACAAGACTCACTACCCATAACTGTTGTTTATCTTCTGAGCGTGCCGCTTCTTCTACCACGCGGTGCACGTGAGCCTTTATAAAGCTTAGTTCTATAACATACTTCAGTACATCATCTGTACTTCGAAATCCTACAATCCCCTCGCCAGAATATCCGTAGAGTATTTGAATAGCCTGACCCTTCGCACGATTCAATGCAGCCTTAAAAGATGCAGAGGAGGCGGGTATAGGAAGTTTTTCAGTATCCACTACATCTACGCACTTGACAGAATACCACTTCATAAATGCTGAACACCCGATATTAAAGGTGGTCATTTTCTTCTATGCAAGAGAATACACGTCTGAACTCAAGGGTATACAGAGGTCAACTGAGTACGGAAGGGTAGAGGTCTGCTCAGGTTGCGGCGTGATTCACGTCGCCGGTCTTACAGTGGGCGGAGCTTAACTTTTACTGCACATACGCACACACACGGAAAGTGAAACGCAAGTTGAAACACGATTTATTTAATAAACGAAATATTCAAGGTGTACATATTTACAAATACGTGTAATAAATAAGTTAACAATAGACATATCAAAGTGTATGGTATCCAAAGGAAAAGGTATCATAGGTACCAGGTAACTGGTAACGTTTCCTATAGGTGTTACGGCACACCTTTGTGCCCCTAAGTTCCTTCACGCCCCCTAGCTTCTGCGCCCGAAAATTGTGGGTGCCTACAATTAGTTGGGGAGGCCGTTCACCCTCATCATCGTCCAAACACACTAGATCCTTCAACGAATCAAAGTTAACGACCCGCCGATTCGCATGGTTAAGCGTGATGCCCTTAGCCTTCACGATATACTTCGTTTCATTCCCTATCCTGACCCGTACCCCCATAAATTTTAGGTCCTGTTGACACAAACGAGTCGGCGTATGCGTTGTCCCCATACTCATCCTTGATCTCGTCAGTCAGCTCGCCGAGGAATTCACCAATAGGGGGCATGTATTCGCCCTCCCTCTCTGTGAATATCACACTATCTGTATCGGCATACAAAACCCGACGCCAAAGAGAATGCAATAGACCCCAAAGTTCTTTGCGGGCGTAGGCCGTTGTGAAACTGGCCACAGGTATGTTTGTAACCCGTGAGGTATCTGTGGCCAATTCAGTATTGTTGTACTTTATTATGTAAGTATTACCTACATTCACAATCTCCATGACCTCTTTATCGGGGGCGTTGGCATAATCCCAGACTTCACTATAGCTTTGTGCCAAATGAACGTTCCCTTTGCCAGTATTCTGCGCAAATTTTCCCCAAAGACTGTTTAGACACAACTTTGCACTAAAGCGCTTGCTAGGGTTCTTTATAATTTGGGAGCGGTCAAGCTGTATACCTTCACGGTCACGATAACGTTGAATATAGGCCGACTTTTCATCTTCGGTATCAACCCCTTGCGGATATCCTGACGCCTCAAACTTATCCTTCAAAAATGCGTTTATATATGGTGTGAAAAGGTTGGGTAGCTTCTGAAACCTCCACACATCATGTATCTTCAGTATTCTATACCCATGGCGTACGGCTAGGGCCACCTCGGGACTTGTATATACGCCTCTGATCTTACGCTGGTGGGGTATATGGTTACAATCATCGTTATTCTCTTCCGCGCACTTCACGCAGAGGGGAAATATGAACTTGTGGTCGATAACGACGGGTAAGATCGGCATCCATAATTCGCGAGGGGGGAGCACGTCTACGAAAGAGAGTCCAAAGTAGCAATCATTCAAATTTCTTGAGAACTCGACGATGGAAGGCAGGCTAGGTCCCACCAGTTTCTCAGGCGCGCCCACGGGGTACGGGTTGTTTTTCATCACGTAGGGGTATAAAGAACAGAAATCGTATTAGTGGAGCTTCACGCCCTCCGTAGGTGGAAAGTATAGCTTGAATGGATTTGTACGCCCACCGAACAAGCTATCACCACATTTGAGAGGTTCCAGTACCATTGAACGCTTGATCGTGTTTATTTCTTCACGGTACTTCCCGTCTGTCTCCATCCGTGCATCATACTCATGCTCTCACAAGACTTTGTGAGTGAACTGAGACCCTATAAGTTGATCGCGGGTGCAGGTCCACGCAAGACAGTTGGCAGGAGATCTACCTTGGATATCTCCGACGATTCCACACTCAGGACGAGGACATCCATGCTACCAGCAACCGTAAAAGGAGCACACAGTCTTCTCGCCAGTGACACGGTTTTCACTTAGCCCATCAACCCAAAAAACACGACCATTAATTTTAATGGGTACTTCACCCGTGTTGCGGGCATGCTTTATGTATACACCTCCCTGTTGTTGTAGGCTAGTTACTGGCTCATACACCTACAAGTGTATGAGCCAGTAAATAGCTTTGTGGCCATAACTGCGGGGGTTGTTTCTGTGAATAATGGCTAAGGTGGCTTTAGGCATGAAGTTATTCTTGAACACCACAAAACATAATGACGCGATGGTGGTTGCGACTTGCAGCGGATCGCATTTGAAACGGCCTATGTACATCCTTCTAAAGGCCTGAAAACACACTCTAAGCACGCGCACACCATTCACGCAATAACGCTCACATTCATCAGCTATATTATAAGGATGACGTTCATTAAAGCTGGTGTAATATCGATCAAATTCTTCACGTTTATCTGTACTCATACAATCATAGTTAAAGTAATGTTTGGGTGGAGGTAGGCCTACGTAATTTAAAGTTTCGCTAGTGAGGAATGTGTAAGGGAAGTATCCTTTTGAAACTTCAGCTGCTAACCCCATCACCTTGGGTAGCTTTGCTAATTTACAAGGTGTGAATAATAAAGTATCTTTAAATTGTACATTACCTCTTATTTGCATCTGTATTAATTTGTTGCATCTTTTCAATGGGTCACCTGTAAATATCTCAGAGGACTCGTGCTCAAGCAGCTCCTTATAAAGGAACTGTGTGTCAAACTTTGCCCCGTTATGGGCGAGAATATACACAGACATTTTTTTGAACTTGTCGGCTAACTTGACAATATAGGACACAAATAGTTTCACAGGATTATCGTGGACGTTCGTTTTAAAAACGTTTGTCCGTTTACCACATTTGTGGCACTCATCACACTCGATCTCTATACACTCATCACAGATAGTTTGGCTCACGAGTAAATGTGGAATGACCTCTTTGGTTTCAGCGTTCGTGTATGTTTCTATATCGTAGTATACAGTTATACAAGGCTTGTTTTTAGGCTTTGTGTCTTTCGTATAACATACATGCTTTACTCCATCCCCCTTATATTCCTCCTGGCATGTAAGACAGTGAATTTCATCACATTTATGCCTAAATTTTCCCCAATTATCCATTGTGTGAAACATACCACATTCACAGATTCTCATTTTCCTGCACGTGCCAATTGATTTATGGAGCTCAAAACAGTTATTATTGAAAAATGTGCGTCTACACACATTACAATACCGCTTCTCAGCTTCAACTACACGACTTTCACATTTGGAACTTTTACACTGCTCACATACCATGTGACAATCTTTACAATGTTTCACTATATCATCCGCAAACTCGAGACACCCCTTACACAAGTCATGATGTCGTCCATATTTTCGACTTTTATCATAACTTGCGTAAAGCCCCCTTATATTACGGATGGGGAGATACGTTGTACCTGACAGTCCTAAAATAAGTAGGGGTCTTGTACGATCTCTCACATTGCTTTTAAAAACATATACAGTCCTACGACGATCTTCCAGTCCAAATACAACTATACGAGCATTCATTTTCTGTTCTACCCTTCTCAGCTCTTCAGGACTCATATTACAGTCAAATTCAAGTTCACAGACTACAGCTACTTTACGGGCACGCTCAACGACCGTAGGCAGCCAAATTTGCTCGGATAACGTATTTTGTACAATAAACATGCGAGCTAGGACTACTGCTATAAAGCCGCAACCACGATCGACGTTTATATGCAGTCTATAAATAGCCTGATAATTGAAGTTAAGAGTGTATGGTGTGGCATTATGGCCCGCAACACGAAGTACACGGTCAATATTTACCTTGAAGGTGTCCATATTGAAAGCTATACTACTTTGGGCGGCCTGCATTATACGACCTAATATATACTCTACATCTTCAGCAGCCAAACGTCTAAATGGTATGACTACCCAAAAATCGTCTACAGAGCCATCGTCTGACCCGAATCCGAAGGACAACCTCGTCCTGACCTCACGCTCGTCGCGGTTCTGAAGGGCAAACTCAACAACACGTTCTACAACGCGTCGTAGGTCGTGTTCAATACTGTTGCTATACATGGTTCTAGGATCAACCCTGACTATATAACGATTTCTGGTCAAGGCTGGGGTAGGGGTTGCAGTGCGCACCAACTCAAATGTTATACCATCCTCAACAGAACGGGGTGAGGCTGTGGAGGATGAATAAGGGGCTATATTGGCGGATGAAGCTGATGTGGGGTTGGTTGCATAAGACGTTGAGGGTTGGGGTTCTAATACTGCAGACTCAACAGAACGGGGTGCAGCTGTGGAGGATGAACAAGGGAGTGTATTGGCGGAAGTAGCTGATGTGGGGTTGGTTGCTTAAGACGTTGAGGGTTGGGGCTCTATTACTGGATGTCTAACAAACGGCGAGTATCTCACGCGCTTTATACCTGACGTGGAGGCCTCTTCATCATGTCTCCGCTTTGAACGTGCAACAGGTGTCGCTGGTGAGGGTTCATCGGCGGGTATGGGCATTGTAGATTCATGGTCAACGGGATCATTTGTGATATCGATGATGGGGGGCTGTACATCGTCGTCATTCACGGTTCTGTGGAAGAAAACAAAATATAAGGAGCAGAACTCGCTATTTGTAATGTTCTGTAAATAACCCACTTAGGGGTGTGACGTGTTAGAAATGGAATATGTAGAAAAATTCAGATTCACGAGTCCATCCACATGTATTATATCTGGTCCGACAGGTTGTGGTAAAACGGTGTTTATGCTTAATATCATTAAAGAAAAGGGGGAAATGTTCTCAAAACTTGTGCATAAAGTTATATGGTGCTATTCGACATACCAATCAGTGTTTAACGAGTACCAAGATGATATTTTGTTCCACAAGGGGGTCTATGACGTTAATTCGTTAAAGGGAAATGAACATACAGTCATCGTAATTGACGACCTCATGTTGGAGATGGATAAAACGTTTGCAGAGACATTTACAGTATTCTCACACCACCTTAACCTAAGCGTGTTCTTCATCAATCAGAATCTATTTTTCAAAAATAGATACATGCGCGATGTATCGTTAAATACACAATATCTAGTCTTATTCGCGCAACGTAGATATGTCACAAATTGGGATATTAGCCAGTCAAATGTTCCCGAATCAGCGTAAGGAGTTTTTGGAGGTTTATAAAGAGGTCACAAAGCAACGTTATGGATATTTGCTTTGTGACCTTCACCCGCGAAACACGTTTAGGGTGCTCCTAAGAACGAATATATTTCCAAACGAGCCTGAAACCGTGTTTATTCCAGAATGAGGAATAGGCTAAAGAAATACCGCGAATTAATAAAAATCTATCAACGACTGCCTCGAGCATTGCAGCAGATGTTTGTTAAAAATATCGACTCTGACTTTTTAAAATGCATCTGTGAAATCTGCCTTAATGTTATAAAATATAATGTTCCACTGAAATCCTTTCAGAAGACTCGCTTACGTCGTTACAAGAACATAATACGGACGCTCGCCCATAAAAGTCAGACTGTGGGTAAGAAAAAGTGTATTATTGTACAAAGAGGCGGTTCGTTCCTCCCCATCTTATTTTCAATTTTGGAACCTTACCTGACTAGATTAATATAATGAAGAAGGTGGTTGTGATCCCGCACGAGGTGTATGCTTCATTACAATGGAGTCCAGATGCGGTTGTAGAGCCCCGTAAAAGTAGACTTAAAATAATGGAAAGTGAGCTGCTCTACCTATTAAACAGTGAAAAGGCACCTGATGAGAAAAGGGTCTTGTACCAAGAAGCTTTGCAGAAATTTCTTCATGAGTACAAAGATTATAAACATCCTACAGAGCTCACCGTGAGGCACAGCTCGAGTGGCGCAGAGCATAGTGACACAGGGCCTGAGCAACCAAAGAGTAGCGGAACACAGCACATCGAACATGTGTTAAAAAACAGCATGATGGAGACATATTAATGCAAGGCTACAACAAATAAATGTCCCCAAAACACTGATAGGTAATCTGAATAGGTTAAAAGACTTGGAACATGCATCGCACGTGTCACAACTGAGTACACCTTCGCCCACAACAGCCGCCGTACCTCCGAAGAAAAGAAAGTAGAAGGCCAACCTTATCCACGTGCCTCTAAAATACGCAAATGGCTAACGTATTAAGTAAGCACTATTATGACATTTCTAGCCCTGAATCCTATGGTGGCGTTAATAGACTGTACAGAGGTACTTATGGTGTAAGGAAAAAAGATCTTGAGAGATTTTTGCGTGCCCAGGATGCTTATACACTTCATAAACGGTGAGAAAAAGGTTTAAAACAGTCAAGACAACAGCCGCATCGATTGATTCTATTTGGCAGGCAGATTTAACAGACATGCAAAGATATTCAGTGTACAACGACGGCTACCGCTACATCCTATTCATAATAAATGTATTCTCTAGATACCTGTGGCTAATTCCCCTGAAAAATAAATCGGCCGAAACAGTTGCTAAAGCGGCCAAAACGTTGATGTTGAAAAAAAACTTGATTCCTGGCTATTTTTGCACGGATATGGGAAAAGAATTTATAGGGCGAGCTTTTCAGAACATGCTGTCAGAGTTTAACATCAGCTATTAACACCTCCAATTCTATACATAAGGCTTCTTTAGCTGAAAGAGTTCAACGTACCATGAAGGAGCGCATGCACCGGTATTTTACACATAAAAACACGTACAGATATATAAACGTTCTCGATTCATTGGCTTCATCCTACAACCGCTCACACCATCGCACGATCGGTACAACACCTAACGATATTTTAGAAACAGGCAAGCGTCCGAGAAAAGTTGGAGTGCCACCACCACCACCACCACCACCACCACCACAATCTGCGCGTTTCAAAATCAATGACTATGTAAGGCTGTCACGTTCTGGAAATAAATTCGCCAAGGGTTTTGAGCAAGGATGGACACGCGAGATTTTTAAAGTTAGAGCCATGATTCCTAAAGGCGAGATAATGATGTATTACGTTGAAGATTTGAATGGCGAAGACATCTCGGGAGGTTTTTATCGCGAGGAACTGCAGAAAGTGGCATTTAATTTAGGAAAAAATGTGTTTAAAATTGAGAAAATTTTAGGAAGCAAAGGTACAGACAAGAGAAAAATGTACCTGGTGAAGTGGCTAGGGTACCCAGAAAGCTTCAATACCTATATAAAAGCTGACGCAGTAATGAAGCTTAATTAGTATGCAACATGACACCCAACCATTTCTACGTCACACTCCCGTCCTCCTCATCCCTCTCTGTACACCCTAACAACACACTAGCCAACTTTGTAACAGAACTCCACGGGCCCATTGAACTGGGTCGTGATTCGTATGAGGTAGGGTTATGTGAATTTCAGCTGGACACCCTCTTTTTAAATATTGATTATAAAGATTCCGTATTTACGGTTCTTAGAGACATTGATGAATGTGAAACAGCCGGGTTAAGTCGGGATGCTACTATACGTATCGCCCGGACTAAGGTTGCACAGTTTTTCAGTACAACAGTGACACTACGGCCGGGGCGTTATGGTACGGCTGAGGATGTTGTGAGAGGCTTAAACATAAGTTTTAAAAACTCAAATCTTACGAATGACTTATTATACGAAATCGTAAACCGAGGAAACCATACACATACTCTAGTCCTAAAATCAAAGGTTAACAGAAATCTTAAAGACGGAAGAGTGTTCAAAATTATAACCGAGGGGCGTTATTGAGCAGCCTTCCAAAGAGATACTTTTCACGAGTCATCATATGACTTATCCAGCTTAATGTATCACTTGAGGATGGAGAAGCTGGATGTAAGTTCTCAGCCTCCAGACATGTGCTATATTTACAGCAATATAGCGGAACACCAGTTTGTTGGGGATACCCAGGCACGCCTGCTACGCGTGGCCCACATTCCCAACCATAGAGGAAGGAGCTTGAATATTACGTATGACATACCCCATTATGTGAATGTCGCAACTAATCTAATAACTAATATCTCGATATATATAAGAACGATTGAGGGCAAAAATTTCCCATTCGGTGACGGGAGCTTAACAGTGAAGCTACACTTTCGACGCACTGAGTTATAATGGCCAGAAACCCTTTCACGGAATACCGAGGGGTGAGATACCAGCATGGTAGTGGACTTGGATCCATTTTTTCATCAATACTACGCACCGCTGTCCCACTGTTGAAGAGGGGCGCCAGGTACCTAGGAAGGAAGGCGTTACAAACAGGTTTTAACGCGGCAGAGGAAATGCTCGTGGGAACTAAACCTAAAGAAGCTCTAAAAAAACATTTAAAACGTACACAGGATGAAATCATCAAAGATGCGAAGAGAAAAATGCGTGGTGGTGGAAAGAAGAGAGCTGGTAGGAAGAAGGGGTTGCAACACGTGGCGTAAAGAAGAAGAGATCTGTTAGGAAGAAGTTCTTACCATCATGTGTTGGAAAGAAGAGAACTGTTAGGAAAAAGTTCTTACCATCATGTGTTGGAAAAAAGAGAACTGTTAGGAAGAAGGGGTCACGTGGCATTAAACGTAAAAGGGTGCCAAAAAAGAAGTGCTCTAAGCGTATGAGACCTATGGCCGATCATTTTTTTAACTGATATAAGCTGAGGACGCTACTCTCACGAACCATAGATTGATTAATACTCGTCGAGGGAGGTGGCACTATTTCTGACTCGTCATGGCACGTTTCATTCATCCGTATAGCACACAATGTTGTAAATCGGAACTGTCCCTCTTTGAGATGCCTCATACACAGGTCTCTATTGAAAATAGCGACTTTATTACAATTAACCCGTTAAACACAATTAGTTAACCCAGTGCCCCTATAGAATTCGTGATACCCAGCTCAGACCCCTACTTTTTTGATCCAAGTTGTATGCACATGTATGCTAAACTACGCATTTCCCATTCTGACGGAACGGATTGCGATGATAATTATGTTGCATACCCCGAAACAAACATTCTGCACACCATATGCAACCAGTGTGACGTATATCTAAATCAGACTAACATCTCGGCAGGTACGGGGTACTATCACCTACGAGCATATCTGGAAAATATACTCAACTTTTCAAAAGAAGCGAAGGACACCTTTTTATCCGCCGAGGGGTATTACCAAACTAAAGATGAGGGTAGTATAAAGGATAAATTTTAAAATTCTAAAAAAAAGATATACGAATGTTCTAGGCGCCTGCATACAGACTGTACATTCCAGGAGAAGTTGCTTATGAACGGAGTGGATATGAAATTGAAGCTCACCCACCAATAGACCGTTATAAAATACCCGCTGACGTAGTATAATAAGAGAGGTGATTAGTGACGCCTCCTCATATACCATTGTTTGTACATTGAGTGTAAATAACAATCAACCATGTATTGATATACGACTGATGTGGAAGAACACGGCTGATAATGACGTTCTTGTTCCTACACGAAACCGTTTCATCCTCGACAGGATGTTTGAGATCGTCGGATTCCGTAAGCTGAAGCCTATATTAGATGCACTTATTACCGACATGGTTTATTTTGACAGTGCTTGAATACGCTTACATCGCTCTGCTCGACGGTTATGTTGAATGTAGGAATGAGCAAGGGTAGAACGGACTAGCTCTGGAAGCATATTTAAAAGGCTTAGATTCTTCGAAAATCCTGAGCTTTGGTACAAAACGCTTGAGAGGTACAGGGCTGAGTTCGCCTACACTGTTCACCCTGAAGAACTGTACCTCTATATAGTGGATAGGTGTCGTAATGATTTGGTAGAATATTTCAATTGCCGCTATGTCGAGTGAAGAAGAGTTCACGATTGAAAAGTTCGGGACGATAAGAAAAAATCCCCGATTGGAAAGGCATGATTATAAACTTGTATTCAATGTAACGGTCAACGATGACGTTTTTGTGCGTGCTTTTGAATGTGTTCTAGCTGCGCTTAAAGACAACTTGCCTGCCGAGTGTAAAGTGGGTACAAAAATAGTATTGAACGATATTAAAACCATTTATATCGAGTATAGACCGTCATATCAGTTAAACGGTGAGGTGATGCTTGGACGGTTTTACCACATCGTGCAGAGTAATGGCGATGTTGATATAGCACCAATCACCGTTATGATTATACGATTTGTATATATTTTCCTGTACTAATATTTGATAATATAACTTTTGATAATATAACTATATATTTTTCTAATATTTTGTTAATACTAAGTTTCGTATGATTATATATAATTAATATAGCTATATATTTTTCCTGTACTAATGTTTGATAATATAACTTATGATAATATAACTATATATCTTTCTAATATTTTGTTAATACTATGTTTTGTATGATTATATTTAATTAATATAGCTATATATTTTTCCTGTACTAATATTTGATAATATAACTTTTGATAAAAAACTATATATTTTTCTAATATTTTGTTAATACTATGTTTTGTATGATTATATATAATTAATATAACTCTATATTTTTCTAATATTTTGTTAATACTATGCTTTGTATGACTATATATTTTCCGTTCTATTATTTGATCATATATATGCCCCATTGTATATCCATTAATTAATAAACAGGACGTAAAGGTGTTTTATTTATTCCTTGAACACGCTTATATCATTTGTTTCTAAAACGGAATAATTAATTAATTGCTATTTAGCGAATAGATAAGTAACGAAGCTTACAGCTCAGCCTTCTAAGCCAACTGGAATATAAGGAATAGTTAAATACATGGCGCTATCTGGCAACTCAGCAGCCAAATGGCTGTGCCGCCTGCTGGCTGATTAATATATGAATTAAATTAATAAATAACGAGTCTGGCAACTCAGCAGCCAAATGGCTGAATAATATAAGGAGTAATTAAACACATGGAGCTATCTGGCAACTGAGCGTGGTTGATTAATATATGCTTAATTGAAATACATGGCGCTATCTGGTAACTCAGCAGCCAACTCTGAATGAAATTAATAAATAACGAATCTGGCAATTCAACTGCCAAATGGCTGAATAATATAAGGAATAAATAAGCACATGGCGTTATCTGGCTGCTCAGCAGCCACCTCTCTGATTAGAGGCCTATAAGTAGCGGCAGGTGGCTGAAGAACTCCATATGAGCTCGGCAATCAGCCGAGTGAACACCCAGTTCTGGGTTTCTCTCCTTTTCCTCTCTTGCTATCTCTTTCTGCCCCTTTGGGGGGGTGAGGCGTCCCCTTCTCCCCCAAAAAGGCTCCTTAGATTAGGTATGCCCCTTTGGGGGATCAGCTTGGGGGAGAACTCCGGCTCCAAGTTGCATACCCCTTGCAGTCCCATTTTTGGGTTGGCAACAAAGGGGGGGGTTGGCACTCTTGCAACATTACGTAATATTATGCAACACTTCTGCACTCTGGCATTTTGCGGCTATACTACTAGTCCCCTGCTAAAAAATAAAATTTTCTGCTATCTGCTACTTTTTGGGCTAATTGTAACGTACGTCGTCATAAATTACGCGCAAAACAAGTTTCAAACTTGTCCTCTGCGGAGTATAAAAATTTGTGTGAACTGTGCGTAATTTTATTTCAAGTGATATAAATTTGCATGTAATTTGTGGAATTTCATATATATATATATATAATATATATATATATATATATATATATATATATATATACACAAACTCAGAATGGTTCCCTGAGAACATTATATGTTAAACACAGACCGTGCATGGGTCTAGGCTTGCTTTAAACCCTAGATCCACGTCCCAAAGCTGGATCCTGTCTGCTTTGCAGATAGCTGGTGAGGGAAGCTATATTTATGGGATCTCTTTGCGAGAGACCCGTTGCCCACGTCGGGCTAAAATCATGAAAAAGGAAAAAAACTATGGTATTTGTCATTTACCATTACTTATTCGGACTATAGTGGATTTAATTTTCCCAGAAGAGTTCCTTGTTCCATGCACGGTCTGTGTTTAACATATATATATATATATATATATAAATGATGAATAAAACCACGAAGGAAAGGAAACACAAAACGGTGCTCAAGCGCTTTCGTCTAATGACATCCTCAGGAACACTGAAATACATAAAAGGTTACGGCCTATATATAGGTTACACAAAGAGAAAAAAAAATATAAATAAATAACATACATACACACAAACATATATACATATATATATATACATACATATCTACACACATACACATATACATATATATATATATGCAATAAACGGAGAAGTAAAAATAAAACTTAAAAATTAAGGATTAGAGGATTAACAAAGAGGCATATCGATTTTTAGCACAAGATCAAATGAGTTATAAAAATAATACAAATTTATACTGGAGATACGCCCGGGTGTAACACTGCCTTTTTAGAGTCAAGTTTCGATATATATAAATTGAAGATTAAAAGTTAATAAAGTAGCTTACAAGTTTACCAAAGATTAAGTGTCCTACCCCTTTTATCTAGATTTGTTTTGAAGGAATTCGAAACAACAGGATCGAGTTGAAAAAGACCTTTGCTTATGTTGAAGTTATTTGAAAGTTGAATAATGGCAGACTCAAGAATATTTCTATTGACAATGTTGCTCGAATGAAATAAAACTGAAGCATTATTCCAATCAATACAGTGGGATAACTCTGACAAATGGACAAAAAGAGCACTGACGGAATACTGATGCTGTTTTATACGTGTGTGCAAATCCTTTCCTGTCTGACCTATGTAAAAGGAATCACATTGTTTACACCCAATTTTATAGATAATGCCTGAATTATTGGTAGGGCTATTTTTTACTATGATATTTTTCACAATATTGTTATATGAAAATACTACATTAATATCCAAAAGTTTAAGTACATTAGCAATGCCTAAAAAGCCCGGGAAAAATGGAAGTACTAAAATATTTTTTGACAAAGTACGAGTTTTGAAAAACAGTGTAATCTCCCTCAGTATTTGTTTAACATAGTTAAAGGCCTCGTTTATAGTGCGGCGAATGGTAATTACGAAGATAACTTTCCTAAACGGTTTTGCGATGGCCTCTCACAATTAAAAAAAGATGGGGAGCTCCATATTACTAAAGCAGACAAGGCTAACACCATAGTTATTATGGACAAAGTGGACTACATCGGAAAGATGAACGAGCTTCTCCAGGACCCCGCCACATACAGCAAACTTAGGAAGAACCCGCAGGATGACGTCATCAAATCATTTAATAGTGGCTTGAAACGCATTCTCAAGGATCATAAGGACTTAATTCCGCTTTTCATGTCCACTTCACCTTCTCTGCCCTACCTTTACGGTCTTATTAAAACCCACAAACCTGGCAACCCTATGCGCCCTATTATTAGCTCGGTGGGCTCTATTACTTATAAACTCTCCAAATGGCTTGTCAAAGTCTTGTCCCCCATTCTCGGAACTATCTCTGATTCACATGTAAAAAATTCCATGGATCTTACTGAAAATTGAATAATGCACGTACTGAAACTAACGATAGATTGATCAGTTTTGATGTTTGTTCATTGTTTACAAAAGTGCCGATTGATGATATGCTTGACTTTCTCTCCCAAGAATTACATAAGTATGACCTGCCACTACCTTCACACATTGTTTTGGAACTTATTAAGCTTTGCATTAAAGACTGTAAATTCACTTTCAATAACGAGTATTATCAACAAGTGTTTGGGATGGCCATGGGCAACCCCTTATCGCCCCTCCTCTCCAATATTTATATGGAGTTTTTCGAAATTACTTACATTCCGAGAATCCTGGGGTTTGGCATCCCTTGGTTGCGGTACGTCGACGATATTTTGTGTATCTGGCCCATGAATCGTGACCTGGATAACTTCCTCCTTCAGTTAAATGATCAAGTCCCCTCCATTAAGTTTACTTTAGAAGTGGAACAAGACAAGTCAATCCCATTTTTGGATGTGCGTGTACATAGGGAAAGCCCAGGTTTAAATTTAGTATCTATCGGAAAACAACAAACAACTTGTCCTACGTACACTTTTACTCGGGACATGACACCCCCACTAAGGCCATTTTTTCATCAATGTTTCTCCGCGCCCTTAGGATCGCCAGTCCGGAATACATCGATGCCGAATTGGAAAAAATCAACGGTATTGGAAGTGATCTGTGTTACCCATCTGCGTTTATTGAATCTTGTCTCAACAAGGCAAAACGAACTTTCTATCGTGTCAATAATAACACTCGTACTTTGTCAAAAAATATTTTAGTACTTCCATTTTTCCCGGGCTTTTTAGGCATTGCTAATGTACTTAAACTTTTGGATATTAATGTAGTATTTTCATATATCAATATTGTGAAAAATATCACAGTAAAAAATAGCCCTACCAATAATTCAGGCATTATCTATAAAATTGGGTGTAAACAATGTGATTCCTTTTACATAGGTCAGACGGGAAAGGATTTGCACACACGTATAAAACAGCATCAATATTCCGTCAGAACATGACAGTTGTCCAGTGCTCTTTTTGTCCATTTGTCAGAGTTATCCCACTGTATTGATTGGAATAATGCTTCAGTTTTATTTCATTCGAGCAACATTGTCAATAGAAATATTCTTGAGTCTGCCATTAATCAACTTTCAAATAACTTCAACATAAGCAAAGGTCTTTTTCAACTCGATCCTCTTGTTTTGAATTCCTTCAAAACAAATCTAGATAAAAAGGGTAGGACACTTAATCTTTGGTAAACTTGTAAGCTACTTTATTAACTTTTAATCTTCAATTTATTTTTATATATATAGAAACTTGACTCTAAAAAGGCAAAGTGTTAAAACCGGGCGTATCTCCAGTATAAATTTGTATTATTTTTATAACTCATTTGATCTTGTGCTAAAAATCGATATGCCTCTTTGTTAACCCTCTAATCCTTAATTTTTAAGTTTTATTTTTACTTCTCCGTTTATTGCATATATATATATATATATATATATATATAATATATATATATATATATATATATATATGTGTGTAGATATGTATGTATATATATGTATGTATTTTATTTATTTATTTTTTTTTTCTCTTTGTGTAACCATATATAGGCCGTAACCTTTTATGTATTTCAGTGTTCCTGAGGATGTCATTAGACGAAAGCGCTTGAGCACCGTTTTGTGTTTCCTTTCCTTCGTGGTTTTATTCATCATAAATATTTTTCACGTGTTACTTTCGTGAAATAATTTTCATATATATATATATATATATATATATACCGGGTGGCCCAATAAAAATGGCACCAATTTTGAGAAGTGATATCTCAATAACCATTGCAGCTAGGGACTTACAAAAACAACCAAATGAAAGATACATCTTTTCTCTTTAAATACTTATTCTATGGCTTGATGGTTATAAGCCCATATAATGCCCGAAATTGGCTTCCAAAAAAAATATATAAAAAAAAAAGTTGCGCATTTATATTTATTCCTTGATCCTAATTTTAAATGAAATTTTTCTATTCCAGACCCCTCAAGATGGGATTGAGAGAATCTGATAAGAACATTGTACAAGCACTACGTGAAGAAAAAGGATATTCATTAAACAGAATCCTTTACGAATTTCCAAATAGAAATTGGAAAAAAAGAACTGTGGCACATTTTTTACAAAAACTTAAAGAAACCGGCAGCAGTCAACGGCGTCTGGGAAGTGGTCGACCAGAAACTATTAGAACGCCAGAAAACATTGAAAAAGTAAATGAAATGGTTTTAAGTCAAGAGGAACAACCGGGAACAAGTAAAAGTGAACGTGAAGTTGCGAAAGAAACCGGGATTTCACGTTCATCAGTACAGCGAATAATTCGCTGTACTGATGAACGTGAAATCCCGGTTTCTTTCGCAACTTCACGTTCACTTTTACTTGTTCCCGGTTGTTCCTCTTGACTTAAAACAATTTCATTTACTTTTTCAATGTTTTCTGGCGTTCTAATAGTTTCTGGTCGACCACTTCCCAGACGCCGTTGACTGCTGCCGGTTTCTTTAAGTTTTTGTAAAAAATGTGCCACAGTTCTTTTTTTCCAATTTCTATTTGGAAATTCGTAAAGGATTCTGTTTAATGAATATCCTTTTTCTTCACGTAGTGCTTGTACAATGTTCTTATCAGATTCTCTCAATCCCATCTTGAGGGGTCTGGAATAGAAAAATTTCATTTAAAATTAGGATCAAGGAATAAATATAATTGCGCAACTTTTTTTTTTATATATTTTTTTTGGAAGCCAATTTCGGGGATTATATGGGCTTATAACCATCAAGCCATAGAATAAATATTTAAAGAGAAAAGAATTATCTTTCATTTGGTTGCTTTTTTAAGTCCCTAGCTGCAATGGTTATTGAGATATCACTTCTCAAAATTGGTGCCATTTTTTTTGGGCCACCCGATATATATATATATATATTATATTATATATACAGGGTGGGCGGAAAGTAGCTCCCTATTTTGGATTGGTAAAAAAATACGTATATTATTCATTTATTTCAGAAAAATAATATGAAAAGGTAGGCATACATGGTAGGTTTTCTCTAAAATTCAATGTGGGCTCCAACTCTTTCCACCAGCTTCTGGAGCCGCCCAGGAATGGCGTCCACTGACTTTAGCAGGAACTCCGGCGGGATGGAGGACATGACTTCCCGAATTCGGTCCTCCAGTTCTTCCAATGTCCTCGGTTTGGTGCGGTAGACTTCTTCCTTTACCCACCCCCAAAGAAAGAAGTCGCACGGTGTCAAGTCGGGGCTCCTGGCTGGCCATTGATGTGGACCACGACGACCCATCCAACGCCCAGGGAAGTGGGCATCCAGCCACTCACGGACAACAAGAGCGAAGTGCGGAGGGGCGCCATCTTGCATAAATATCAGATCGTCGATGTTCTCCCATGTGCTGACAACCGGCCAGACCTCGTTTCGCAACATAGCAAGGTACCGCTCAGCATTCATGGTGTTGCGCAGAAGGAACGGGCCCACAACCTGATATGAGGTCATACCACACCACACCGTTACACTGAACCGATTCTGCCGTTTTTCAGCGGTAACCGTGCGACTTCTTTCTTTAGAGGTGGGTAAAGGAAGAAGTCTACCGCACCAAACAGAGGACATTGGAAGAACTGGAGGACCGAATTCGGGAAGTCATGTCCTCCATCCCGCCGGAGTTCCTGCTAAAGTCAGTGGACGCCATTCCTGGGCGGCTCCAGAAGCTGGTGGAAAGAGTTGGAGCCCACATTGAATTTTAGAGAAAACCTACCATGTATGCCTACCTTTTCATATTATTTTTTCTGAAATAAATGAATAATATACGTATTTTTTTACCAATCCAAAATAGGGAGCTACTTTCCGCCCACCCTGTATATATATATATATATAATCTGCTACTATTTTTCATAATTCGTTATTTTTTATTAATTTTACTGCTACTTTATAAAATAAGAGTTGGCAACACTGGCCACAGTCTCCCCCAGTTTACTTCAAGAAGCTGTGGTGGTAGGATGTCATGTTGCAGTTATTCAGTTATGAGAAACGATTGTGGGAGGGACGAGAGAAAATACTTTGATATCATTTTCTGAAGTAAAGAGGTTAATTAAAAGAGTTAAAGACTGGTTCTGCGTCAGGGGTAGATGACTTATCGAATGAGCACTTAAAATATGCAAATGATGTAGTATGTCTGCATATATCATTGCTCCTATCAGCCATGCTTCCTCATAGCTATATCCCTGCAGAATTCATGAGGGTATATATCTTGTCCCTGGTCAAAAATAAGTACGGAGACATTCTGTCCAGCAATAATTACAGGCCTATTGCTGTCGCTTCCTGTTTCTCGAAACAGTAATTCAACTATTTATAGCTGTTTCCTAGATATAAGTAAGGCATATCATAGGGTGAACCACAATATTTTATTTGCAAAACTAGAAGACAGGAAGGTTCCCATGTACATATTAAATTTATTGAAATTTTGGTATTCCCACCAATCTTTCACTGTTAGGTGGGGCAATGTACTATCTGAGTGTTTTGGCTCCTCTTGCGGGGTGAGAAGGGCTCCTTGCTCTCCCGTATGCTGTTTAATGTGTATATTGGCGGATTAATTGTTTCACTTAACGAGACAACAGTGGGATGTTGTATAGATAACACAAGGATAAATAACTTAGTTTATGCCGATGATATGGTGTTAATAAGTCCCTCTGTTAAAGGTCTGGATCGGCTACTAAAAGTCTGCGAAGAGTATTCGCAGAAGCATGATATTCTTTTTAATGTTACAAAGACTAAGGTTATGCAATTTCATCCTAAAAGCTGTAATCAGCCAGCTGATATAAGGTTTAAAATGAATGGTGAGGAAATTGAGGAAGTACAAGAGTAAGTATTTGGGTCAAACTATTACCAGCTCCTTGAGTGATGACTCGGATATAAGAAAACAATCTCGAAGCCTGTGTGCTGAAGCGAATATGACCATAAGGAACTTTCGATTCTGTATAAGTTAAGCTAAAGACACTCTCTTTCGTACTTTCTGCAGTAATATATACGGACAGCAACTCTGGGTGAATTATGAAAAAGGTTCTGGCAAAACCCTAAATTTGCTGTACAACAGGTCTTTTAGACTCTTACATAAATTACCCCCGAGATGCTCAGCTTCGCAAATGTTTGCTACCCGCAATGTCCCGAGCTTCCCGGAGGTAACAAGACGTGCTGAATACAGTATAATGCAAAGAATTAAAAAATCAACCAACCCGATCATCCGAGCTATCCATGAGTCCTGCCATTTATCCTATAAGCTATGGACTTTTTAGTACGAAAACGTCTGTCTGTAGCTCCTCTTAACTTCGACATTACAGTATTATTTCTAATCATCAATTGTATATATTTCTATTCTTAGTATATGAACTGTCATTGTATTAATAATATTTGTCATGTGGACTATAGTCTGCCAATAAACCTTTTGATTTTCATTTTCATATATATGTTTTTGGAACAAAGTCCTTCGCGCTTTGATGCCCAGCCGTTCAGCCACTCTAAGACAACTGTTAGTGAGACAAAAAGCCTTCCATGGTAATTAGAGAAGAATTCACTATGCTACAAGACATGCCAGCGTTCCGATCTCTTAAGACCTCTCTCCCTTCTCAATAAATACTTGTGCTTTATTACCCTTTAAATACACACACACACACACACACACACACACACACACACACACACGTTAGGTTCTCTCTTCTCCTTTCTCTTCTTCTACTACCCCCCCTTTCCTGGGAACTACCCCCCTTTGGGGCCTTGGCTTTGGGGAAGTATCCCTCTTTGCGGATTTTGGGAGGACCCCCTTGACCTTTTTTTAATATGAACTTTAACGGCCACCTCCCCCCATCCCTACTCGACATTTTTTTAATGTGAACTTTAACGGCCACTCGGCATTTTTTCGGATATACTACTGAGGATATTGCGAAAACGTTTAGGAAAGTTTTTTCATAAGTGCTATTCGCAGCACTATAGACAAGACCTTTAACCATGTTTATCAAAGACTGGGGGAGATTACCTGTTTCTCAAAACAAGTAAGATTTTAACAGATTTGTAAATTTGAAAATTTGACGACTATCCGTTCAACAGTTTCAGCAGATTAATTTTACAGAAACATATTGAAGCCACCAGACAACATGAGTGGTCCGCCTTCAAAAATTTAAACATTGCTAAATGTAATTTTGTGACAGTTATCCCCCAACCGTGGATCCAACCTTTGTTTCATGAAATTTACGAGTTGCGTGGGAGAACTTCTTCACTTCGTAACATTTTGGATCGCAAAATTAAGTTTCATTCGAAACAGTGACTGGAGTGAAAAAAGGAAGCTCAAAGTGTGTTTTGAACCTTTCTTCGAAGAACATTAGCGGCGATGCAAAAAACGCCCTTGGATTTCGTGTCCTTTTTTATTGTTAAAAAATCTGCTTTACAGATAAAAAAGGCAAGATGCTAAAATTCTTGTAGCTTTCAACATGAATTGTACAGTATGCTCCTCCCGAAATATTTTCTGCACCAATTATATTATGTTTGTTTTTTTCTTTGTGATCTCGATATGGTCTTCAATCTTGTGATTAATTTCAGTGTTCCCGAGGATGTCATTAGACGAAAGCCCTTGAGCACTATTTGATGTTTTACTTCCCTTCGTGGTTAATTTCAGTATAAATATTATTCACTTGTTACTTTCGTGAAATGATTTTCATTATATATACAGGGTGCTTCAGAAGAATGTTAGCACTTTTATTAATCACTAATCACTTAATCACTCGTACAATCCCTGAAAAAAACGACATTGTTATTAAAAAACCAAGCAAATAAACACAAATACATAAAAAAAAAAAAAACTAAGTGGTAAGCAGTGACATATTAGCGCCATATAAGTGGTAAAATTTTTGAGGCACCTTATATATATATATATATATATATATGCATCGCGGGACGGACGTAAACCGTAACAGAATCCTATAAATAAATATTTTGCCGGTGATGTTTAGGGTTTGTTTGAACGAGAAGCGATTTATCATTAAGTTATATTTGACAAAGAAATACTGCCAATATAAAATATAGGTTTAAAAGAAAAACTAAATGAATATAAATGCAAGAACAATAAATAATTATTGTTGATATAATAAGAGGAGAACAATGACTCGCTCAACAGTCCTTTACAACCCACCAGTAAAACAAGAAATTAGTGAATACCAAAGAGTTGAAAGAAAATGAAATGGAAAACATAAGACCCTAAAATAAGAAAAAAAAGGAACATTAAGTTAATCCTTTTGCCCTTTCCCTCTATTCTTCGCTGTTCCCAATAAACTACGAGGGCCACTCAATATATTTTGCCCCACCTTTTTTTTTCTTTCTAAATTTCCTTGTAAGTTCCAGAAATTTTGTACACAAGTAGTTACATACCTTTTTCACAAGTTTTTATTTTTCCACATAGTCTCCATCCTTTTCTACGGCTTTCCTCCACCTCGAAACAAGGGCCTTTATTCCTTGCTGGTAAAAGTCCGCTCGGTTCCGCTAGAGCCGCCTCTTAACCTCCTCATCGTCACTGAAACTTTCTTCCACGAACAGCATCCTTCATTGGCCCAAACAAATGGAAGTCTGAAGGTGCCAGATCCGGGCTGTATGGAAGGTGGGGTAACACAGTCAAGCGCATTTTTGTGATGGTCTCTCTTGTTTGCAAACTGTTGTGTGGTTTTGCGTTATCGTGCAAAAGAAGGACGTCTTCCAGTTTTTCTCCGGTCGAACTCACTTTATACGTCTCTGGAGTGTCTGTAGGATAGCAATATATAGTATGCCTCTGAGTTTATCCTTTCTTCGTAATGTCCACCAGAATCACTCCCCTGCAGAGGGAGCCATTTTGAACTTTTTCTTGCGTGGGGAGAGTGCGTGATGCTACTCCATGGATTGGCGTTTTGTTTCAGGTTCAAAGTGGTGTACCCAAGTCTCATCCCGTCACAATTCGTGAAAGGAAGTCATCCCCTTCTGTCTCGTATCGAACCAACGACTCAGAAGCAATTTCTTTTCTTTGGGATTTGTGATCTTCAGTCAGTTCGCGAGGAACAAACCGTGAACACACTTTTGAATATCCCAGTTGCTGAATTATCGTATTCACACTTCCTTCACTAATTCCTAGCTCCAGTGATAGCTCCTTGTATGTGACGCGCCGATTTGATCGAATGACACTGTTAGCACGTTGCACAGTGTGAGATGTCACAGCCGATGCCGGGCGACCGCTGCGTGGCTCATCATCGAGGCTGGCTCTCCCTCTCCGATGACCTCACACGTTTAGACCAACGTTCAACTGTGCTTCGATCAACAACAGCATCTCCGTAAACGTTTTGTAGACGCTTGTGAATATTTCCAACTGTTTCCTTCTCTGCGGTTAAGAACTCGATAACAGCTCTCTGTTTACGCCGCACATCACTGTCAGACGCCATTTTTGAAACTGCGTTAAACATCGGTTTTATAGAAGGGCGTTAAAAAGTGGTTTTATACAAGGAGGGGAGGTTCAAACTGGAAAAATCCCGTTATGTGAAGCGCAGAAAGTTCAAACTTAAGGTCCAAAAGACATTTCAGCTCCATGGCCTATTATTTAGCTAAGAAAAAAGGGTGGGGCAAAATATATTGAATGCCCTAGTAGAAACTATAGATGTTACAAAACAAAAGAAACTCAATACTACGAATTAAAAAAATAAATCATAAAATAATGCTCTTATTGGCGAAATACTGTAGTATGTAAAAAAAATTGCTTCACCATAAAATTCAAGGAAACAAGGGAATTTGCATCACTTTGGAGTGGGAAATTTTCCAAATAGGTATTCAGTGTTTAAAAACTTTCACGGCCAATTAATACTGTAGGATATAGAAGGCAAAAGTACAGGCGTGTCCTCCCTGGAAGATCATCCAGAGGAATGGAAACCCGCAATATACAGGGTTCTTCAAAAGTTCCTATCTATTTTGCCGAAATAATATTCCTATTTTATTTTCTACAGGCCATAGATGATCTACAGATCTACAGAAGCTAAGGCTAACAAAGACCCTAAGATCCACTCTAAGGCTAGCCCGAGAGAAAGGAGAGAGTAGGGGGTTAAGAGAAGAGAGGAGAATAAGGGGTTAAGTAAGGAGCAACACCTATCATTCGTGGGTTAACATTCATTCAGAAAACGAGGGAAAAAGTCTCACCATCATCATCCGCCGGCCACTGCCGACAAGTCAGAAAAATAGTCGGAGAATATAGGAGAGGGGTGAAAGACGAAAAGAAGTAAAATAAGAACGCTTACAAACCATGCAAACACAGTCTTAACTCACTGTCATACCATGCAAACTACAAACATGCAAGAAAAGAGTTAGAGACATGCAAAGTAAGGAGGATAAGAAAAAAAAAAAAGTAGGTAAAGTTAAACAAAATGTGGGTTAGTTTACGCTATGAGCTACATCTACATTCGTGTTAGTCTAATTTTTTTTTTTTTTTTTTTATTGCTGGCATCACGCTGGCATGTCACAAGCTGGCATTCATCGTCAACAGACTCATCCTCGAGCACCACCACCAGAGCTCCTGTTGTTAACTTTCTTTTTTAATTTTAAACAACGTTAATATTTTTAAAATGTCTGTCAAGACGGTTCTTAAACACATAAACGCTGGTAGAATGAACGACTGACGCGGGAAGATTATTCCATTTATCAATTACTTTAAACGTAAAGAAGTTTTTAGCGATATTAGTAATGAAACGTCTGCCACGCAACTTGAATCCGTTATTGCGAGTATTACTATTATCGAAAGTGAACAATTTGTCAAAATTTACGTTATCGATGTTATTAACGATTTTGAAAACTTCAATAAGCTCCCCCCTTAATCTCCTAGTTTCGAGTGAATACAAGTCTAACACTTTAATCCTATCTTCATAAGGCTTATTGCGCAATGCCGGAATAAGTTTCGTGGCACGACGCTGAACCCTTTCTAACCTATCAATATCCTCACGCAAGTACGGGCACCAAAACTGAACGGCATATTCCAAATGAGGCCTGACTAGGGACTTGTAAAGGGGCAATATAATATCCTTCGATTTAAATTCGAAATTACGCGCAATGAAGCCTAACATCCTATTAGCTTTTGCGCAAGACTCCAGGCACTGGTTCCTAACCTTTAAATCTTTAGTTACGCGTACGCCTAAATCTACTTCCTCTTCAACGCTCGCTAAATCCCTATCATCCATCGTGTACACGTAATTATTGTTGCGAGAACCTATATGCAAAACTTTACATTTATCTACGTTAAATTGCATCTGCCACTTATCCGTCCACTCCATAATCCTATCTACATCGTCTTGGATCCTATTTCTATCGTCCTCGTTAACAACCTTACCGCCTATTTTAGTATCGTCCGCGAATTTTGACACGTTACTAATCAATCCTACATCTATGTCGTTAATGTAAATTACGAATAACAATGGGCCTAACACTGAACCCTGTGGGACACCACTACCTACCTCTAACCACCCCGATTCACTACCATTAACTACGACCCTCTGCCTCCTAGCACGAAGCCATTCTTCTAACCAGTTAGCTACCTGACCGCGGATACCGTGCGCTTTAACCTTCGCAATTAGTCTCCTATGCGGAACTGTATCGAACGCCTTTTTAAAATCTAAATAAATAACGTCAGCTGCCCTATGCCTATCGTATTCGCGCACTATTTCGTTATAAAATTCTAACAAATTTGTTAAACAAGACCTATGGCGTCGAAACCCGTGCTGACTACTATTAATCAAACCCCTACTTTCTAAGTGATCGATAATACGATCCCTAACTACGGATTCCAAAAGTTTACCGACAATTGACGTTAACATTCATTTAGAAAAAGAGGGAAAAAGTCTCACCATCATCATCCGCCGGCCACTGCCGACAAGTCAGAAAAATAGTCGGAGAATATAGGAGAGGGGTGAAAGATGAAAAGAAGTAAAATAAGAACGCTTACAAACCATGCAAACACAGTCTTAACTCACTGTCATACCATGCAAACTACAAACATGCAAGAAAAGAGTTAGAGACATGCAAAGTAAGGAGGATAAGAAAAAAAAAAAAATAGGTAAAGTTAAACAAAAAGTGGGTTAGTTTACGCTATGAGCTACATCTACATTCGTGTTAGTCTAATTTTTTTTTTTTTTTTTTTTTTATTGCTGGCATCACACGCTGGCATGTCACAAGCTGGCATTCATCGTCAACAGACTCATCCTCGAGCACCACCACCAGAGCTCCTGTTGTTAACTTTCTTTTTTAATTTTAAACAACGTTAATATTTTTAAAATGTCTGTCAAGACGGTTCTTAAACATTAACGCTGGTAGAATGAACGACTGACGCGGGAAGATTATTCCATTTATCAATTACTTTAAACGTAAAGAAGTTTTTAGCGATATTAGTAATGAAACGTCTGCCACGCAACTTGAATCCGTTATTGCGAGTATTACTATTATCGAAAGTGAACAATTTGTCAAAATTTACGTTATCGATGTTATTAACGATTTTGAAAACTTCAATAAGCTCCCCCCTTAATCTCCTAGTTTCGAGTGAATACAAGTCTAACACTTTAATCCTATCTTCATAAGGCTTATTGCGCAATGCCGGAATAAGTTTCGTGGCACGACGCTGAACCCTTTCTAACCTATCAATATCCTCACGCAAGTACGGGCACCAAAATTGAACGGCATATTCCAAATGAGGCCTGACTAGGGACTTGTAAAGGGGCAATATAATATCCTTCGATTTAAATTCGAAATTACGCGCTATGAAGCCTAACATCCTATTAGCTTTTGCGCAAGACTCCAGGCACTGGTTCCTAACCTTTAAATCTTTAGTTACGCGTACGCCTAAATCTACTTCCTCGTCAACGCTCGCTAAATCCCTATCATCCATCGTGTACACGTAATTATTGTTGCGAGAACCTATATGCAAAACTTTACATTTATCTACGTTAAATTGCATCTGCCACTTATCCGTCCACTCCATAATCCTATCTACATCGTCTTGGATCCTATTTCTATCGTCCTCGTTAACAACCTTACCGCCTATTTTAGTATCGTCCGCGAATTTTGACACGTTACTAATCAATCCTACATCTATGTCGTTAATGTAAATTACGAATAACAATGGGCCTAACACTGAACCCTGTGGGACACCACTACCTACCTCTAACCACCCCGATTCACTACCATTAACTACGACCCTCTGCCTCCTAGCACGAAGCCATTCTTCTAACCAGTTAGCTACCTGACCGCGGATACCGTGCGCTTTAACCTTCGCAATTAGTCTCCTATGCGGAACTGTATCGAACGCCTTTTTAAAATCTAAATAAATAACGTCAGCTGCCCTATGCCTATCGTATTCGCGCACTATTTCGTTATAAAATTCTAACAAATTTGTTAAACAAGACCTATGGCGTCGAAACCCGTGCTGACTACTATTAATCAAACCCCTACTTTCTAAGTGATCGATAATACGATCCCTAACTACGGATTCCAAAAGTTTACCGACAATTGACGTTAAGCTAATGGGCCTATAATTGCTAGCTACCGCGCGGTCGCCTTTTTTAAAAATAGGCGTGACGTTAGCTAATTTGAAGTCTTCAGGAATAATCCCCGTTTCGAGTGACTGATTAAAAATCTTCGCTAAGGGGCCTACGATAACGTCTTTCAAATCTTTCAAATGTCTAGGATAAAAAGCGTCAGGGCCTGGAGCCTTGCTAACTTTTAGCCTATCGATATAATGCGCAATCTCAGCCTCGTAAACAGTTATTTCATCTAAAATAGTCTCGCTACTAAATGGAACGATATCGTCAACGTCGGGGACATTATTTACGTCCTCTACGGTAAAAACTGTCGCAAAAAAGTTATTGAAAATACCCGCCATCGCCTGAGCGTCAGAAGCCAAAGCGCCATTTACATCCAATAGAGGGCCTATGTTATCCTTTACCGGCTTACGATTATTTACGTATTCAAAAAACTTTTTTGGATTATGTTTACTATCCGCAGCTATAACTATCTCTAAATTACGCTTGGCATTCCTAACTGATCTTTTAACCTGACGTCTAAGCTCGATATATCTATTAAAGTTAGCTACCTGGCCATTGCGCTTGTTAAGTCTATACGCTCTATTACGCTCGTTTATGAACTCGCCTACTTCCCTAGTCCACCACTTCGGCCTACCACGATTTCTAACGCGCTTGGGCCTACGAGGAATAAACACCCTTTCAATATTCCTAAAACTTTCTTTAAACGCCACCCAACGCAAATTTGTATCATTACCCATAAATAAGTTATCCCAGTCCACTACTCTCATCCTATCAGCAAAACTATCAAAATTAGCCCTACGAAAATCAGGGACTTCTATTACGTTACTATCCTGTGTGTTTTCTATCAATAACTTAAACCTAAGAATTTGATGATCGCTACATCCTAAACTCTCGCCTACTTCTAAACTTTCGACTATATTCTCGCCGTTCGTCATCACCAAATCTAAGATATTATCACCGCGCGTTGGTTCGGTAACTATCTGTCGTAAAAAGTTATCGTCCATAAACTCAACCAGTCTCAAACCCTCTTCGTTACCCGTAAAATTCTCGTAATTAACATTAGGACAGTTAAAGTCTCCGACAATTATACTATTCCGATTGTCAATAAAATTACCAAGAAGTGAGTAAAATCTAGTATCTATATCGAGGGGTTGAACGGGAGGTCTATAAACAACGACAAAATTAAAACTAATACTACGCGCCCTAACTTCAACACAGATCGCATTAATTGCTGCCGGAAAATCTAACTTAACCTCGATAGCCCTAAGGGAATTACGAATGTACAGCAAAACGCCGCCTCCAAATCTATGTAACCTATCATTAGTAAAGATTTTAAAACCCGGTATATCAAGTTCCCCCAACAAGTCCCGAGTCACGGTATTTAACCAAGTTTCAGTGATAGCAACTATATCATAGTTGCCGGAATAAATTACCGCCTTAAATTCATTTAATTTATTTCTAATACTACGCGCGTTGCAATAAAAGACGTTTAAGTTATTTTTTACCACGGGCCCGCTTTTTAAACTATTTATCACGTCGGGCCCGCGTTTCCCGGACCCACAACGTTTAAAGAAGGCTTCGACCTATACAGCTTTCGCACGTTTTCGTCTATTAACCTACCTAGCCTAGCATTACCTATTTCATTAAAATGCACCCCATCTTTTATAAAAAGGCTAGGATCATTGAATTCGGACCACAGCTTTACGAAGGGTACACTTTCCTCAGCACAAATCTCTTCTAATTTGTTATTCAAAAATATTGTTTTAGACGTAATTCTAAGACCCAAACCGTGCCTAGGGGTAATACCTAGAACTAAAGACCTATCTGACCTCGCCTTCAGGGACCTAATTAACCCCCTATATCTCTCCAAAAGGTCAGGCACACTCGTATCTGGCCTATACGAGTCGTTGCCTCCTACCATCGTCACCAACATTGAGTGACGGGAAGCAACGTCAACCCTATCCACTTCGTCTCTAACTCTGTCAACCCTGGCCCCCGGGAGACAGACCCTCCTCCTATTGGTTGGATTCCGTTTAACGAACTCTTTGTCCATGTGGCGCACTAAAGAGTCCCCAATTAAAATAGTTTCCCCCTCATTCACATCCCTTTCCAAATGGGCGAAAGGGTTCGAAACCTCGATAGGGGGGGGATTCCTATCACCTAATGTACGCGGCCTAGCTCCACCCTTAACCTCACTAAATCCCTCGCTATCTACTACTCTCGGACTAACCTTAACCTCTTCCTCGACTCTATCTAACCTTCCCGACAAGCTACCTAAACTAGAAACTAAGTTACGCACCTCACCCTTCAAATTACTAACGTCTTCAACGTTAGTATTGGTTCGGCTTCCGTCAACCGTAGCCCTAACCCTGCCCTCATCAAGCGTTGCAAGTCTATCCGCTACCTCACGTACACTGCGTTTTATGTCAACTAATTCCACCATGAACTCGCAAAAGAAACAAACTGATCTATCGGTAATCGCCATTGGACCGCCGTTATAATCCTTAAATTCCGAATACCACCGGTTAACCCTACACCTAACACATGATGATGATGATGATGATGATGATGATGATGATGATGATCTACAGATCTACAGAAGCTAAGGCTAACAAAGACCCTAAGAT
This sequence comes from Bathynomus jamesi, assembly GCA_023014485.1. Taxonomy (NCBI): domain Eukaryota; kingdom Metazoa; phylum Arthropoda; class Malacostraca; order Isopoda; family Cirolanidae; genus Bathynomus; species Bathynomus jamesi. The sequence goes on from JAJOZX010003490.1 coordinate 419,122, forward strand.
CCACTCTAAGGCTAGCCCGAGAGAAAGGAGAGAGTAGGGGGTTAAGAGAAGAGAGGAGAATAAGGGGTTAAGTAAGGAGCAACACCTATCATTCGTGGGTTAACATTCATTCAGAAAAAGAGGGAAAAAGTCTCACCATCATCATCCGCCGGCCACTGCCGACAAGTCAGAAAAATAGTCGGAGAATATAGGAGAGGGGTGAAAGATGAAAAGAAGTAAAATAAGAACGCTTACAAACCATGCAAACACAGTCTTAACTCAGTCATACCATGCAAACCTCAAACATGCAAGAAAAGTTAGAGACATGCAAAGTAAGGAGGATAAGAAAAAAAAAAATAGGTAAAGTTAAACAAAAAGTGGGTTAGTTTACGCTATGAGCTACATCTACATTCGTGTTAGTCTAATTTTTTTTTTTTTTTTATTGCTGGCATCACGCTGGCATGTCACAAGCTGGCATTCATCGTCAACAGACTCATCCTCGAGCACCACCACCAGAGCTCCTGTTGTTAACTTTCTTTTTTAATTTTAAACAACGTTAATATTTTTAAAATGTCTGTCAAGACGGTTCTTAAACACATTAACGCTGGTAGAATGAACGACTGACGCGGGAAGATTATTCCATTTATCAATTACTTTAAACGTAAAGAAGTTTTTAGCGATATTAGTAATGAAACGTCTGCCACGCAACTTGAATCCGTTATTGCGAGTATTACTATTATCGAAAGTGAACAATTTGTCAAAATTTACGTTATCGATGTTATTAACGATTTTGAAAACTTCAATAAGCTCCCCCCTTAATCTCCTAGTTTCGAGTGAATACAAGTCTAACACTTTAATCCTATCTTCATAAGGCTTATTGCGCAATGCCGGAATAAGTTTCGTGGCACGACGCTGAACCCTTTCTAACCTATCAATATCCTCACGCAAGTACGGGCACCAAAACTGGACGGCATATTCCAAATGAGGCCTGACTAGGGACTTGTAAAGGGGCAATATAGTATCCTTCGATTTAAATTCGAAATTACGCGCTATGAAGCCTAACATCCTATTAGCTTTTGCGCAAGACTCCAGGCACTGGTTCCTAATCATGATCTACAGAAGCTAAGGCTAACAAAGACCCTAAGATCCACTCTAAGGCTAGCCCGAGAGAAAGGAGAGAGTAGGGGGTTAAGAGAAGAGAGGAGAATAAGGGGTTAAGTAAGGAGCAACACCTATCATTCGTGGGTTAACATTCATTCAGAAAAAGAGGGAAAAAGTCTCACCATCATCATCCGCCGGCCACTGCCGATGATGATGATGATGATGATCTACAGATCTACAGAAGCTAAGGCTAACAAAGACCCTAAGATCCACTCTAAGGCTAGCCCGAGAGAAAGGAGAGAGTAGGGGGTTAAGAGAAGAGAGGAGAATAAGGGGTTAAGTAAGGAGCAACACCTATCATTCGTGGGTTAACATTCATTCAGAAAAAGAGGGAAAAAGTCTCACCATCATCATCCGCCGGCCACTGCCGACAAGTCAGAAAAATAGTCGGAGAATATAGGAGAGGGGTGAAAGATGAAAAGAAGTAAAATAAGAACGCTTACAAACCATGCAAACACAGTCTTAACTCACTGTCATACCATGCAAACTACAAACATGCAAGAAAAGAGTTAGAGACATGCAAAGTAAGGAGGATAAGAAAAAAAAAAAGTAGGTAAAGTTAAACAAAAAGTGGGTTAGTTTACGCTATGAGCTACATCTACATTCGTGTTAGTCTAATTTTTTTTATTTTTTTTTTTTTTTTTTTTTTGCTGGCATCACGCTGGCATGTCACAAGCTGGCATTCATCGTCAACAGACTCATCCTCGAGCAGCACCACCAGAGCTCCTGTTGTTAACTTTCTTTTTTAATTTTAAACAACGTTAATATTTTTAAAATGTCTGTCAAGACGGTTCTTAAACACATTAACGCTGGTAGAATGAACGACTGACGCGGGAAGATTATTCCATTTATCAATTACTTTAAACGTAAAGAAGTTTTTAGCGATATTAGTAATGAAACGTCTGCCACGCAACTTGAATCCGTTATTGCGAGTATTACTATTATCGAAAGTGAACAATTTGTCAAAATTTACGTTATCGATGTTATTAACGATTTTGAAAACTTCAATAAGCTCCCCCCTTAATCTCCTAGTTTCGAGTGAATACAAGTCTAACACTTTAATCCTATCTTCATAAGGCTTATTGCGCAATGCCGGAATAAGTTTCGTGGCACGACGCTGAACCCTTTCTAACCTATCAATATCCTCACGCAAGTACGGGCACCAAAACTGAACGGCATATTCCAAATGAGGCCTGACTAGGGACTTGTAAAGGGGCAATATAATATCCTTCGATTTAAATTCGAAATTACGCGCTATGAAGCCTAACATCCTATTAGCTTTTGCGCAAGACTCCAGGCACTGGTTCCTAACCTTTAAATCTTTAGTTACGCGTACGCCTAAATCTACTTCCTCGTCAACGCTCGCTAAATCCCTATCATCCATCGTGTACACGTAATTATTGTTGCGAGAACCTATATGCAAAACTTTACATTTATCTACGTTAAATTGCATCTGCCACTTATCCGTCCACTCCATAATCCTATCTACATCGTCTTGGATCCTATTTCTATCGTCCTCGTTAACAACCTTACCGCCTATTTTAGTATCGTCCGCGAATTTTGACACGTTACTAATCAATCCTACATCTATGTCGTTAATGTAAATTACGAATAACAATGGGCCTAACACTGAACCCTGTGGGACACCACTACCTACCTCTAACCACCCCGATTCACTACCATTAACTACGACCCTCTGCCTCCTAGCACGAAGCCATTCTTCTAACCAGTTAGCTACCTGACCGCGGATACCGTGCGCTTTAACCTTCGCAATTAGTCTCCTATGCGGAACTGTATCGAACGCCTTTTTAAAATCTAAATAAATAACGTCAGCTGCCCTATGCCTATCGTATTCGCGCACTATTTCGTTATAAAATTCTAACAAATTTGTTAAACAAGACCTATGGCGTCGAAACCCGTGCTGACTACTATTAATCAAACCCCTACTTTCTAAGTGATCGATAATACGATCCCTAACTACGGATTCCAAAAGTTTACCGACAATTGACGTTAAGCTAATGGGCCTATAATTGCTAGCTACCGCGCGGTCGCCTTTTTTAAAAATAGGCGTGACGTTAGCTAATTTGAAGTCTTCAGGAATAATCCCCGTTTCGAGTGACTGATTAAAAATCTTCGCTAAGGGGCCTACGATAACGTCTTTCAAATCTTTCAAATGTCTAGGATAAAAAGCGTCAGGGCCTGGAGCCTTGCTAACTTTTAGCCTATCGATATAATGCGCAATCTCAGCCTCGTAAACAGTTATTTCATCTAAAATAGTCTCGCTACTAAATGGAACGATATCGTCAACGTCGGGGACATTATTTACGTCCTCTACGGTAAAAACTGTCGCAAAAAAGTTATTGAAAATACCCGCCATCGCCTGAGCGTCAGAAGCCAAAGCGCCATTTACATCCAATAGAGGGCCTATGTTATCCTTTACCGGCTTACGATTATTTACGTATTCAAAAAACTTTTTTGGATTATGTTTACTATCCGCAGCTATAACTATCTCTAAATTACGCTTGGCATTCCTAACTGATCTTTTAACCTGACGTCTAAGCTCGATATATCTATTAAAGTTAGCTACCTGGCCATTGCGCTTGTTAAGTCTATACGCTCTATTACGCTCGTTTATGAACTCGCCTACTTCCCTAGTCCACCACTTCGGCCTACCACGATTTCTAACGCGCTTGGGCCTACGAGGAATAAACTCCCTTTCAATATTCCTAAAACTTTCTTTAAACGCCACCCAACGCAAATTCGTATCATTACCCATAAATAAGGTATCCCAGTCCACTACTCTCATCCTATCAGCAAAACTATCAAAATTAGCCCTACGAAAATCAGGGACTTCTATTACGTTACTATCCTGTGTGTTTTCTATCAATAACTTAAACCTAAGAATTTGATGATCGCTACATCCTAAACTCTCGCCTACTTCTAAACTTTCGACTATATTCTCGCCGTTCGTCATCACCAAATCTAAGATATTATCACCGCGCGTTGGTTGGGTAACTATCTGTCGTAAAAAGTTATCGTCCATAAACTCAACCAGTCTCAAACCCTCTTCGTTACCCGTAAAATTCTCGTAATTAACATTAGGACAGTTAAAGTCTCCGACAATTATACTATTCCGATTGTCAATAAAATTACCAAGAAGTGAGTAAAATCTAGTATCTATATCGAGGGGTTGAACGGGAGGTCTATAAACAACGACAAAATTAAAACTAATACTACGCGCCCTAACTTCAACACAGATCGCATTAATTGCTGCCGGAAAATCTAACTTAACCTCGATAGCCCTAAGGGAATTACGAATGTACAGCAAAACGCCGCCTCCAAATCTATGTAACCTATCATTAGTAAAGATTTTAAAACCCGGTATATCAAGTTCCCCCAACAAGTCCCGAGTCACGGTATTTAACCAAGTTTCAGTGATAGCAACTATATCATAGTTGCCGGAATAAATTACCGCCTTAAATTCATTTAATTTATTTCTAATACTACGCGCGTTGCAATAAAAGACGTTTAAGTTATTTTTTTACCACGGGCCCGCTTTTTAAACTATTTATCACGTCGGGCCCGCGTTTCCCGGACCCACAACGTTTAAAGAAGGCTTCGACCTATACAGCTTTCGCACGTTTTCGTCTATTAACCTACCTAGCCTAGCATTACCTATTTCATTAAAATGCACCCCATCTTTTATGATGATGATGATGATGATGATGATGATGATGATGATGATGATGATGATCTACAGATCTACAGAAGCTAAGGCTAACAAAGACCCTAAGATCCACTCTAAGGCTAGCCCGAGAGAAAGGAGAGAGTAGGGGGTTAAGAGAAGAGAGGAGAATAAGGGGTTAAGTAAGGAGCAACACCTATCATTCGTGGGTTAACATTCATTCAGAAAAAGAGGGAAAAAGTCTCACCATCATCATCCGCCGGCCACTGCCGACAAGTCAGAAAAATAGTCGGAGAATATAGGAGAGGGGTGAAAGATGAAAAGAAGTAAAATAAGAACGCTTACAAACCATGCAAACACAGTCTTAACTCACTGTCATACCATGCAAACTACAAACATGCAAGAAAAGAGTTAGAGACATGCAAAGTAAGGAGGATAAGAAAAAAAAAAAAAGTAGGTAAAGTTAAACAAAAGTGGGTTAGTTTACGCTATGAGCTACATCTACATTCGTGTTAGTCTAATTTTTTTTTTTTTATTTTTTTTTTATTGCTGGCATCACGCTGGCATGTCACAAGCTGGCATTCATCGTCAACAGACTCATCCTCGAGCACCACCACCAGAGCTCCTGTTGTTAACTTTCTTTTTTAATTTTAAACAACGTTAATATTTTTAAAATGTCTGTCAAGACGGTTCTTAAACACATTAACGCTGGTAGAATGAACGACTGACGCGGGAAGATTATTCCATTTATCAATTACTTTAAACGTAAAGAAGTTTTAGCGATATTAGTAATGAAACGTCTGCCACGCAACTTGAATCCGTTATTGCGAGTATTACTATTATCGAAAGTGAACAATTTGTCAAAATTTACGTTATCGATGTTATTAACGATTTTGAAAACTTCAATAAGCTCCCCCCTTAATCTCCTAGTTTCGAGTGAATACAAGTCTAACACTTTAATCCTATCTTCATAAGGCTTATTGCGCAATGCCGGAATAAGTTTCGTGGCACGACGCTGAACCCTTCTAACCTATCAATATCCTCACGCAAGTACGGGCACCAAAACTGAACGGCATATTCCAAATGAGGCCTGACTAGGGACTTGTAAAGGGGCAATATAATATCCTTCGATTTAAATTCGAAATTACGCGCTATGAAGCCTAACATCCTATTAGCTTTTGCGGAAGACTCCAGGCACTGGTTCCTAACCTTTAAATCTTTAGTTACGCGTACGCCTAAATCTACTTCCTCGTCAACGCTCGCTAAATCCCTATCATCCATCGTGATGATGATGATGATGATGATGATGATGATGATCTACAGAAGCTAAGGCTAACAAAGACCCTAAGATCCACTCTAAGGTTAGCCCGAGAGAAAGGAAAGAGTAGCGGGTTAAGAGAAGAGAAGAGAATAAGGGGTTAAGTAAGAGCAACACCTATCACTCATGGGTTAACATTCATTCAGAAAAAGAGGAAAAGTGTCTCACCATCATCATCCGCCGGCCACTGCCGACAAGTCAGAAAAATAGTCGGAGAGAATAGGAGAGGGGTGAAAGATGAAAAGAAGTAAAATAAGAACGCTTACAAACCATGCAAACACAGTCTTAACTCACTGTCATACCATGCAAACTACAAACATGCAAGAAGAGTTAGACATGCAAGGTAAGGAAAAAAAAAAAAAAAAAAAGTAGGTAAAGTTAAACAAAAAGTGGGTTAGTTTACGCTATGAGCTACATCTACATTCGTGTTAGTCTAATTTTTTTTTTTTTTTTTTTTTTTATTGCTGGCATCACACGCTGGCATGTCACAAGCTGGCATTCATCGTCAACAGACTCATCCTCGAGCACCACCACCAGAGCTCCTGTTGTTAACTTTTTTTTAATTTTAAACAACGTTAATATTTTTAAAATGTCTGTCAAGACGGTTCTTAAACACATTAACGCTGGTAGAATGAACGACTGACGCGGGAAGATTATTCCATTTATCAATTACTTTAAACGTAAAGAAGTTTTTAGCGATATTAGTAATGAAACGTCTGCCACGCAACTTGAATCCGTTATTGCGAGTATTACTATTATCGAAAGTGAACAATTTGTCAAAATTTACGTTATCGATGTTATTAACGATTTTGAAAACTTCAATAAGCTCCCCCCTTAATCTCCTAGTTTCGAGTGAATACAAGTCTAACACTTTAATCCTATCTTCATAAGGCTTATTGCGCAATGCCGGAATAAGTTTCGTGGCACGACGCTGAACCCTTTCTAACCTATCAATATCCTCACGCAAGTACGGGCACCAAAACTGAACGGCATATTCCAAATGAGGCCTGACTAGGGACTTGTAAAGGGGCAATATAATATCCTTCGATTTAAATTCGAAATTACGCGCTATGAACGCGTAACATCCTATTAGCTTTTGCGCAAGACTCCAGGCACTGGTTCCTAACCTTTAAATCTTTAGTTACGCGTACGCCTAAATCTACTTCCTCGTCAACGCTCGCTAAATCCCTATCATCCATCGTGTACACGTAATTATTGTTGCGAGAACCTATATGCAAAACTTTACATTTATCTACGACAGGAGCTCTGGTGGTGGTGCTCGAGGATGAGTCTGTTGACGATGAATGCCAGCTTGTGACATGCCAGCGTGTGATGCCAGCAATAAAAAAAAAAAAAAAAAAAAAAAATTAGACTAACACGAATGTAGATGTAGCTCATAGCGTAAACTAACCCACTTTTTGTTTAACTTTACCTACTTTTTTTTTTTTGATGATGATGATGATGATGATGATGATGATGATCTACAGATCTACAGAAGCTAAGGCTAACAAAGACCCTAAGATCCACTCTAAGGTTAGCCCGAGAGAAAGGAAAGAGTAGCGGGTTAAGAGAAGAGAAGAGAATAAGGGGTTAAGTAAGAGCAACACCTATCACTCATGGGTTAACATTCATTCAGAAAAAGAGGAAAAGTGTCTCACCATCATCATCCGCCGGCCACTGCCGACAAGTCAGAAAAATAGTCGGAGAGAATAGGAGAGGGGTGAAAGAAAAATGAAGTAAAATAAGAACGCTTACAAACCATGCAAACACAGTCTTAACTCACTGTCATACCATGCAAACTACAAACATGCAAGAAGAGAGTTAGACATGCAAAGTAAGGAAAAAAAAAAAAAAAAAAGTAGGTAAGTTAAACAAAAAGTGGGTTAGTTTACGCTATGAGCTACATCTACATTCGTGTTAGTCTAATTTTTTTTTTTTTTTTTTTTTTATTGCTGGCATCACACGCTGGCATGTCACAAGCTGGCATTCATCGTCAACAGACTCATCCTCGAGCACCACCACCAGAGCTCCTGTTGTTAACTTTTTTTTAATTTTAAACAACGTTAATATTTTTAAAATGTCTGTCAAGACGGTTCTTAAACACATTAACGCTGGTAGAATGAACGACTGACGCGGGAAGATTATTCCATTTATCAATTACTTTAAACGTAAAGAAGTTTTTAGCGATATTAGTAATGAAACGTCTGCCACGCAACTTAAATCCGTTATTGCGAGTATTACTATTATCGAAAGTGAACAATTTGTCAAAATTTACGTTATCGATGTTATTAACGATTTTGAAAACTTCAATAAGCTCCCCCCTTAATCTCCTAGTTTCGAGTGAATACAAGTCTAACACTTTAATCCTATCTTCATAAGGCTTATTGCGCAATGACGGAATAAGTTTCGTGGCACGACGCTGAACCCTTTCTAACCTATCAATATCCTCACGCAAGTACGGGCACCAAAACTGAACGGCATATTCTAAATGAGGCCTGACTAGGGACTTGTAAAGGGGCAATATAATATCCTTCGATTTAAATTCGAAATTACGCGCTATGAAGCCTAACATCCTATTAGCTTTTGCGCAAGACTCCAGGCACTGGTTCCTAACCTTTAAATCTTTAGTTACGCGTACGCCTAAATCTACTTCCTCGTCAACGCTCGCTAACTCCCTATCATCCATCGTGTACACGTAATTATTGTTGCGAGAACCTATATGCAAAACTTTACATTTATCTACGTTAAATTGCATCTGCCACTTATCCGTCCACTCCATAATCCTATCTACATCGTCTTGGATCCTATTTCTATCGTCCTCGTTAACAACCTTACCGCCTATTTTAGTATCGTCCGCGAATTTTGACACGTTACTAGTCAATCCTACATCTATGTCGTTAATGTAAATTACGAATAACAATGGGCCTAACACTGAACCCTGTGGGACACCGCTACCTACCTCTAACCACCCCGATTCACTACCATTAACTACGACCCTCTGCTCCTAGCACGAAGCCATTCTTCTAACCAGTTAGCTACCTGACCGCGTATACCGTGCGCTTTAACCTTCGCAATTAGTCTCCTATGCGGAACTGTATCGAACGCCTTTTTAAAATCTAAATAAATAACGTCAGCTGCCCTATGCCTATCGTATTCGCGCACTATTTCGTTATAAAATTCTAACAAATTAGTTAAACAAGACCTATGGCGTCGAAACCCGTGCTGACTACTATTAATCAAACCCCTACTTTCTAAGTGATCGATAATACGATCCCTAACTACGGATTCCAAAAGTTTACCGACAATTGACGTTAAGCTAATGGGCCTATAATTGCTAGCTACCGCGCGGTCGCCTTTTTTAAAAATAGGCGTGACGTTAGCTAATTTGAAGTCTTCAGGAATAATCCCCGTTTCGAGTGACTGATTAAAAATCTTCGCTAAGGGGCCTACGATAACGTCTTTCAAATCTTTCAAATGTCTGGATAAAAAGCGTCAGGGCCTGGAGCCTTGCTAACTTTTAGCCTATCGATATAATGCGCGCAATCTCAGCCTCGTAAACAGTTATTTCATCTAAAATAGTCTCGCTACTAAATGGAACGATATCGTCAACGTCGGGGACATTATTTACGTCTTCTACGGTAAAAACTGTCGCAAAAAAGTTATTGAAAATACCCGCCATCGCCTGAGCGTCAGAAGCCAAAGCGCCATTTACATCCACTAGAGGGCCTATGTTATCTTTTACCGGCTTACGATTATTTACGTATTCAAAAAACTTTTTTGGATTATGTTTACTATCCGCAGCTATAACTATCTCTAAATTACGCTTGGCATTCCTAACTGATCTTTTAACCTGACGTCTAAGCTCGATATATCTATTAAAGTTAGCTACCTGGCCATTGCGCTTGTTAAGTCTATACGCTCTATTACGCTCGTTTATGAACTCGCCTACTTCCCTAGTCCACCACTTCGGCCTACCACGATTTCTAACGCGCTTGGGCCTACGAGGAATAAACTCCCTTTCAATATTCCTAAAACTTTCTTTAAACGCCACCCAACGCAAATTTGTGTCATTACCCATAAATAAGTTATCCCAGTCCACTACTCTCATCCTATCAGCAAAACTATCAAAATTAGCCCTACGAAAATCAGGGACTTCTATTACGTTACTATCCTGTGTGTTTTCTATCAATAACTTAAACCTAAGAATTTGATGATCGCTACATCCTAAACTCTCGCCTACTTCTAAACTTTCGACTATATTCTCGCCGTTCGTCATCACCAAATGAGGAGACTAATTGCGAAGGTTAAAGCGCACGGTATCCGCGGTCAGGTAGCTAACTGGTTAGAAGAATGGCTTCGTGCTAGGAGGCAGAGGGTCGTAGTTAATGGTAGTGAATCGGGGTGGTTAGAGGTAGGTAGTGGTGTCCCACAGGGTTCAGTGTTAGGCCCATTGTTATTCGTAATTTACATTAACGACATAGATGTAGGATTGATTAGTAACGTGTCAAAATTCGCGGACGATACTAAAATAGGCGGTAAGGTTGTTAACGAGGACGATAGAAATAGGATCCAAGACGATGTAGATAGGATTATGGAGTGGACGGATAAGTGGCAGATGCAATTTAACGTAGATAAATGTAAAGTTTTGCATATAGGTCTCGCAACAATAATTACGTGTACACGATGGATGATAGGGATTTAGCGAGCGTTGACGAGGAAGTAGATTTAGGCGTACGCGTAACTAAAGATTTAAGGTTAGGAACCAGTGCCTGGAGTCTTGCGCAAAAGCTAATAGGATGTTAGGCTTCATAGCGCGTAATTTCGAATTTAATCGAAGGATATTATATTGCCCTTTACAAGTCCCTATCAGGCCTCATTTGGAATATGCCGTTCAATTTTGGTGCCCGTACTTGCGTGAGGAATTGATAGGTTAGAAAGGGTTCAGCGTCGTGCCACGAAACTTATTCCGGCATTGCGCAATAAGCCTTATGAAGATAGGATTAAAGTGTTAGACTTGTATTCACTCGAAACTAGGAGATTAAGGGGGGAGCTTATTGAAGTTTTCAAAATCGTTAATAACATCGATAACGTAAATTTTGACAAATTGTTCACTTTCGATAATAGTAATACTCGCAATAACGGATTCAAGTTGCGTGGCAGACGTTTCATTACTAATATCGCTAAAAACTTCTTTACGTTTAAAGTAATTGATAAATGGAATAATCTTCCCGCGTCAGTCGTTCATTCTACCAGCGTTAATGTGTTTAAGAACCGTCTTGACAGACATTTTAAAAATATTAACGTTGTTTAAAATTAAAAAAGAAAGTTAACAACAGGAGCTCTGGTGGTGGTGCTCGAGGATGAGTCTGTTGACGATGAATGCCAGCTTGTGACATGCCAGCGTGTGATGCCAGCAATAAAAAAAAAAAAAAAAAAAATTAGACTAACACGAATGTAGATGTAGCTCATAGCGTAAACTAACCCACTTTTTGTTTAACTTTACCTACTTTTTTTTTTTTTCTTATCCTCCTTACTTTGCATGTCTCTAACTCTTTTCTTGCATGTTTGTAGTTTGCATGGTATGACAGTGAGTTAAGACTGTGTTTGCATGGTTTGTAAGCGTTCTTATTTTACTTCTTTTCATCTTTCACCCCTCTCCTATATTCTCCGACTATTTTTCTGACTTGTCGGCAGTGGCCGGCGGATGATGATGGTGAGACTTTTTCCCTCTTTTTCTGAATGAATGTTAACCCACGAATGATAGGTGTTGCTCCTTACTTAACCCCTTATTCTCCTCTCTTCTCTTAACCCCCTACTCTCTCCTTTCTCTTGGGCTAGCCTTAGAGTGGATTTTAGGGTCTTTGTTAGCCTTAGCTTCTGTAGATCTGTAGATCATCATATCATCATCATCATCATCATCATCATCATCATCATCATCATCATCGTCTTCAGGTTTATTCCTGAAGACTTCAAATTAGCTAACGTCACGCCTATTTTTAAAAAAGGCGACCGCGCGGTAGCTAGCAATTATAGGCCCATTAGCTTAACGTCAATTGTCGGTAAACTTTTGGAATCCGTAGTTAGGGATCGTATTATCGATCACTTAGAAAGTAGGGGTTTGATTAATAGTAGTCAGCACGGGTTTCGACGCCATAGGTCTTGTTTAACAAATTTGTTAGAATTTTATAACGAAATAGTGCGCGAATACGATAGGCATAGGGCAGCTGACGTTATTTATTTAGATTTTAAAAAGGCGTTCGATACAGTTCCGCATAGGAGACTAATTGCGAAGGTTAAAGCGCACGGTATCCGCGGTCAGGTAGCTAACTGGTTAGAAGAATGGCTTCGTGCTAGGAGGCAGAGGGTCGTAGTTAATGGTAGTGAATCGGGGTGGTTAGAGGTAGGTAGTGGTGTCCCACAGGGTTCAGTGTTAGGCCCATTGTTATTCGTAATTTACATTAACGACATAGATGTAGGATTGATTAGTAACGTGTCAAAATTCGCGGACGATACTAAAATAGGCGGTAAGGTTGTTAACGAGGACGATAGAAATAGGATCCAAGACGATGTAGATAGGATTATGGAGTGGACGGATAAGTGGCAGATGCAATTTAACGTAGATAAATGTAAAGTTTTGCATATAGGTTCTCGCAACAATAATTACGTGTACACGATGGATGATAGGGATTTAGCGAGCGTTGACGAGGAAGTAGATTTAGGCGTACGCGTAACTAAAGATTTAAAGGTTAGGAACCAGTGCCTGGAGTCTTGCGCAAAAGCTAATAGGATGTTAGGCTTCATAGCGCGTAATTTCGAATTTAAATCGAAGGATATTATATTGCCCCTTTACAAGTCCCTAGTCAGGCCTCATTTGGAATATGCCGTTCAGTTTTGGTGCCCGTACTTGCGTGAGGATATTGATAGGTTAGAAAGGGTTCAGCGTCGTGCCACGAAACTTATTCCGGCATTGCGCAATAAGCCTTATGAAGATAGGATTAAAGTGTTAGACTTGTATTCACTCGAAACTAGGAGATTAAGGGGGGAGCTTATTGAAGTTTTCAAAATCGTTAATAACATCGATAACGTAAATTTTGACAAATTGTTCACTTTCGATAATAGTAATACTCGCAATAACGGATTCAAGTTGCGTGGCAGACGTTTCATTACTAATATCGCTAAAAACTTCTTTACGTTTAAAGTAATTGATAAATGGAATAATCTTCCCGCGTCAGTCGTTCATTCTACCAGCGTTAATGTGTTTAAGAACCGTCTTGACAGACATTTTAAAAATATTAACGTTGTTTAGAGTTAAAAAAGAAAGTTAACAACAGGAGCTCTGGTGGTGGTGCTCGAGGATGAGTCTGTTGACGATGAATGCCAGCTTGTGACATGCCAGCGTGTGATGCCAGCAATAAAAAAAAAAAAAAAAAAAAAAAAATTAGACTAACACGAATGTAGATGTAGCTCATAGCGTAAACTAACCCACTTTTTGTTTAACTTTACCTACTTTTTTTTTTTTTTCCTTACCTTGCATGTCTAACTCTCTTCTTGCATGTTTGTAGTTTGCATGGTATGACAGTGAGTTAAGACTGTGTTTGCATGGTTTGTAAGCGTTCTTATTTTACTTCTTTTCATCTTTCACCCCTCTCCTATATTCTCCGACTATTTTTCTGACTTGTCGGCAGTGGCCGGCGGATGATGATGGTGAGACTTTTTCCCGCTTTTTCTGAATGAATGTTAACCCATGAGTGATAGGTGTTGCTCTTACTTAACCCCTTATTCTCTTCTCTTCTCTTAACCCGCTACTCTTTCCTTTCTCTCGGGCTAACCTTAGAGTGGATCTTAGGGTCTTTGTTAGCCTTAGCTTCTGTAGATCTGTAGATCATCATCATCATCATCAGGAGATTAAGGGGGGAGCTTATTGAAGTTTTCAAAATCGTTAATAACATCGATAACGTAAATTTTGACAAATTGTTCACTTTCGATAATAGTAATACTCGCAATAACGGATTCAAGTTGCGTGGCAGACGTTTCATTACTAATATCGCTAAAAACTTCTTTACGTTTAAAGTAATTGATAAATGGAATAATCTTCCCGCGTCAGTCGTTCATTCTACCAGCGTTAATGTGTTTAAGAACCGTCTTGACAGACATTTTAAAAATATTAACGTTGTTTAAAATTAAAAAAGAAAGTTAACAACAGGAGCTCTGGTGGTGGTGCTCGAGGATGAGTCTGTTGACGATGAATGCCAGCTTGTGACATGCCAGCGTGTGATGCCAGCAATAAAAAAAAAAAAAAAAAAAAATTAGACTAACACGAATGTAGATGTAGCTCATAGCGTAAACTAACCCACTTTTTGTTTAACTTTACCTACTTTTTTTTTTTTTCTTATCCTCCTTACTTTGCATGTCTCTAACTCTTTTCTTGCATGTTTGTAGTTTGCATGGTATGACAGTGAGTTAAGACTGTGTTTGCATGGTTTGTAAGCGTTCTTATTTTACTTCTTTTCATCTTTCACCCCTCTCCTATATTCTCCGACTATTTTTCTGACTTGTCGGCAGTGGCCGGCGGATGATGATGGTGAGACTTTTTCCCTCTTTTTCTGAATGAATGTTAACCCACGAATGATAGGTGTTGCTCCTTACTTAACCCCTTATTCTCCTCTCTTCTCTTAACCCCCTACTCTCTCCTTTCTCTCGGGCTAGCCTTAGAGTGGATCTTAGGGTCTTTGTTAGCCTTAGCTTCTGTAGATCTGTAGATCATCATCTAGTAACGTAATAGAAGTCCCTGATTTTCGTAGGGCTAATTTTGATAGTTTTGCTGATAGGATGAGAGTAGTGGACTGGGATAACTTATTTATGGGTAATGATACAAATTTGCGTTGGGTGGCGTTTAAAGAAAGTTTTAGGAATATTGAAAGGGAGTTTATTCCTCGTAGGCCCAAGCGCGTTAGAAATCGTGGTAGGCCGAAGTGGTGGACTAGGGAAGTAGGCGAGTTCATAAACGAGCGTAATAGAGCGTATAGACTTAACAAGCGCAATGGCCAGGTAGCTAACTTTAATAGATATATCGAGCTTAGACGTCAGGTTAAAAGATCAGTTAGGAATGCCAAGCGTAATTTAGAGATAGTTATAGCTGCGGATAGTAAACATAATCCAAAAAAGTTTTTTGAATACGTAAATAATCGTAAGCCGGTAAAGGATAACATAGGCCCTCTATTGGATGTAAATGGCGCTTTGGCTTCTGACGCTCAGGCGATGGCGGGTATTTTCAATAACTTTTTTGCGACAGTTTTTACCGTAGAGGACGTAAATAATGTCCCCGACGTTGACGATATCGTTCCATTTAGTAGCGAGACTATTTTAGATGAAATAACTGTTTACGAGGCTGAGATTGCGCATTATATCGATAGGCTAAAAGTTAGCAAGGCTCCAGGCCCTGACGCTTTTTATCCTAGACATTTGAAAGATTTGAAAGACGTTATCGTAGGCCCCTTAGCGAAGATTTTTAATCAGTCACTCGAAACGGGGATTATTCCTGAAGACTTCAAATTAGCTAACGTCACGCCTATTTTTAAAAAAGGCGACCGCGCGGTAGCTAGCAATTATAGGCCCATTAGCTTAACGTCAATTGTCGGTAAACTTTTGGAATCCGTAGTTAGGGATCGTATTATCGATCACTTAGAAAGTAGGGGTTTGATTAATAGTAGTCAGCACGGGTTTCGACGCCATAGGTCTTGTTTAACAAATTTGTTAGAATTTTATAACGAAATAGTGCGCGAATACGATAGGCATAGGGCAGCTGACGTTATTTATTTAGATTTTAAAAAGGCGTTCGATACAGTTCCGCATAGGAGACTAATTGCGAAGGTTAAAGCGCACGGTATCCGCGGTCAGGTAGCTAACTGGTTAGAAGAATGGCTTCGTGCTAGGAGGCAGAGGGTCGTAGTTAATGGTAGTGAATCGGGGTGGTTAGAGGTAGGTAGTGGTGTCCCACAGGGTTCAGTGTTAGGCCCATTGTTATTCGTAATTTACATTAACGACATAGATGTAGGATTGATTAGTAACGTGTCAAAATTCGCGGACGATACTAAAATAGGCGGTAAGGTTGTTAACGAGGACGATAGAAATAGGATCCAAGACGATGTAGATAGGATTATGGAGTGGACGGATAAGTGGCAGATGCAATTTAACGTAGATAAATGTAAAGTTTTGCATATAGGTTCTCGCAACAATAATTACGTGTACACGATGGATGATAGGGATTTAGCGAGCGTTGACGAGGAAGTAGATTTAGGCGTACGCGTAACTAAAGATTTAAAGGTTAGGAACCAGTGCCTGGAGTCTTGCGCAAAAGCTAATAGGATGTTAGGCTTCATAGCGCGTAATTTCGAATTTAAATCGAAGGATATTATATTGCCCCTTTACAAGTCCCTAGTCAGGCCTCATTTGGAATATGCCGTTCAATTTTGGTGCCCGTACTTGCGTGAGGATATTGATAGGTTAGAAAGGGTTCAGCGTCGTGCCACGAAACTTTATTCCGGCATTGCGCAATAAGCCTTATGAAGATAGGATTAAAGTGTTAGACTTGTATTCACTCGAAACTAGGAGATTAAGGGGGGAGCTTATTGAAGTTTTCAAAATCGTTAATAACATCGATAACGTAAATTTTGACAAATTGTTCACTTTCGATAATAGTAATACTCGCAATAACGGATTCAAGTTGCGTGGCAGACGTTTCATTACTAATATCGCTAAAAACTTCTTTACGTTTAAAGTAATTGATAAATGGAATAATCTTCCCGCGTCAGTCGTTCATTCTACCAGCGTTAATGTTTAAGAACCGTCTTGACAGACATTTTAAAAATATTAACGTTGTTTAAAATTAAAAAAGAAAGTTAACAACAGGAGCTCTGGTGGTGGTGCTCGAGGATGAGTCTGTTGACGATGAATGCCAGCTTGTGACATGCCAGCGTGTGATGCCAGCAATAAAAAAAAAAAAAAAAAAAAAAAATTAGACTAACACGAATGTAGATGTAGCTCATAGCGTAAACTAACCCACTTTTTGTTTAACTTTACCTACTTTTTTTTTTTTTCTTATCCTCCTTACTTTGCATGTCTCTAACTCTTTTCTTGCATGTTTGTAGTTTGCATGGTATGACAGTGAGTTAAGACTGTGTTTGCATGGTTTGTAAGCGTTCTTATTTTACTTCTTTTCATCTTTCACCCCTCTCCTATATTCTCCGACTATTTTTCTGACTTGTCGGCAGTGGCCGGCGGATGATGATGGTGAGACTTTTTCCCTCTTTTTCTGAATGAATGTTAACCCACGAATGATAGGTGTTGCTCCTTACTTAACCCCTTATTCTCCTCTCTTCTCTTAACCCCCTACTCTCTCCTTTCTCTCGGGCTAGCCTTAGAGTGGATCTTAGGGTCTTTGTTAGCCTTAGCTTCTGTAGATCTGTAGATCATCATCATCATCATCATAGATGTAGATGTAGGATTGATTAGTAACGTGTCAAAATTCGCGGACGATACTAAAATAGGCGGTAAGGTTGTTAACGAGGACGATAGAAATAGGATCCAAGACGATGTAGATAGGATTATGGAGTGGACGGATAAGTGGCAGATGCAATTTAACGTAGATAAATGTAAAGTTTTGCATATAGGTTCTCGCAACAATAATTACGTGTACACGATGGATGATAGGGATTTAGCGAGCGTTGACGAGGAAGTAGATTTAGGCGTACGCGTAACTAAAGATTTAAAGGTTAGGAACCAGTGCCTGGAGTCTTGCGCAAAAGCTAATAGGATGTTAGGCTTCATAGCGCGTAATTTCGAATTTAAATCGAAGGATATTATATTGCCCCTTTACAAGTCCCTAGTCAGGCCTCATTTGGAATACTCGCAATAACGGATTCAAGTTGCGTGGCAGACGTTTCATTACTAATATCGCTAAAAACTTCTTTACGTTTAAAGTAATTGATAAATGGAATAATCTTCCCGCGTCAGTCGTTCATTCTACCAGCGTTAATGTGTTTAAGAACCGTCTTGACAGACATTTTAAAAATATTAACGTTGTTTAAAATTAAAAAAGAAAGTTAACACAGGAGCTCTGGTGGTGGTGCTCGAGGATGAGTCTGTTGACGATGAATGCCAGCTTGTGACATGCCAGCGTGATGCCAGCAATAAAAAAAAAAAAAAAAAAAAAAATTAGACTAACACGAATGTAGATGTAGCTCGTAGCGTAAACTAACCCACTTTTTGTTTAACTTTACCTACTTTTTTTTTTTTTCTTATCCTCCTTACTTTGCATGTCTCTAACTCTTTTCCTTGCATGTTTGTAGTTTGCATGGTATGACAGTGAGTTAAGACTGTGTTTGCATGGTTTGTAGCGTTCTTATTTTACTTCTTTTCATCTTTCACCCCTCTCCTATATTCTCCGACTATTTTTCTGACTTGTCGGCAGTGGCCGGCGGATGATGATGGTGAGACTTTTTCCCTCTTTTTCTGAATGAATGTTAACCCACGAATGATAGGTGTTGCTCCTTACTTAACCCCTTATTCTCTCTCTTTCTCTTAACCCCCTACTCTCTCCTTTCTCTCGGGCTAGCCTTAGAGTGGATCTTAGGGTCTTTGTTAGCCTTAGCTTCTGTAGATCTGTAGATCATCATCATCATCAATCATCATCATCATCATCATCATCATCATCATCATCATCATCGCGCGTAGTATTAGAAATAAATTAAATGAATTTAAGGCGGTAATTTATTCCGGCAACTATGATATAGTTGCTATCACTGAAACTTGGTTAAATACCGTGACTCGGGACTTGTTGGGGGAACTTGATATACCGGGTTTTAAAATCTTTACTAATGATAGGTTACATAGATTTGGAGGCGGCGTTTTGCTGTACATTCGTAATTCCCTTAGGGCTATCGAGGTTAAGTTAGATTTTCCGGCAGCAATTAATGCGATTGTGTTGAAGTTAGGCGCGTATATTAGTTTTAATTTTGTCGTTGTTTATAGACCTCACCGTTCAACCCCTCGATATAGATACTAGATTTTACTCACTTCTTGGTAATTTATATGACGTCGAGATAGTATAATTGTCGGAGACTTTACTGTCCTAATGTTAATTACGAGAATTTTACGGGTAACGAAGAGGGTTTGAGACTGGTTGAGTTTATGGACGATAACTTTTTACGACAGATAGTTACCGAACCAACGCGCGGTGGATAATATCTTAGATTTGGTGATGACGAAACGCGAGAATATAGTCGAAAGTTTTAGAAGTAGGCGAGAGTTTAGGATGTAGCGATCATCAAATTCTTAGTTTTAAAGTTTATTGATAGAAAACACACAGGATAGTAACGTAATAAGAAGTCCCTGATTTTCGTAGGGCTATATTTTGATAGTTTTGCTGCTGATAGGATGAGAGTAGTGGACTGGGATAACTTATTTATGGGTAATGATACAAATTTGCGTTGGGTGGCGTTTAAAGAAAGTTTTAGGAATATTGAAAGGGAGTTTATTCCTCGTAGGCCCAAGCGCGTTAGAAATCGTGGTAGGCCGAAGTGGTGGACTAGGGAAGTAGGCGAGTTCATAAACGAGCGTAATAGAGCGTATAGACTTAACAAGCGCAATGGCCAGGTAGCTAACTTTAATAGATATATCGAGCTTAGACGTCAGGTTAAAAGATCAGTTAGGAATGCCAAGCGTAATTTAGAGATAGTTATAGCTGCGGATAGTAAACATAATCCAAAAAAGTTTTTTGAATACGTAAATAATCGTAAGCCGGTAAAGGATAACATAGGCCCTCTATTGGATGTAAATGGCGCTTTGGCTTCTGACGCTCAGGCGATGGCGGGTATTTTCAATAACTTTTTTGCGACAGTTTTTTACCGTAGAGGACGTAAATAATGTTCCCGACGTTGACGATATCGTTCCATTTAGTAGCGAGACTATTTTAGATGAAATAACTGTTTACGAGGCTGAGATTGCGCATTATATCGATAGGCTAAAAGTTAGCAAGGCTCCAGGCCCTGACGCTTTTTATCCTAGACATTTGAAAGATTTGAAAGACGTTATCGTAGGCCCCTTAGCGAAGATTTTTAATCAGTCACTCGAAACGGGGATTATTCCTGAAGACTTCAAATTAGCTAACGTAACGTCACGCCTATTTTTAAAAAGGCGACCGCGCGGTAGCTAGCAATTATAGGCCCATTAGCTTAACGTCAATTGTCGGTAAACTTTTGGAATCCGTAGTTAGGGATCGTATTATCGATCACTTAGAAAGTAGGGGTTTGATTAATAGTAGTCAGCACGGGTTTCGACGCCATAGGTCTTGTTTAACAAATTTGTTAGAATTTTATAACGAAATAGTGCGCGAATACGATAGGCATAGGGCAGCTGACGTTATTTATTTAGATTTTAAAAAGGCGTTCGATACAGTTCCGCATAGGAGTGATAGGTGTTGCTCTTACTTAACCCCTTATTCTCTTCTCTTCTCTTAACCCGCTACTCTTTCCTTTCTCTCGGGCTAACCTTAGAGTGGATCTTAGGGTCTTTGTTAGCCTTAGCTTCTGTAGATCTGTAGATCATCATCATCATCATCATCATCATCATCATCATGATCATCATCATCATCATCATCATCATCATCATAGACGTAATAGAAGTCCCTGATTTTCGTAGGGCTAATTTTGATAGTTTTGCTGATAGGATGAGAGTAGTGGACTGGGATAACTTATTTATGGGTAATGATACAAATTTGCGTTGGGTGGCGTTTAAAGAAAGTTTTAGGAATATTGAAAGGGAGTTTATTCCTCGTAGGCCCAAGCGCGTTAGAAATCGTGGTAGGCCGAAGTGGTGGACTAGGGAAGTAGGCGAGTTCATAAACGAGCGTAATAGAGCGTATAGACTTAACAAGCGCAATGGCCAGGTAGCTAACTTTAATAGATATATCGAGCTTAGACGTCAGGTTAAAAGATCAGTTAGGAATGCCAAGCGTAATTTAGAGATAGTTATAGCTGCGGATAGTAAACATAATCCAAAAAAGTTTTTTGAATACGTAAATAATCGTAAGCCGGTAAAGGATAACATAGGCCCTCTATTGGATGTAAATGGCGCTTTGGCTTCTGACGCTCAGGCGATGGCGGGTATTTTCAATAACTTTTTTGCGACAGTTTTTACCGTAGAGGACGTAAATAATGTCCCCGACGTTGACGATATCGTTCCATTTAGTAGCGAGACTATTTTAGATGAAATAACTGTTTACGAGGCTGAGATTGCGCATTATATCGATAGGCTAAAAGTTAGCAAGGCTCCAGGCCCTGACGCTTTTTCCTAGACATTTGAAAGATTTGAAAGACGTTATCGTAGGCCCCTTAGCGAAGATTTTTAATCAGTCACTCGAAACGGGGATTATTCCTGAAGACTTCAAATTAGCTAACGTCACGCCTATTTTTAAAAAAGGCGACCGCGCGGTAGCTAGCAATTATAGGCCCATTAGCTTAACGTCAATTGTCGGTAAACTTTTGGAATCCGTAGTTAGGGATCGTATTATCGATCACTTAGAAAGTAGGGGTTTGATTAATAGTAGTCAGCACGGGTTTCGACGCCATAGGTCTTGTTTAACAATTTGTTAGAATTTTATAACGAAATAGTGCGCGAATACGATAGGCATAGGGCAGCTGACGTTATTTATTTAGATTTTAAAAAGGCGTTCGATACAGTTCCGCATAGGAGACTAATTGCGAAGGTTAAAGCGCACGGTATCCGCGGTCAGGTAGCTAACTGGTTAGAAGAATGGCTTCGTGCTAGGAGGCAGAGGGTCGTAGTTAATGGTAGTGAATCGGGGTGGTTAGAGGTAGGTAGTGGTGTCCCACAGGGTTCAGTGTTAGGCCCATTGTTATTCGTAATTTACATTAACGACATAGATGTAGGATTGATAGTAACGTGTCAAAATTCGCGGACGATACTAAAATAGGCGGTAAGGTTGTTAACGAGGACGATAGAAATAGGATCCAAGACGATGTAGATAGGATTATGGAGTGGACGGATAAGTGGCAGATGCAATTTAACGTAGATAAATGTAAAGTTTTGCATATAGGTTCTCGCAACAATAATTACGTGTACACGATGGATGATAGGGATTAGCGAGCGTTGACGAGGAAGTAGATTTAGGCGTACGCGTAACTAAAGATTTAAAGGTTAGGAACCAGTGCCTGGAGTCTTGCGCAAAAGCTAATAGGATGTTAGGCTTCATAGCGCGTAATTTCGAATTTAAATCGAAGGATATTATATTGCCCCTTTACAAGTCCCTAGTCAGGCCTCATTTGAATATGCCGTTCAGTTTTGGTGCCCGTACTTGCGTGAGGATATTGATAGGTTAGAAAGGGTTCAGCGTCGTGCCACGAAACTTATTCCGTCATTGCGCAATAAGCCTTATGAAGATAGGATTAAAGTGTTAGACTTGTATTCACTCGAAACTAGGAGATTAAGGGGGGAGCTTATTGAAGTTTTCAAAATCGTTAATAACATCGATAACGTAAATTTTGACAAATTGTTCACTTTCGATAATAGTAATACTCGCAATAACGGATTCAAGTTGCGTGGCAGACGTTTCATTACTAATATCGCTAAAAACTTCTTTACGTTTAAAGTAATTGATAAATGGAATAATCTTCCCGCGTCAGTCGTTCATTCTACCAGCGTTAATGTGTTTAAGAACCGTCTTGACAGACATTTTAAAAATATTAACGTTGTTTAATTAAAAAAGAAAGTTAACAACAGGAGCTCTGGTGGTGGTGCTCGAGGATGAGTCTGTTGACGATGAATGCCAGCTTGTGACATGCCAGCGTGTGATGCCAGCAATAAAAAAAAAAAAAAAAAAAAAAAATTAGACTAACACGAATGTAGATGTAGCTCATAGCGTAAACTAACCCACTTTTTGTTTAACTTTACCTACTTTTTTTTTTTTTTCCTTACCTTGCATGTCTAACTCTCTTCTTGCATGTTTGTAGTTTGCATGGTATGACAGTGAGTTAAGACTGTGTTTGCATGGTTTGTAAGCGTTCTTATTTTACTTCTTTTCATCTTTCACCCCTCTCCTATTCTCTCCGACTATTTTTCTGACTTGTCGGCAGTGGCCGGCGGATGATGATGGTGAGACACTTTTCCTCTTTTTCTGAATGAATGTTAACCCATGAGTGATAGGTGTTGCTCTACTTAACCCCTTATTCTCTTCTCTTCTCTTAACCCGCTACTCTTTCCTTTCTCTCGGGCTAACCTTAGAGTGGATCTTAGGGTCTTTGTTAGCCTTAGCTTCTGTAGATCTGTAGATCATCATCATCATCATGACGCTCAGGCGATGGCGGGTATTTTCAATAACTTTTTTGCGACAGTTTTTACCGTAGAGGACGTAAATAATGTCCCCGACGTTGACGATATCGTTCCATTTAGTAGCGAGACTATTTTAGATGAAATAACTGTTTACGAGGCTGAGATTGCGCATTATATCGATAGGCTAAAAGTTAGCAAGGCTCCAGGCCCTGACGCTTTTTATCCTAGACATTTGAAAGATTTGAAAGACGTTATCGTAGGCCCCTTAGCGAAGATTTTTAATCAGTCACTCGAAACGGGGATTATTCCTGAAGACTTCAAATTAGCTAACGTCACGCCTATTTTTAAAAAAGGCGACCGCGCGGTAGCTAGCAATTATAGGCCCATTAGCTTAACGTCAATTGTCGGTAAACTTTTGGAATCCGTAGTTAGGGATCGTATTATCGATCACTTAGAAAGTAGGGGTTTGATTAATAGTAGTCAGCACGGGTTTCGACGCCATAGGTCTTGTTTAACTAATTTGTTAGAATTTTATAACGAAATAGTGCGCGAATACGATAGGCATAGGGCAGCTGACGTTATTTATTTAGATTTTAAAAAGGCGTTCGATACAGTTCCGCATAGGAGACTAATTGCGAAGGTTAAAGCGCACGGTATCGCGGTCAGGTAGCTAACTGGTTAGAAGAATGGCTTCGTGCTAGGAGGCAGAGGGTCGTAGTTAATGGTAGTGAATCGGGGTGGTTAGAGGTAGGTAGTGTGTCCCACAGGGTTCAGTGTTAGGCCCATTGTTATTCGTAATTTACATTAACGACATAGATGTAGGATTGATAGTAACGTGTCAAAATTCGCGGACGATACTAAAATAGGCGGTAAGGTTGTTAACGAGGACGATAGAAATAGGATCCAAGACGATGTAGATAGGATTATGGAGTGGACGGATAAGTGGCAGATGCAATTTAACGTAGATAAATGTAAAGTTTTGCATATAGGTTCTCGCAACAATAATTACGTACACGATGGATGATAGGGATTTAGCGAGCGTTGACGAGGAAGTAGATTTAGGCGTACGCGTAACTAAAGATTTAAAGGTTAGGAACCAGTGCCTGGAGTCTTGCGCAAAAGCTAATAGGATGTTAGGCTTCATAGCGCGTAATTTCGAATTTAAATCGAAGGATATTATATTGCCCCTTTACAAGTCCCTAGTCAGGCCTCATTTGAATATGCCGTTCAGTTTTGGTGCCCGTACTTGCGTGAGGATATTGATAGGTTAGAAAGGGTTCAGCGTCGTGCCACGAAACTTATTCCGTCATTGCGCAATAAGCCTTATGAAGATAGGATTAAAGTGTTAGACTTGTATTCACTCGAAACTAGGAGATTAAGGGGGAGCTTATTGAAGTTTTCAAAATCGTTAATAACATCGATAACGTAAATTTTGACAAATTGTTCACTTTCGATAATAGTAATACTCGCAATAACGGATTCAAGTTGCGTGGCAGACGTTTCATTACTAATATCGCTAAAAACTTCTTTACGTTTAAAGTAATTGATAAATGGAATAATCTTCCCGCGTCAGTCGTTCATTCTACCAGCGTTAATGTGTTTAAGAACCGTCTTGACAGACATTTTAAAAATATTAACGTTGTTTAAATTAAAAAAGAAAGTTAACAACAGGAGCTCTGGTGGTGGTGCTCGAGGATGAGTCTGTTGACGATGAATGCCAGCTTGTGACATGCCAGCGTGTGATGCCAGCAATAAAAAAAAAAAAAAAAAAAAAAATTAGACTAACACGAATGTAGATGTAGCTCATAGCGTAAACTAACCCACTTTTTGTTTAACTTTACCTACTTTTTTTTTTTTTTTATCCTCCTTACTTTGCATGTCTAACTCTTTCTTGCATGTTTGTAGTTTGCATGGTATGACAGTGAGTTAAGACTGTGTTTGCATGGTTTGTAAGCGTTCTTATTTTACTTCTTTTCATCTTTCACCCCTCTCCTATTTCTCCGACTATTTTTCTGACTTGTCGGCAGTGGCCGGCGGATGATGATGGTGAGACTTTTTCCTCTTTTTCTGAATGAATGTTAACCCACGAATGATAGGTGTTGCTCCTTACTTAACCCCTTATTCTCCTCTCTTCTCTTAACCCCCTACTCTCTCCTTTCTCTCGGGCTAGCCTTAGAGTGGATCTTAGGGTCTTTGTTAGCCTTAGCTTCTGTAGATCTGTAGATCATCATCATCATCATCATCATCATCATCATCTGTGTTGAAGTTAGGGCGCGTAGTATTAGTTTTAATTTTGTCGTTGTTTATAGACCTCCCGTTTATAGACCTCCCGTTTATAGACCGCCCCGTTAGGGCGCGTAGTATCATCATCATCATCATCATCATCATCATCATCATCATCTAACTGGTTAGAAGAATGGCTTCGTGCTAGGAGGCAGAGGGTCGTAGTTAATGGTAGTGAATCGGGGTGGTTAGAGGTAGGTAGTGGTGTCCCACAGGGTTCAGTGTTAGGCCCATTGTTGTTCGTAATTTACATTAACGACATAGATGTAGGATTGATTAGTAACGTGTCAAAATTCGCGGACGATACTAAAATAGGCGGTAAGGTTGTTAACGAGGACGATAGAAATAGGATCCAAGACGATGTAGATAGGATTATGGAGTGGACGGATAAGTGGCAGATGCAATTTAACGTAGATAAATGTAAAGTTTTGCATATAGGTTCTCGCAACAATAATTACGTGTACACGATGGATGATAGGGATTTAGCGAGCGTTGACGAGGAAGTAGATTTAGGCGTACGCGTAACTAAAGATTTAAAGGTTAGAACCAGTGCCTGGAGTCTTGCGCAAAAGCTAATAGGATGTTAGGCTTCATAGCGCGTAATTTCGAATTTAAATCGAAGATATTATATTGCCCCTTTACAAGTCCCTAGTCAGGCCTCATTTGGATATGCCGTTCAGTTTTGGTGCCCGTACTTGCGTGAGGAATTGATAGGTTAGAAAGGGTTCAGCGCGTGCCACGAAACTTATTCCGGCATTGCGCAATAAGCCTTATGAAGTATAGGATTAAAGTGTTAGACTTGTATTCACTCGAAACTAGGAGATTAAGGGGGGAGCTTATTGAAGTTTTCAAAATCGTTAATAACATCGATAACGTAAATTTTGACAAATTGTTCACTTTCGATAATAGTAATACTCGCAATAACGGATTCAAGTTGCGTGGCAGACGTTTCATTACTAATATCGCTAAAAAACTTCTTTACGTTTAAAGTAATTGATAAATGGAATAATCTTCCCGCGTCAGTCGTTCATTCTACCAGCGTTAATGTGTTTAAGAACCGTCTTGACAGACATTTTAAAAATATTAACGTTGTTTTAGAGTTAAAAAAGAAAGTTAACAACAGGAGCTCTTCTGGTGGTGGTGCTCGAGGATGAGTCTGTTGACGATGAATGCCAGCTTGTGACATGCCAGCGTGTGATGCCAGCAATAAAAAAAAAAAAAAAAAAAAAAAAAATTAGACTAACACGAATGTAATGTAGCTCATAGCGTAAACTAACCCACTTTTTGTTTAACTTTACCTACTTTTTTTTTTTTTCCTTACCTTGCATGTCTAACTCTCTTCTTGCATGTTTGTAGTTTGCATGGTATGACAGTGAGTTAAGACTGTGTTTGCATGGTTTGTAAGCGTTCTTATTTTACTTCTTTTCATCTTTCACCCCTCTCCTATTCTCTCCGACTATTTTTTGACTTGTCGGCAGTGCCGGCGGATGAATGATGGTGAGACACTTTTCCTCTTTTTCTGAATGAATGTTAACCCATGAGTGATAGGTGTTGCTCTTACTTAACCCCTTATTCTCTTCTCTTCTCTTAACCCGCTACTCTTTCCTTTCTCTCGGGCTAACCTTAGAGTGGATCTTAGGGTCTTTGTTAGCCTTAGCTTCTGTAGATCTGTAGATCATCATCATCATCATCATGATGATGGTGAGACTTTTTCCCTCTTTTTCTGAATGAATGTTAACCCACGAATGATAGGTGTTGCTCCTTACTTAACCCCTTATTCTCCTCTCTTCTCTTAACCCCCTACTCTCTCCTTTCTCTCGGGCTAGCCTTAGAGTGGATCTTAGGGTCTTTGTTAGCCTTAGCTTCTGTAGATCTGTAGATCATCATCATCATCATCATCATCATCATCATCATCATCATGATCTACAGATCTACAGATCTACTCTGTACTGAACGGACGCATTTCCTGAGCTCTCTGATTTTGCATTTACTTTTGTATATTGCTGAGAATTTTACTTTGGATAGTTTTTGAATTTTATATACTTGCGTTTAAATTTACATTGTTATAGTTAAGTAATTGAATATTAGTGGTTTTTAGCGATTTAGAAGTTTTCATAGCGTGCCGGCTTAATTTAACTTATACCTGTGACGGTTTAAATTTTTAACTCCGCGATGCCGTCGCAGAAAGCGTCGTGTGTTAGGTGTAGGGTTAACCGGTGGTATTCGGAATTTAAGGATTATAACGGCGGTCCAATGGCGATTACCGATAGATCAGTTTGTTTCTTTTGCGAGTTCATGGAGGAATTAGTTGACATAAAACGCAGTGTACGTGAGGTAGCGGATAGACTTGCAACGCTTGATGAGGGCAGGGTTAGGGCTACGGTTGACGGAAGCCGAACCAATACTAACGTTGAAGACGTTAGTAATTTGAAGGGTGAGGTGCGTAACTTAGTTTCTAGTTTAGGTAGCTTGTCGGGAAGGTTAGATAGAGTCGAGGAAGAGGTTAAGGTTAGTCCGAGAGTAGTAGATAGCGAGGGATTTAGAGAGGTTAAGGGTGGAGCTAGGCCGCGTACATTAGGTGATAGGAATCCCCCCCCTATCGAGGTTTCGAACCCTTTCGCCCATTTGGAAAGGGATGTGAATGAGGGGGAAACTATTTTAATTGGGGACTCTTTAGTGCGCCACATGGACAAAGAGTTCGTTAAACGGAATCCAACCAATAGGAGGAGGGTCTGTCTCCCGGGGCCAGGGTTGACAGAGTTAGAGACGAAGTGGATAGGGTTGACGTTGCTTCCCGTCACTCAATGTTGGTGACGATGGTAGGAGGCAACGACTCGTATAGGCCCGATACGAGAGTGCCTGACCTTTTGGAGAGATATAGGGGGTTAATTAGGTCCCTGAAGGCGAGGTCAGATAGGTCTTTAGTTCTAGGTATTACCCCTAGGCACGGTTGGGTCTTAGAATTACGTCTAAAACAATATTTTTGAATAACAAATTAGAAGAGATTTGTGCTGAGGAAAGTGTACCCTTCGTAAAGCTGTGGTCCGAATTCAATGATCCTAGCCTTTTTATAAAAGATGGGGTGCATTTTAATGAAATAGGTAATGCTAGGCTAGGTAGGTTAATAGACGAAAACGTGCGAAAGCTGTATAGGTCGAAGCCTTCTTTAAACGTTGTGGGTCCGGGAAACGCGGGCCCGACGTGATAAATAGTTTAAAAGCGGGCCCGTGGTAAAAAATAACTTAAACGTCTTTTATTGCAACGCGCGTAGTATTAGAAATAAATTAAATGAATTTAAGGCGGTAATTTATTCCGGCAACTATGATATAGTTGCTATCACTGAAACTTGGTTAAATACCGTGACTCGGGACTTGTTGGGGGAACTTGATATACCGGGTTTTAAAATCTTTACTAATGATAGGTTACATAGATTTGGAGGCGGCGTTTTGCTGTACATTCGTAATTCCCTTAGGGCTATCGAGGTTAAGTTAGATTTTCCGGCAGCAATTAATGCGATCTGTGTTGAAGTTAGGGCGCGTAGTATTAGTTTTAATTTTGTCGTTGTTTATAGACCTCCCGTTCAACCCCTCGATATAGATACTAGATTTTACTCACTTCTTGGTAATTTTATTGACAATCGGAATAGTATAATTGTCGGAGACTTTAACTGCCTAATGTTAATTACGAGAATTTTACGGGTAACGAAGAGGGTTTGAGACTGGTTGAGTTTATGGACGATAACTTTTTACGACAGATAGTTACCGAACCAACGCGCGGTGATAATATCTTAGATTTGGTGATGACGAACGGCGAGAATATAGTCGAAAGTTTAGAAGTAGGCGAGAGTTTAGGATGTAGCGATCATCAAATTCTTAGGTTTAAGTTATTGATAGAAAACACACAGGATAGTAACGTAATAGAAGTCCCTGATTTTCGTAGGGCTAATTTTGATAGTTTTGCTGATAGGATGAGAGTAGTGGACTGGGATAACTTATTTATGGGTAATGATACAAATTTGCGTTGGGTGGCGTTTAAAGAAAGTTTTAGGAATATTGAAAGGGAGTTTATTCCTCGTAGGCCCAAGCGCGTTAGAAATCGTGGTAGGCCGAAGTGGTGGACTAGGGAAGTAGGCGAGTTCATAAACGAGCGTAATAGAGCGTATAGACTTAACAAGCGCAATGGCCAGGTAGCTAACTTTAATAGATATATCGAGCTTAGACGTCAGGTTAAAAGATCAGTTAGGAATGCCAAGCGTAATTTAGAGATAGTTATAGCTGCGGATAGTAAACATAATCCAAAAAAGTTTTTTGAATACGTAAATAATCGTAAGCCGGTAAAGGATAACATAGGCCCTCTAGTGGATGTAAATGGCGCTTTGGCTTCTGACGCTCAGGCGATGGCGGGTATTTTCAATAACTTTTTTGCGACAGTTTTTACCGTAGAGACGTAAATAATGTCCCCGACGTTGACGATATCGTTCCATTTAGTAGCGAGACTATTTTAGATGAAATAACTGTTTACGAGGCTGAGATTGCGCATTATATCGATAGGCTAAAAGTTAGCAAGGCTCCAGGCCCTGACGCTTTTTATCCTAGACATTTGAAAGATTTGAAAGACGTTATCGTAGGCCCCTTAGCGAAGATTTTTAATCAGTCACTCGAAACGGGGATTATTCCTGAAGACTTCAAATTAGCTAACGTCACGCCTATTTTTAAAAAAGGCGACCGCGCGGTAGCTAGCAATTATAGGCCCATTAGCTTAACGTCAATTGTCGGTAAACTTTTGGAATCCGTAGTTAGGGATCGTATTATCGATCACTTAGAAAGTAGGGGTTTGATTAATAGTAGTCAGCACGGGTTTCGACGCCATAGGTCTTGTTTAACTAATTTGTTAGAATTTTATAACGAAATAGTGCGCGAATACGATAGGCATAGGGCAGCTGACGTTATTTATTTAGATTTTAAAAAGGCGTTCGATACAGTTCCGCATAGGAGACTAATTGCGAAGGTTAAAGCGCACGGTATCCCGGTCAGGTAGCTAACTGGTTAGAAGAATGGCTTCGTGCTAGGAGGCAGAGGGTCGTAGTTAATGGTAGTGAATCGGGGTGGTTAGAGGTAGGTAGTGGTGTCCCACAGGGTTCAGTGTTAGGCCCATTGTTATTCGTAATTTACATTAACGACATAGATGTAGGATTGATAGTAACGTGTCAAAATTCGCGGACGATACTAAAATAGGCGGTAAGGTTGTTAACGAGGACGATAGAAATAGGATCCAAGACGATGTAGATAGGATTATGGAGTGGACGGATAAGTGGCAGATGCAATTTAACGTAGATAAATGTAAAGTTTTGCATATAGGTTCTCGCAACAATAATTACGTACACGATGGATGATAGGGATTTAGCGAGCGTTGACGAGGAAGTAGATTTAGGCGTACGCGTAACTAAAGATTTAAAGGTTAGGAACCAGTGCCTGGAGTCTTGCGCAAAAGCTAATAGGATGTTAGGCTTCATAGCGCGTAATTTCGAATTTAAATCGAAGGATATTATATTGCCCCTTTACAAGTCCCTAGTCAGGCCTCATTTGAATATGCCGTTCAGTTTTGGTGCCCGTACTTGCGTGAGGATATTGATAGGTTAGAAAGGGTTCAGCGTCGTGCCACGAAACTTATTCCGTCATTGCGCAATAAGCCTTATGAAGATAGGATTAAATGTTAGACTTGTATTCACTCGAAACTAGGAGATTAAGGGGGGAGCTTATTGAAGTTTTCAAAATCGTTAATAACATCGATAACGTAAATTTTGACAAATTGTTCACTTTCGATAATAGTAATACTCGCAATAACGGATTCAAGTTGCGTGGCAGACGTTTCATTACTAATATCGCTAAAAACTTCTTTACGTTTAAAGTAATTGATAAATGGAATAATCTTCCCGCGTCAGTCGTTCATTCTACCAGCGTTAATGTGTTTAAGAACCGTCTTGACAGACATTTTAAAAATATTAACGTTGTTTAAAATTAAAAAGAAAGTTAACAACAGGAGCTCTGGTGGTGGTGCTCGAGGATGAGTCTGTTGACGATGAATGCCAGCTTGTGACATGCCAGCGTGTGATGCCAGCAATAAAAAAAAAAAAAAAAAATTAGACTAACACGAATGTAGATGTAGCTCATAGCGTAAACTAACCCACTTTTTGTTTAACTTTACCTACTTTTTTTTTTTTTCTTATCCCTTACTTTGCATGTCTCTAACTCTTTTCTTGCATGTTTGTAGTTTGCATGGTATGACAGTGAGTTAAGACTGTGTTTGCATGGTTTGTAAGCGTTCTTATTTTACTTCTTTTCATCTTTCACCCCTCTCCTATATTCTCCGACTATTTTTCTGACTTGTCGGCAGTGGCCGGCGGATGATGATGGTGAGACTTTTTCCCTCTTTTTCTGAATGAATGTTAACCCACGAATGATAGGTGTTGCTCCTTACTTAACCCCTTATTCTCCTCTCTTCTCTTAACCCCCTACTCTCTCCTTTCTCTCGGGCTAGCCTTAGAGTGGATCTTAGGGTCTTTGTTAGCCTTAGCTTCTGTAGATCTGTAGATCATGATGGGGGGGAGCTTATTGAAGTTTTCAAAATCGTTAATAACATCGATAACGTAAATTTTGACAAATTGTTCACTTTCGATAATAGTAATACTCGCAATAACGGATTCAAGTTGCGTGGCAGACGTTTCATTACTAATATCGCTAAAAACTTCTTTACGTTTAAAGTAATTGATAAATGGAATAACCTTCCCGCGTCAGTCGTTCATTCTACCAGCGTTAATGTGTTTAAGAACCGTCTTGACAGACATTTTAAAAATATTAACGTTGTTTAAAATTAAAAAAGAAAGTTAACAACAGGAGCTCTGGTGGTGGTGCTCGAGGATGAGTCTGTTGACGATGAATGCCAGCTTGTGACATGCCAGCGTGTGATGCCAGCAATAAAAAAAAAAAAAAAAAAAAATTAGACTAACACGAATGTAGATGTAGCTCATAGCGTAAACTAACCCACTTTTTGTTTAACTTTACCTACTTTTTTTTTTTTTTCTTATCCTCCTTACTTTGCATGTCTGTAACTCTTTCCTTGCATGTTTGTAGTTTGCATGGTATGACAGTGAGTTAAGACTGTTTGCATGGTTTGTAAGCGTTCTTATTTTACTTCTTTTCATTTTTACACCTCTCCTATATTCTCCGACTATTTTTCTGACTTGTCGGCAGTGGCCGGCGGATGATGATGGTGAGACTTTTTCCCTCTTTTTCTGAATGAATGTTAACCCACGAATGATAGGTGTTGCTCCTTACTTAACCCCTTATTCTCCTCTCTTCTCTTAACCCCCTACTCTCTCCTTTCTCTCGGGCTAGCCTTAGAGTGGATCTTAGGGTCTTTGTTAGCCTTAGCTTCTGTAGATCTGTAGATCTGAAGTTAGGGCGCGTAGTATTAGTTTTAATTTTGTCGTTGTTTATAGACCTCCCGTTTATAGACCTCCCGTTTATAGACCGCCCCGTTAGGGCGCGTAGTATCATCATCATCATCATCATCATCATCATCATCATCATCATCATCATCAGTGTTGAAGTTAGGGCGCGTAGTATTAGTTTTAATTTTGTCGTTGTTTATAGACCTCCCGTTCAACCCCTCGATATAGATACTAGATTTTACTCACTTCTTGGTAATTTTATTGACAATCGGAATAGTATAATTGTCGGAGACTTTAACTGTCCTAATGTTAATTACGAGAATTTTACGGGTAACGAAGAGGGTTTGAGACTGGTTGAGTTTATGGACGATAACTTTTTACGACAGATAGTTACCGAACCAACGCGCGGTGATAATATCTTAGATTTGGTGATGACGAACGGCGAGAATATAGTCGAAAGTTTAGAAGTAGGCGAGAGTTTAGGATGTAGCGATCATCAAATTCTTAGGTTTAAGTTATTGATAGAAAACACACAGGATAGTAACGTAATAGAAGTCCCTGATTTTCGTAGGGCTAATTTTGATAGTTTTGCTGATAGGATGAGAGTAGTGGACTGGGATAACTTATTTATGGGTAATGATACGAATTTGCGTTGGGTGGCGTTTAAAGAAAGTTTTAGGAATATTGAAAGGGAGTTTATTCCTCGTAGGCTCAAGCGCGTTAGAAATCGTGGTAGGCCGAAGTGGTGGACTAGGGAAGTAGGCGAGTTCATAAACGAGCGTAATAGAGCGTATAGACTTAACAAGCGCAATGGCCAGGTAGCTAACTTTAATAGATATATCGAGCTTAGACGTCAGGTTAAAAGATCAGTTAGGAATGCCAAGCGTAATTAGAGATAGTTATAGCTGCGGATAGTAAACATAATCCAAAAAAGTTTTTTGAATACGTAAATAATCGTAAGCCGGTAAAGGATAACATAGGCCCTCTATTGGATGTAAATGGCGCGTTGGCTTCTGACGCTCAGGCGATGGCGGGTATTTTCAATAACTTTTTTGCGACAGTTTTTACCGTAGAGGACGTAAATAATGTCCCCGACGTTGACGATATCGTTCCATTTAGTAGCGAGACTATTTTAGATGAAATAACTGTTTACGAGGCTGAGATTGCGCATTATATCGATAGGCTAAAAGTTAGCAAGGCTCCAGGCCCTGACGCTTTTTATCCTAGACATTTGAAAGATTTGAAAGACGTTATCGTAGGCCCCTTAGCGAAGATTTTTAATCAGTCACTCGAAACGGGATTATTCCTGAAGACTTCAAATTAGCTAACGTCACGCCTATTTTTAAAAAAGGCGACCGCGCGGTAGCTAGCAATTATAGGCCCATTAGCTTAACGTCAATTGTCGGTA
Source organism: Bathynomus jamesi (assembly GCA_023014485.1). Taxonomy (NCBI): domain Eukaryota; kingdom Metazoa; phylum Arthropoda; class Malacostraca; order Isopoda; family Cirolanidae; genus Bathynomus; species Bathynomus jamesi. The sequence continues at coordinate 453,752 of JAJOZX010003490.1, forward strand.
AACTTTTGGAATCCGTAGTTAGGGATCGTATTATCGATCACTTAGAAAGTAGGGGTTTGATTAATAGTAGTCAGCACGGGTTTCGACGCCATAGGTCTTGTTTAACAAATTTGTTAGAATTTTATAACGAAATAGTGCGCGAATACGATAGGCATAGGGCAGCTGACGTTATTTATTTAGATTTTAAAAAGGCGTTCGATACAGTTCCGCATAGGAGACTAATTGCGAAGGTTAAAGCGCACGGTATCCGCGGTCAGGTAGCTAACTGGTTAGAAGAATGGCTTCGTGCTAGGAGGCAGAGGGTCGTAGTTAATGGTAGTGAATCGGGGTGGTTAGAGGTAGGTAGTGGTGTCCCACAGGGTTCAGTGTTAGGCCCATTGTTATTCGTAATTTACATTAACGACATAGATGTAGGATTGATTAGTAACGTGTCAAAATTCGCGGACGATACTAAAATAGGCGGTAAGGTTGTTAACGAGGACGATAGAAATAGGATCCAAGACGATGTAGATAGGATTATGGAGTGGACGGATAAGTGGCAGATGCAATTTAACGTAGATAAATGTAAAGTTTTGCATATAGGTTCTCGCAACAATAATTACGTGTACACGATGGATGATAGGGATTTAGCGAGCGTTGACGAGGAAGTAGATTTAGGCGTACGCGTAACTAAAGATTTAAAGGTTAGGAACCAGTGCCTGGAGTCTTGCGCAAAAGCTAATAGGATGTTAGGCTTCATAGCGCGTAATTTCGAATTTAAATCGAAGGATATTATATTGCCCCTTTACAAGTCCCTAGTCAGGCCTCATTTGGAATATGCCGTTCATTTTGGTGCCCGTACTTGCGTGAGGATATTGATAGGTTAGAAAGGGTTCAGCGTCGTGCCACGAAACTTATTCCGGCATTGCGCAATAAGCCTTATGAAGATAGGATTAAAGTGTTAGACTTGTATTCACTCGAAACTAGGAGATTAAGGGGGGAGCTTATTGAAGTTTTCAAAATCGTTAATAACATCGATAACGTAAATTTTGACAAATTGTTCACTTTCGATAATAGTAATACTCGCAATAACGGATTCAAGTTGCGTGGCAGACGTTTCATTACTAATATCGCTAAAAACTTCTTTACGTTTAAAGTAATTGATAAATGGAATAATCTTCCCGCGTCAGTCGTTCATTCTACCAGCGTTAATGTGTTTAAGAACCGTCTTGACAGACATTTTAAAAATATTAACGTTGTTTAAAATTAAAAAGAAAGTTAACAACAGGAGCTCTGGTGGTGGTGCTCGAGGATGAGTCTGTTGACGATGAATGCCAGCTTGTGACATGCCAGCGTGTGATGCAGCAATAAAAAAAAAAAAAAAAAAAAAAAAATTAGACTAACACGAATGTAGATGTAGCTCATAGCGTAAACTAACCCACTTTTTGTTTAACTTTACCTACTTTTTTTTTTTTCTTATCCTCCTTACTTTGCATGTCTCTAACTCTTTTCTTGCATGTTTGTAGTTTGCATGGTATGACAGTGAGTTAAGACTGTGTTTGCATGGTTTGTAAGCGTTCTTATTTTACTTCTTTCATCTTTCACCCCTCTCCTATATTCTCCGACTATTTTTCTGACTTGTCGGCAGTGGCCGGCGGATGATGATGGTGAGACTTTTTCCCTCTTTTTCTGAATGAATGTTAACCCACGAATGATAGGTGTTGCTCCTTACTTAACCCCTTATTCTCTCTCTTCTCTTAACCCCCTACTCTCTTCCTTTCTCTCGGGCTAGCCTTAGAGTGGATCTTAGGGTCTTTGTTAGCCTTAGCTTCTGTAGATCTGTATATCGTTAGATCATCATTCATCATCATCAGTGTTGAGTTAGGGCGCGTAGTATTAGTTTTAATTTTGTCGTTGTTTATAGACCTCCCGTTCAACCCCGATATAGATACTAGATTTTACTCACTTCTTGGTAATTTTATTGACAATCGGAATAGTATAATTGTCGGAGACTTTAACTGCCTAATGTTAATTACGAGAATTTTACGGGTAACGAAGAGGGTTTGAGACTGGTTGAGTTTATGGACGATAACTTTTTACGACAGATAGTTACCGAACCAACGCGCGGTGATAATATCTTAGATTTGGTGATGACGAACGGCGAGAATATAGTCGAAGGTTTAGAAGTAGGCGAGAGTTTAGGATGTAGCGATCATCAAATTCTTAGGTTTAAGTTATTGATAGAAACACAGGATAGTAACGTAATAGAAGTCCCTGATTTTCGTAGGGCTAATTTTGATAGTTTTGCTGATAGGATGAGAGTAGTGGACTGGGATAACTTATTTATGGGTAATGATACAAATTTGCGTTGGGTGGCGTTTAAAGAAAGTTTTAGGAATATTGAAAGGGAGTTTATTCCTCGTAGGCCCAAGCGCGTAGAAATCGTGGTAGGCCGAAGTGGTGGACTAGGGAAATAGGCGAGTTCATAAACGAGCGTAATAGAGCGTATAGACTTAACAAGCGCAATGGCCAGGTAGCTAACTTTAATAGATATATCGAGCTTAGACGTCAGGTTAAAAGATCAGTTAGGAATGCCAAGCGTAATTTAGAGATAGTTATAGCTGCGGATAGTAAACATAATCCAAAAAAGTTTTTTGAATACGTAAATAATCGTAAGCCGGTAAAGATAACATAGGCCCTCTAGTGGATGTAATGGCGCTTTGGCTTCTGACGCTCAGGCGATGGCGGGTATTTTCAATAACTTTTTTGCGACAGTTTTTACCGTAGAGACGTAAATAATGTCCCCGACGTTGACGATATCGTTCCATTTAGTAGCGAGACTATTTTAGATGAAATAACTGTTTACGAGGCTGAGATTGCGCATTATATCGATAGGCTAAAAGTTAGCAAGGCTCCAGGCCCTGACGCTTTTTATCCCAGACATTTGAAAGATTTGAAAGACGTTATCGTAGGCCCCTTAACGAAGATTTTTAATCAGTCACTCGAAACGGGGATTATTCCTGAAGACTTCAAATTAGCTAACGTCACGCCTATTTTTAAAAAAGGCGACCGCGCGGTAGCTAGCAATTATAGGCCCATTAGCTTAACGTCAATTGTCGGTAAACTTTTGGAATCCGTAGTTAGGGATCGTATTATCGATCACTTAGAAAGTAGGATTTGATTAATAGTAGTCAGCACGGGTTTCGACGCCATAGGTCTTGTTTAACTAATTTGTTAGAATTTTATAACGAAATAGTGCGCGAATACGATAGGCATAGGGCAGCTGACGTTATTTATTTAGATTTTAAAAAGGCGTTCGATACAGTTCCGCATAGGAGACTAATTGCGAAGGTTAAAGCGCACGGTATACGCGGTCAGGTAGCTAACTGGTTAGAAGAATGGCTTCGTGCTAGGAGGCAGAGGGTCGTAGTTAATGGTAGTGAATCGGGGTGGTTAGAGTAGGTAGTGGTGTCCCACAGGGTTCAGTGTTAGGCCCATTGTATTCGTAATTTACATTAACGACATAGATGTAGGATTGACTAGTAACGTGTCAAAATTCGCGGACGATACTAAAATAGGCGGTAAGGTTGTTAACGAGGACGATAGAAATAGGATCCAAGACGATGTAATAGGATTATGGAGTGGACGGATAAGTGGCAGATGCAATTTAACGTAGATAAATGTAAAGTTTTGCATATAGGTTCTCGCAACAATAATTACGTGTACACGATGGATGATAGGGATTTAGCGAGCGTTGACGAGGAAGTAGATTTAGGCGTACGCGTAACTAAGATTTAAAGGTTAGGAACCAGTGCCTGGAGTCTTGCGCAAAAGCTAATAGGATGTTAGGCTTCATAGCGCGTAATTTCGAATTTAAATCGAAGGATATTATATTGCCCCTTTACAAGTCCCTAGTCAGGCCTCATTTAGAATATGCCGTTCAGTTTTGGTGCCCGTACTTGCGTGAGGATATTGATAGGTTAGAAAGGGTTCAGCGTCGTGCCACGAAACTTATTCCGTCATTGCGCAATAAGCCTTATGAAGATAGGATTAAAGTGTTAGACTTGTATTCACTCGAAACTAGAGATTAAGGGGGGAGCTTATTGAAGTTTTCAAAATCGTTAATAACATCGATAACGTAAATTTTGACAAATTGTTCACTTTCGATAATAGTAATACTCGCAATAACGGATTTAAGTTGCGTGGCAGACGTTTCATTACTAATATCGCTAAAAACTTCTTTACGTTTAAAGTAATTGATAAATGGAATAATCTTCCCGCGTCAGTCGTTCATTCTACCAGCGTTAATATGTTTAAGAACCGTCTTGACAGACATTTTAAAAATATTAACGTTGTTTAAAATTAAAAAAAGTTAACAACAGGAGCTCTGGTGGTGGTGCTCGAGGATGAGTCTGTTGACGATGAATGCCAGCTTGTGACATGCCAGCGTGTGATGCCAGCAATAAAAAAAAAAAAAAAAAAAAAAAAATTAGACTAACACGAATGTAGATGTAGCTCATAGCGTAAACTAACCCACTTTTTGTTTAACTTTACCTACTTTTTTTTTTTTCTTATCCTCTTACTTTGCATGTCTCTAACTCTTTTCTTGCATGTTTGTAGTTTGCATGGTATGACAGTGAGTTAAGACTGTGTTTGCATGGTTTGTAAGCGTTCTTATTTTACTTCTTTTCATCTTTCACCCCTCTCCTATTCTCCGACTATTTTTCTGACTTGTCGGCAGTGGCCGGCGGATGATGATGGTGAGACTTTTTCCTCTTTTTCTGAATGAATGTTAACCCACGAATGATAGGTGTTGCTCCTTACTTAACCCCTTATTCTCTCTCTTCTCTTAACCCCCTACTCTTTCCTTTCTCTCGGGCTACCTTAGAGTGGATCTTAGGTCTTTGTTAGCCTTAGCTTCTGTACTGCCTATTTTTAAAAAAGGCGACCGCGCGGTAGCTAGCAATTATAGGCCCATTAGCTTAACGTCAATTGTCGGTAAACTTTTGGAATCCGTAGTTAGGGATCGTATTATCGATCACTTAGAAAGTAGGGGTTTGATTAATATAGTCAGCACGGGTTTCGACGCCATAGGTCTTGTTTAACAAATTTGTTAGAATTTTATAACGAAATAGTGCGCGAATACGATAGGCATAGGGCAGCTGACGTTATTTATTTAGATTTTAAAAAGGCGTTCGATACAGTTCCGCATAGGAGACTAATTGCGAAGGTTAAAGCGCACGGTATCCGCGGTCAGGTAGCTAACTGGTTAGAAGAATGGCTTCGTGCTAGGAGGCAGAGGGTCGTAGTTAATGGTAGTGAATCGGGGTGGTTAGAGGTAGGTAGTGGTGTCCCACAGGGTTCAGTGTTAGGCCCATTGTTATTCGTAATTTACATTAACGACATAGATGTAGGATTGATTAGTAACGTGTCAAAATTCGCGGACGATACTAAAATAGGCGGTAAGGTTGTTAACGAGGACGATAGAAATAGGATCCAAGACGATGTAGATAGGATTATGGAGTGGACGGATAAGTGGCAGATGCAATTTAACGTAGATAAATGTAAAGTTTTGCATATAGGTTCTCGCAACAATAATTACGTGTACACGATGGATGATAGGGATTTAGCGAGCGTTGACGAGGAAGTAGATTTAGGCGTACGCGTAACTAAAGATTTAAAGGTTAGGAACCAGTGCCTGGAGTCTTGCGCAAAAGCTAATAGGATGTTAGGCTTCATAGCGCGTAATTTCGAATTTAAATCGAAGGATATTATATTGCCCCTTTACAAGTCCCTAGTCAGGCCTCATTTGGAATATGCCGTTCAGTTTTGGTGCCCGTACTTGCGTGAGGATATTGATAGGTTAGAAAGGGTTCAGCGTCGTGCCACGAAACTTATTCCGGCATTGCGCAATAAGCCTTATGAAGATAGGATTAAAGTGTTAGACTTGTATTCACTCGAAACTAGGAGATTAAGGGGGGAGCTTATTGAAGTTTTCAAAATCGTTAATAACATCGATAACGTAAATTTTGACAAATTGTTCACTTTCGATAATAGTAATACTCGCAATAACGGATTCAAGTTGCGTGGCAGACGTTTCATTACTAATATCGCTAAAAACTTCTTTACGTTTAAAGTAATTGATAAATGGAATAATCTTCCCGCGTCAGTCGTTCATTCTACCAGCGTTAATGTGTTTAAGAACCGTCTTGACAGACATTTTAAAAATATTAACGTTGTTTAAAATTAAAAAAGAAAGTTAACAACAGGAGCTCTGGTGGTGGTGCTCGAGGATGAGTCTGTTGACGATGAATGCCAGCTTGTGACATGCCAGCGTGATGCCAGCAATAAAAAAAAAAAAAAAAAAAAAAAAAATTAGACTAACACGAATGTAGATGTAGCTCATAGCGTAAACTAACCCACTTTTTGTTTAACTTTACCTACTTTTTTTTTTTTTCTTATCCTCCTTACTTTGCATGTCTCTAACTCTTTTCTTGCATGTTTGTAGTTTGCATGGTATGACAGTGAGTTAAGACTGTGTTTGCATGGTTTGTAAGCGTTCTTATTTTACTTCTTTTCATCTTTCACCCCTCTCCTATATTCTCCGACTATTTTTCTGACTTGTCGGCAGTGGCCGGCGGATGATGATGGTGAGACTTTTTCCCTCTTTTTCTGAATGAATGTTAACCCACGAATGATAGGTGTTGCTCCTTACTTAACCCCTTATTCTCCTCTCTTCTCTTAACCCCCTACTCTCTCCTTTCTCTCGGGCTAGCCTTAGAGTGGATCTTAGGGTCTTTGTTAGCCTTAGCTTCTGTAGATCTGTAGATCATCATCATCATCATCATCATCGTCACTCGAAACGGGGATTATTCCTGAAGACTTCAAATTAGCTAACGTCACGCCTATTTTTAAAAAAGGCGACCGCGCGGTAGCTAGCAATTATAGGCCCATTAGCTTAACGTCAATTGTCGGTAAACTTTTGGAATCCGTAGTTAGGGATCGTATTATCGATCACTTAGAAAGTAGGGGTTTGATTAATAGTAGTCAGCACGGGTTTCGACGCCATAGGTCTTGTTTAACAAATTTGTTAGAATTTTATAACGAAATAGTGCGCGAATACGATAGGCATAGGGCAGCTGACGTTATTTATTTAGATTTTAAAAAGGCGTTCGATACAGTTCCGCATAGGAGACTAATTGCGAAGGTTAAAGCGCACGGTATCCGCGGTCAGGTAGCTAACTGGTTAGAAGAATGGCTTCGTGCTAGGAGGCAGAGGGTCGTAGTTAATGGTAGTGAATCGGGGTGGTTAGAGGTAGGTAGTGGTGTCCCACAGGGTTCAGTGTTAGGCCCATTGTTATTCGTAATTTACATTAACGACATAGATGTAGGATTGATTAGTAACGTGTCAAAATTCGCGGACGATACTAAAATAGGCGGTAAGGTTGTTAACGAGGACGATAGAAATAGGATCCAAGACGATGTAGATAGGATTATGGAGTGGACGGATAAGTGCAGATGCAATTTAACGTAGATAAATGTAAAGTTTGCATATAGGTTCTCGCAACAATAATTACGTGTACACGATGGATGATAGGGATTTAGCGAGCGTTGACGAGGAAGTAGATTTAGGCGTACGCGTAACTAAAGATTTAAAGGTTAGGAACCAGTGCCTGGAGTCTTGCGCAAAAGCTAATAGGATGTTAGGCTTCATAGCGCGTAATTTCGAATTTAAATCGAAGGATATTATATTGCCCCTTTACAAGTCCCTAGTCAGGCCTCATTTGGAATATGCCGTTCAGTTTTGGTGCCCGTACTTGCGTGAGGATATTGATAGGTTAGAAAGGGTTCAGCGTCGTGCCACGAAACTTATTCCGGCATTGCGCAATAAGCCTTATGAAGATAGGATTAAAGTGTTAGACTTGTATTCACTCGAAACTAGGAGATTAAGGGGGGAGCTTATTGAAGTTTTCAAAATCGTTAATAACATCGATAACGTAAATTTTGACAAATTGTTCACTTTCGATAATAGTAATACTCGCAATAACGGATTCAAGTTGCGTGGCAGACGTTTCATTACTAATATCGCTAAAAACTTCTTTACGTTTAAAGTAATTGATAAATGGAATAATCTTCCCGCGTCAGTCGTTCATTCTACCAGCGTTAATGTGTTTAAGAACCGTCTTGACAGACATTTTAAAAATATTAACGTTGTTTAGAGTTAAAAAAGAAAGTTAACAACAGGAGCTCTGGTGGTGGTGCTCGAGGATGAGTCTGTTGACGATGAATGCCAGCTTGTGACATGCCAGCGTGTGATGCCAGCAATAAAAAAAAAAAAAAAAAAAAAAAAAATTAGACTAACACGAATGTAGATGAAGCTCATAGCGTAAACTAACCCACTTTTTGTTTCTTTACCTACTTTTTTTTTTTTTTCCTTACCTTGCATGTCTAACTCTCTTCTTGCATGTTTGTAGTTTGCATGGTATGACAGTGAGTTAAGACTGTGTTTGCATGGTTTGTAAGCGTTCTTATTTTACTTCTTTTCATCTTTCACCCCTCTCCTATTCTCTCCGACTATTTTTCTGACTTGTCGGCAGTGGCCGGCGGATGATGATGGTGAGACACTTTTCCTCTTTTTCTGAATGAATGTTAACCCATGAGTGATAGGTGTTGCTCTTACTTAACCCCTTATTTCCTTCTCTTCTCTTAACCCGCTACTCTTTCCTTTCTCTCGGGCTAACCTTAGAGTGATCTTAGGGTCTTTGTTAGCCTTAGCTTCTGTAGATCTGTAGATCATCATGTTAGGCCCATTGTTATTCGTAATTTACATTAACGACATAGATGTAGGATTGATTAGTAACGTGTCAAAATTCGCGGACGATACTAAAATAGGCGGTAAGGTTGTTAACGAGGACGATAGAAATAGGATCCAAGACGATGTAGATAGGATTATGGATGGACGGATAAGTGGCAGATGCAATTTAACGTAGATAAATGTAAAGTTTTGCATATAGGTTCTCGCAACAATAATTACGTGTACACGATGGATGATAGGGATTTAGCGAGCGTTGACGAGGAAGTAGATTTAGGCGTACGCGTAACTAAAGATTTAAAGGTTAGGAACCAGTGCCTGGTGTCTTGCGCAAAAGCTAATAGGATGTTAGGCTTCATAGCGCGTAATTTCGAATTTAAATCGAAGGATATTATATTGCCCCTTTACAAGTCCCTAGTCAGGCCTCATTTGGAATATGCCGTTCAATTTTGGTGCCCGTACTTGCGTGAGGATATTGATAGGTTAGAAAGGGTTCAGCGTCGTGCCACGAAACTTATTCCGGCATTGCGCAATAAGCCTTATGAAGATAGGATTAAAGTGTTAGACTTGTATTCACTCGAAACTAGGAGATTAAGGGGGGAGCTTATTGAAGTTTTCAAAATCGTTAATACATCGATAACGTAAATTTTGACAAATTGTTCACTTTCGATAATAGTAATACTCGCATAACGGATTCAAGTTGCGTGGCAGACGTTTCATTACTAATATCGCTAAAAACTTCTTTACGTTTAAAGTAATTGATAAATGGAATAATCTTCCCGCGTCAGTCGTTCATTCTACCAGCGTTAATGTGTTTAAGAACCGTCTTGACAGACATTTTAAAATATTAACGTTGTTTAAAATTAAAAAAGAAAGTTAACAACAGGAGCTCTGGTGGTGGTGCTCGAGGATGAGTCTGTTGACGATGAATGCCAGCTTGTGACATGCCAGCGTGTGATGCCAGCAATAAAAAAAAAAAAAAAAAAAAAAATTAGACTAACACGAATGTAGATGTAGCTCATAGCGTAAACTAACCCACTTTTTGTTTAACTTTACCTACTTTTTTTTTTTTTCTTATCCTCCTTACTTTGCATGTCTCTAACTCTTTTCTTGCATGTTTGTAGTTTGCATGGTATGACAGTGAGTTAAGACTGTGTTTGCATGGTTTGTAAGCGTTCTTATTTTACTTCTTTTCATCTTTCACCCCTCTCCTATATTCTCCGACTATTTTTCTGACTTGTCGGCAGTGGCCGGCGGATGATGATGGTGAGACTTTTTCCCTCTTTTTCTGAATGAATGTTAACCCACGAATGATAGGTGTTGCTCCTTACTTAACCCCTTATTCTCCTCTCTTCTCTTAACCCCCTACTCTCTCCTTTCTCTCGGGCTAGCCTTAGAGTGGATCTTAGGGTCTTTGTTAGCCTTAGCTTCTGTAGATCTGTAGATCATCATCATCATCATCATCATCATCATCATTAAAGTAGTCAGCACGGTTTCGACGCCATAGGTCTTGTTTAACAAATTTGTTAGAATTTTATAACGAAATAGTGCGCGAATAACGATAGGCATAGGGCAGCTGACGTTATTTTTAGATTTTAAAAGGGCTTCGATACAGTTCCGCATAGGAGACTAATTGCGAAGGTTAAGCGCACGGTATCCGCGGTCAGGTAGCTAACTGGTTAGAAGAATGGCTTCGTGCTAGGAGGCAGAGGGTCGTAGTTAATGGTAGTGAATCGGGGTGGTTAGAGGTAGGTAGTGGTGTCCCACAGGGTTCAGTGTTGAGGCCCATTGTTATTCGTAATTACATTAACGACATAGATGTAGGATTGATTAGTAACGTGTCAAAATTCGCGGACGATACTAAAATAGGCGGTAAGGTTGTTAACGAGGACGATAGAAATAGGATCCAAGACGATGTAGATAGGATTATGGAGTGGACGGATAAGTGGCAGATGCAATTTAACGTAGATAAATGTAAGTTTTGCATATAGGTTCTCGCAACAATAATTACGTGTACACGATGGATGATAGGGATTTAGCGAGCGTTGACGAGGAAGTAGATTTAGGCGTACGCGTAACTAAAGATTTAAAGGTTAGGAACCAGTGCCTGGAGTCTTGCGCAAAAGCTAATAGGATGTTAGGCTTCATAGCGCGTAATTTCGAATTTAAATCGAAGGATATTATATTGCCCCTTTACAAGTCCCTAGTCAGGCCTCATTTGGAATATGCCGTTCAATTTTGGTGCCCGTACTTGCGTGAGGATATTGATAGGTTAGAAAGGTTCAGCGTCGTGCCACGAAACTTATTCCGGCATTGCGCAATAAGCCTTATGAAGATAGGATTAAAGTGTTAGACTTGTATTCACTCGAAACTAGGAGATTAAGGGGGGAGCTTATTGAAGTTTTCAAAATCGTTAATAACATCGATAACGTAAATTTTGACAAATTGTTCACTTTCGATAATAGTAATACTCGCAATAACGGATTCAAGTTGCGTGGCAGACGTTTCATTACTAATATCGCTAAAAACTTCTTTACGTTTAAAGTAATTGATAAATGGAATAATCTTCCCGCGTCAGTCGTTCATTCTACCAGCGTTAATGTGTTAAGAACCGTCTTGACAGACATTTTAAAAATATTAACGTTGTTTAAAATTAAAAAGAAAGTTAACAACAGGAGCTCTGGTGGTGGTGCTCGAGGATGAGTCTGTTGACGATGAATGCCAGCTTGTGACATGCCAGCGTGTGATGCCAGCAATAAAAAAAAAAAAAATTAGACTAACACGAATGTAGATGTAGCTCATAGCGTAAACTAACCCACTTTTGTTTAACTTTACCTACTTCTTTTTTTTTCTTATCCGCCTTACTTTGCATGTCTGTAACTCTTTCCTTGCATGTTTGTAGTTTGCATGGTATGACAGTGAGTTAAGACTGTTTGCATGGTTTGTAAGCGTTCTTATTTTACTTCTTTTCATTTTTTACCCCTCTCCTATATTCTCCGACTATTTTTCTGACTTGTCGGCAGTGGCCGGCGGATGATGATGGTGAGACTTTTTCCCTCTTTTTCTGAATGAATGTTAACCCACGAATGATAGGTGTTGCTCCTTACTTAACCCCTTATTCTCCTCTCTTCTCTTAACCCCCTACTCTCTCCTTTCTCTCGGGCTAGCCTTAGAGTGGATCTTAGGGTCTTTGTTAGCCTTAGCTTCTGTAGATCTGTAGATCATCACCATCATCATCATCATCATCATCATCATCATCATCAATACGATAGGCATAGGCAGCTGACGTTATTTATTAGATTTAAAAAGGCGTTCGATACAGTTCCGCATAGGATGTTAGGCTTCATAGCGCGTAATTTCGAATTTAAATCGAAGGATATTATATTGCCCCTTTACAAGTCCCTAGTCAGGCCTCATCTGGAATATGCCGTTCAATTTTGGTGCCCGTACTTGCGTGAGGATATTGATAGGTTAGAAAGGGTTCAGCGTCGTGCCACGAAACTTATTCCGGCATTGCGCAATAAGCTTATGAAGATAGGATTAAAGTGTTAGACTTATATTCACTCGAAACTAGGAGATTAAGGGGGGAGCTTATTGAAGTTTTCAAAATCGTTAATAACATCGATAACGTAAATTTTGACAAATTGTTCACTTTCGATAATAGTAATACTCGCAATAACGGATTCAAGTTGCGTGGCAGACGTTTCATTACTAATATCGCTAAAAAACTTCTTTACGTTTAAAGTAATTGATAAATGGAATAATCTTCCCGCGTCAGTCGTTCATTCTACCAGCGTTAATGTGTTTAAGAACCGTCTTGACAGACATTTTAAAAATATTAACGTTGTTAAAATTAAAAAGAAAGTTAACAACAGGAGCTCTGGTGGTGGTGCTCGAGGATGAGTCTGTTGACGATGAATGCCAGCTTGTGACATGCCAGCGTGTGATGCCAGCAATAAAAAAAAAAAAAAAAAAAAAAATTAGACTAACACGAATGTAGATGTAGCTCATAGCGTAAACTAACCCACTTTTTGTTTAACTTTACCTACTTTTTTTTTTTTCTTATCCTCCTTACTTTGCATGTCTCTAACTCTTTTCTTGCATGTTTGTAGTTTGCATGGTATGACAGTGAGTTAAGACTGTTTGCATGGTTTGTAAGCGTTCTTATTTTACTTCTTTTCATTTTTTACCCCTCTCCTATATTCTCCGACTATTTTTCTGACTTGTCGGCAGTGGCCGGCGGATGATGATGGTGAGACTTTTTCCCTCTTTTTCTGAATGAATGTTAACCCACGAATGATAGGTGTTGCTCCTTACTTAACCCCTTATTCTCCTCTCTTCTCTTAACCCCCTACTCTCTCCTTTCTCTCGGGCTAGCCTTAGAGTGGATCTTAGGGTCTTTGTTAGCCTTAGCTTCTGTAGATCTGTAGATCATCATCATCATCATCATCATCATCATCATCATCATCATCATCATCATCATCATCATAGCGTTTACCTACTTTTTTTTTTTTTCTTATCCTCCTTACTTTGCATGTCTCTAACTCTTTTCTTGCATGTTTGTAGTTTGCATGGTATGACAGTGAGTTAAGACTGTGTTTGCATGGTTTGTAAGCGTTCTTATTTTACTTCTTTTCATCTTTCACCCCTCTCCTATATTCTCCGACTATTTTTCTGACTTGTCGGCAGTGGCCGGCGGATGATGATGGTGAGACTTTTTCCCTCTTTTTCTGAATGAATGTTAACCCACGAATGATAGGTGTTGCTCCTTACTTAACCCCTTATTCTCCTCTCTTCTCTTAACCCCCTACTCTCTCCTTTCTCTCGGGCTAGCCTTAGAGTGGATCTTAGGGTCTTTGTTAGCCTTAGCTTCTGTAGATCTGTAGATCATCATCATCATCATCATCATCATCATCATCATTTTAAAAATATTAACGTTGTTTAAAATTAAAAAAGAAAGTTAACAACAGGAGCTCTGGTGGTGGTGCTCGAGGATGAGTCTGTTGACGATGAATGCCAGCTTGTGACATGCCAGCGTGTGATGCCAGCAATAAAAAAAAAAAAAAAAAAAAATTAGACTAACACGAATGTAGATGTAGCTCATAGCGTAAACTAACCCACTTTTTGTTTAACTTTACCTACTTTTTTTTTTTTCTTATCCTCCTTACTTTGCATGTCTCTAACTCTTTTCTTGCATGTTTAGTTTGCATGGTATGACAGTGAGTTAAGACTGTGTTTGCATGGTTTGTAAGCGTTCTTATTTTACTTCTTTTCATCTTTCACCCCTCTCCTATATTCTCCGACTATTTTTCTGACTTGTCGGCAGTGGCCGGCGGATGATGATGGTGAGACTTTTTCCCTCTTTTTCTGAATGAATGTTAACCACGAATGATAGGTGTTGCTCCTTACTTAACCCTTATTCTCCTCTCTTCTCTTAACCCCCTACTCTCTCCTTTCTCTCGGGCTAGCCTTAGAGTGGATCTTAGGGTCTTTGTTAGCCTTAGCTTCTGTAGATCTGTAGATCATCATCATCATCATCATCATCGTTTTGTTTAAAATTAAAAAAGAAAGTTAACAACAGGAGCTCTGGTGGTGGTGCTCGAGGATGAGTCTGTTGACGATGAATGCCAGCTTGTGACATGCCAGCGTGTGATGCCAGCAATAAAAAAAAAAAAAAAAAAATTAGACTAACACGAATGTAGATGTAGCTCATAGCGTAAACTAACCCACTTTTTGTTTAACTTTACCTACTTTTTTTTTTTTCTTATCCGCCTTACTTTGCATGTCTCTAACTCTTTTCTTGCATGTTTGTAGTTTGCATGGTATGACAGTGAGTTAAGACTGTTTGCATGGTTTGTAAGCGTTCTTATTTTACTTCTTTTCATCTTTCACCCCTCTCCTATATTCTCCGACTATTTTTCTGACTTGTCGGCAGTGGCCGGCGGATGATGATGGTGAGACTTTTTCCCTCTTTTTCTGAATGAATGTTAACCCACGAATGATAGGTGTTGCTCCTTACTTAACCCTTATTCTCCTCTCTTCTCTTAACCCCCTACTCTCTCCTTTCTCTCGGGCTAGCCTTAGAGTGGATCTTAGGGTCTTTGTTAGCCTTAGCATTCTGTAGATCTGTAGATCATCATCATCATCATCATCATCATCATGTCGGAGACTTTAACTGTCCTAATGTTAATTACGAGAATTTTACGGGTAACGAAGGGTTTGAGACTGGTTGAGTTTATGGACGATAACTTTTTACGACAGATAGTTACCCAACCAACGCGCGGTGATAATATCTTAGATTTGGTGATGACGAACGGCGAGAATATAGTCGAAAGTTTAGAAGTAGGCGAGAGTTTAGGATGTAGCGATCATCAAATTCTTAGGTTTAAGTTATTGATAGAAAACACACAGGATAGTAACGTAATAGAAGTCCCTGATTTTCGTAGGGCTAATTTTGATAGTTTTGCTGATAGGATGAGAGTAGTGGACTGGGATAACTTATTTATGGGTAATGATACAAATTTGCGTTGGGTGGCGTTTAAAGAAAGTTTTAGGAATATTGAAAGGGAGTTTATTCCTCGTAGGCCCAAGCGCGTTAGAAATCGTGGTAGGCCGAAGTGGTGGACTAGGGAAGTAGGCGAGTTCATAAACGAGCGTAATAGAGCGTATAGACTTAACAAGCGCAATGGCCAGGTAGCTAACTTTAATAGATATATCGAGCTTAGACGTCAGGTTAAAAGATCAGTTAGGAATGCCAAGCGTAATTTAGAGATAGTTATAGCTGCGGATAGTAAACATAATCCAAAAAAGTTTTTTGAATACGTAAATAATCGTAAGCCGGTAAAGGATAACATAGGCCCTCTATTGGATGTAATGGCGCTTTGGCTTCTGACGCTCAGGCGATGGCGGGTATTTTCAATAACTTTTTTGCGACAGTTTTTACCGTAGAGGACGTAAATAATGTCCCCGACGTGACGATATCGTTCCATTTAGTAGCGAGACTATTTTAGATGAAATAACTGTTTACGAGGCTGAGATTGCGCATTATATCGATAGGCTAAAAGTTAGCAAGGCTCCAGGCCCTGACGCTTTTTATCCTAGACATTTGAAAGATTTGAAAGACGTTATCGTAGGCCCCTTAGCGAAGATTTTTAATCAGTCACTCGAAACGGGGATTATTCCTGAAGACTTCAAATTAGCTAACGTCACGCCTATTTTTAAAAAAGGCGACCGCGCGGTAGCTAGCAATTATAGGCCCATTAGCTTAACGTCAATTGTCGGTAAACTTTTGGAATCCGTAGTTAGGGATCGTATTATCGATCACTTAGAAAGTAGGGGTTTGATTAATAGTAGTCAGCACGGGTTTCGACGCCATAGGTCTTGTTTAACAAATTTGTTAGAATTTTATAACGAAATAGTGCGCGAATACGATAGGCATAGGGCAGCTGACGTTATTTATTTAGATTTTAAAAAGGCGTTCGATACAGTTCCGCATAGGAGACTAATTGCGAAGGTTAAAGCGCACGGTATCCGCGGTCAGGTAGCTAACTGGTTAGAAGAATGGCTTCGTGCTAGGAGGCAGAGGGTCGTAGTTAATGGTAGTGAATCGGGGTGGTTAGAGGTAGGTAGTGGTGTCCCACAGGGTTCAGTGTTAGGCCCATTGTTATTCGTAATTTACATTAACGACATAGACGTAGGATTGATAGTAACGTGTCAAAATTCGCGGACGATACTAAAATAGGCGGTAAGGTTGTTAACGAGGACGATAGAAATAGGATCCAAGACGATGTAGATAGGATTATGGAGTGGACGGATAAGTGGCAGATGCAATTTAACGTAGATAAATGTAAAGTTTTGCATATAGGTTCTCGCAACAATAATTACGTGTACACGATGGATGATAGGGATTTAGCGAGCGTTGACGAGGAAGTAGATTTAGGCGTACGCGTAACTAAGATTTAAAGGTTAGGAACCAGTGCCTGGAGTCTTGCGCAAAAGCTAATAGGATGTTAGGCTTCATAGCGCGTAATTTCGAATTTAAATCGAAGGATATTATATTGCCCCTTTACAAGTCCCTAGTCAGGCCTCATTTGGAATATGCCGTTCAGTTTTGGTGCCCGTACTTGCGTGAGGATATTGATAGGTTAGAAAGGGTTCAGCGTCGTGCCACGAAACTTATTCCGGCATTGCGCAATAAGCCTTATGAAGATAGGATTAAAGTGTTAGACTTGTATTCACTCGAAACTAGGAGATTAAGGGGGGAGCTTATTGAAGTTTTCAAAATCGTTAATAACATCGATAACGTAAATTTTGACAAATTGTTCACTTTCGATAATAGTAATACTCGCAATAACGGATTCAAGTTGCGTGGCAGACGTTTCATTACTAATATCGCTAAAAACTTCTTTACGTTTAAAGTAATTGATAAATGGAATAATCTTCCCGCGTCAGTCGTTCATTCTACCAGCGTTAATGTGTTTAAGAACCGTCTTGACAGACATTTTAAAAATATTAACGTTGTTTAAGTTAAAAAAGAAAGTTAACAACGGAGCTCTGGTGGTGGTGCTCGAGGATGAGTCTGTTGACGATGAATGCCAGCTTGTGACATGCCAGCGTGTGATGCCAGCAATAAAGGAAAAAAAAAAAAAAAAAAATTAGACTAACACGAATGTAGATGTAGCTCATAGCGTAAACTAACCCACTTTTTGTTTAACTTTACCTACTTTTTTTTTTTTTTTCCTTACCTTGCATGTCTAACTCTCTTCTTGCATGTTTGTAGTTTGCATGGTATGACAGTGAGTTAAGACTGTGTTGCATGGTTTGTAAGCGTTCTTATTTTACTTCTTTTCATCTTTCACCCCTCTCCTATTCTCTCCGACTATTTTTCTGACTTGTCGGCAGTGGCCGGCGGATGATGATGGTGAGACTTTTTCCTCTTTTTCTGAATGAATGTTAACCCATGAGTGATAGGTGTTGCTCTTACTTAACCCCTTATTCTCTTCTCTTCTCTTAACCCCTACTCTTTCCTTTCTCTCGGGCTAACCTTAGAGTGGATCTTAGGGTCTTTGTTAGCCTTAGCTTCTGTAGATCTGTAGATCATCATCATCATCATCATCATCATCATCAATACGATAGGCATAGGGCAGCTGACGTTATTTATTTAGATTTTAAAAAGGCGTTCGATACAGTTCCGCATAGGATGTTAGGCTTCATAGCGCGTAATTTCGAATTTAAATCGAAGGATATTATATTGCCCCTTTACAAGTCCCTAGTCAGGCCTCATCTGGAATATGCCGTTCAATTTTGGTGCCCGTACTTGCGTGAGGATATTGATAGGTTAGAAAGGGTTCAGCGTCGTGCCACGAAACTTATTCCGGCATTGCGCAATAAGCCTTATGAAGATAGGATTAAAGTGTTAGACTTGTATTCACTCGAAACTAGGAGATTAAGGGGGGAGCTTATTGAAGTTTTCAAAATCGTTAATAACATCGATAACGTAAATTTTGACAAATTGTTCACTTTCGATAATAGTAATACTCGCAATAACGGATTCAAGTTGCGTGGCAGACGTTTCATTACTAATATCGCTAAAAACTTCTTTACGTTTAAAGTAATTGATAAATGGAATAATCTTCCCGCGTCAGTCGTTCATTCTACCAGCGTTAATGTGTTTAAGAACCGTCTTGACAGACATTTTAAAAATATTAACGTTGTTTAAAATTAAGAAAGTTAACAACAGGAGCTCTGGTGGTGGTGCTCGAGGATGAGTCTGTTGACGATGAATGCCAGCTTGTGACATGCCAGCGTGTGATGCCAGCAATAAAAAAAAAAAAAAAAAAAATTAGACTAACACGAATGTAGATGTAGCTCATAGCGTAAACTAACCCACTTTTTGTTTAACTTTACCTACTTTTTTTTTTTTTCTTATCCTCCTTACTTTGCATGTCTAACTCTTTTCTTGCATGTTTGTAGTTTGCATGGTATGACAGTGAGTTAAGACTGTGTTTGCATGGTTTGTAAGCGTTCTTATTTTACTTCTTTTCATCTTTCACCCCTCTCCTATATTCTCCGACTATTTTTCTGACTTGTCGGCAGTGGCCGGCGGATGATGATGGTGAGACTTTTTCCCTCTTTTTCTGAATGAATGTTAACCCACGAATGATAGGTGTTGCTCCTTACTTAACCCCTTATTCTCCTCTCTTCTCTTAACCCCCTACTCTCTCCTTTCTCTTGGGCTAGCCTTAGAGTGGATTTTAGGGTCTTTGTTAGCCTTAGCTTCTGTAGATCTGTAGATCATCATCATCATCATCATCATCATCATCATCATCATCATCATCATCATCATCATTATATCGATAGGCTAAAAGTTAGCAAGGCTCCAGGCCCTGACGCTTTTTATCCTAGACATTTGAAAGATTTGAAAGACGTTATCGTAGGCCCCTTAGCGAAGATTTTTAATCAGTCACTCGAAACGGGGATTATTCCTGAAGACTTCAAATTAGCTAACGTCACGCCTATTTTTAAAAAAGGCGACCGCGCGGTAGCTAGCAATTATAGGCCCATTAGCTTAACGTCAATTGTCGGTAAACTTTTGGAATCCGTAGTTAGGGATCGTATTATCGATCAATTAGAAAGTAGGGGTTTGATTAATAGTAGTCAGCACGGGTTTCGACGCCATAGGTCTTGTTTAACAAATTTGTTAGAATTTTATAACGAAATAGTGCGCGAATACGATAGGCATAGGGCAGCTGACGTTATTTATTTAGATTTTAAAAAGGCGTTCGATACAGTTCCGCATAGGAGACTAATTGCGAAGGTTAAAGCGCACGGTATCCGCGGTCAGGTAGCTAACTGGTTAGAAGAATGGCTTCGTGCTAGGAGGCAGAGGGTCGTAGTTAATGGTAGTGAATCGGGGTGGTTAGAGGTAGGTAGTGGTGTCCCACAGGGTTCAGTGTTAGGCCCATTGTTATTCGTAATTTACATTAACGACATAGATGTAGGATTGATTAGTAACGTGTCAAAATTCGCGGACGATACTAAAATAGGCGGTAAGGTTGTTAACGAGGAAGATAGAAATAGGATCCAAGACGATGTAGATAGGATTATGGAGTGGACGGATAAGTGGCAGATGCAATTTAACGTAGATAAATGTAAAGTATTGCATATAGGTTCTCGCAACAATAATTACGTGTACACGATGGATGATAGGGATTTAGCGAGCGTTGACGAGGAAGTAGATTTAGGCGTACGCGTAACTAAAGATTTAAAGGTTAGGAACCAGTGCCTGGAGTCTTGCGCAAAAGCTAATAGGATGTTAGGCTTCATAGCGCGTAATTTCGAATTTAAATCGAAGGATATTATATTGCCCCTTTACAAGTCCCTAGTCAGGCCTCATTTGGAATATGCCGTTCAGTTTTGGTGCCCGTACTTGCGTGAGGATATTGATAGGTTAGAAAGGGTTCAGCGTCGTGCCACGAAACTTATTCCGGCATTGCGCAATAAGCCTTATGAAGATAGGATTAAAGTGTTAGACTTGTATTCACTCGAAACTAGGAGATTAAGGGGGGAGCTTATTGAAGTTTTCAAAATCGTTAATAACATCGATAACGTAAATTTTGACAAATTGTTCACTTTCGATAATAGTAATACTCGCAATAACGGATTCAAGTTGCGTGGCAGACGTTTCATTACTAATATCGCTAAAAACTTCTTTACGTTTAAAGTAATTGATAAATGGAATAATCTTCCCGCGTCAGTCGTTCATTCTACCGGCGTTAATGTGTTTAAGAACCGTCTTGACAGACATTTTAAAAATATTAACGTTGTTTAAAATTAAAAAAGAAAGTTAACAACAGGAGCTCTGGTGGTGGTGCTCGAGGATGAGTCTGTTGACGATGAATGCCAGCTTGTGACATGCCAGCGTGATGCCAGCAATAAAAAAAAAAAAAAAAAAAAAAAAAAAAAAAATAACACGAATGTAGATGTAGCTCATAGCGTAAACTAACCCACTTTTTGTTTAACTTTACCTACTTTTTTTTTTTTCTTATCCTCCTTACTTTGCATGTCTCTAACTCTTTTCTTGCATGTTTGTAGTTTGCATGGTATGACAGTGAGTTAAGACTGTGTTTGCATGGTTTGTAAGCGTTCTTATTTTACTTCTTTTCATTTTTACCCCTCTCCTATATTCTCCGACTATTTTTCTGACTTGTCGGCAGTGGCGGCGGATGATGATGGTGAGACTTTTTCCCTCTTTTCTGAATGAATGTTAACCCACGAATGATAGGTGTTGCTCCTTACTTAACCCCTTATTCTCCTCTCTTCTCTTAACCCCCTACTCTCTCCTTTCTCTCGGGCTAGCCTTAGAGTGGATCTTAGGGTCTTTGTTAGCCTTAGCTTCTGTAGATCTGTAGATCATCATCACATCATCATGATAATTTGATAGTTTTGCTGATAGGATGAGAGTAGTGGACTGGATAACTTATTTATGGGTAATGATACAAATTTGCGTTGGGTGGCGTTTAAGAAAGTTTTAGGAATATTGAAAGGGAGTTTATTCCTCGTAGGCCCAAGCGCGTTAGAAATCGTGGTAGGCCGAAGTGGTGGACTAGGGAAGTAGGCGAGTTCATAACGAGCGTAATAGAGCGTATAGACTTAACAAGCGCAATGGCCAGGTAGCTAACTTTAATTATAGATATATCGAGCTTAGACGTCAGGTTAAAAGATCAGTTAGGAATGCCAAGCGTAATTTAGAGATAGTTATAGCTGCGGATAGTAAACATAATCCAAAAAAGTTTTTGAATACGTAAATAATCGTAAGCCGGTAAAGGATAACATAGGCCCTCTATTGGATGTAATGGCGCTTTGGCTTCTGACGCTCAGGCGATGGCGGGTATTTTCAATAACTTTTTTTGCGACAGTTTTTACCGTAGAGGACGTAAATAATGTCCCCGACGTTGACGATATCGTTCCATTTAGTAGCGAGACTATTTTAGATGAAATAACTGTTTACGAGGCTGAGATTGCGCATTATATCGATAGGCTAAAAGTTAGCAAGGCTCCAGGCCCTGACGCTTTTTATCCTAGACATTTGAAAGATTTGAAAGACGTTATCGTAGGCCCTTAGCGAAGATTTTTAATCAGTCACTCGAAACGGGGATTATTCCTGAAGACTTCAAATTAGCTAACGATGCGCTATTTTTAAAAAAGGCGACCGCGCGGTAGCTAGCAATTATAGGCCCATTAGCTTAACGTCAATTGTCGGTAAACTTTTGGAATCCGTAGTTAGGGATCGTATTATCGATCACTTAGAAAGTAGGGGTTTGATTAATAGTAGTCAGCACGGGTTTCGACGCCATAGGTCTTGTTTAACAAATTTGTTAGAATTTTATAACGAAATAGTGCGCGAATACGATAGGCATAGGGCAGCTG
This sequence comes from Bathynomus jamesi, assembly GCA_023014485.1. Lineage (NCBI taxonomy): Eukaryota > Metazoa > Arthropoda > Malacostraca > Isopoda > Cirolanidae > Bathynomus > Bathynomus jamesi. Next base: position 475,971 of record JAJOZX010003490.1, read on the forward strand.
ACGTTATTTATTTAGATTTTAAAAAGGCGTTCGATACAGTTCCGCATAGGAGACTAATTGCGAAGGTTAAAGCGCACGGTATCCGCGGTCAGGTAGCTAACTGGTTAGAAGAATGGCTTCGTGCTAGGAGGCAGAGGGTCGTAGTTAATGGTAGTGAATCGGGGTGGTTAGAGGTAGGTAGTGGTGTCCCACAGGGTTCAGTGTTAGGCCCATTGTTATTCGTAATTTACATTAACGACATAGATGTAGGATTGATTAGTAACGTGTCAAAATTCGCGGACGATACTAAAATAGGCGGTAAGGTTGTTAACGAGGACGATAGAAATAGGATCCAAGACGATGTAGATAGGATTATGGAGTGGACGGATAAGTGGCAGATGCAATTTAACGTAGATAAATGTAAAGTTTTGCATATAGGTTCTCGCAACAATAATTACGTGTACACGATGGATGATAGGGATTTAGCGAGCGTTGACGAGGAAGTAGATTTAGGCGTACGCGTAACTAAAGATTTAAAGGTTAGGAACCAGTGCCTGGAGTCTTGCGCAAAAGCTAATAGGATGTTAGGCTTCATAGCGCGTAATTTCGAATTTAAATCGAAGGATATTATATTGGCCCTTTACAAGTCCCTAGTCAGGCCTCATTTGGAATATGCCGTTCAATTTTGGTGCCCGTACTTGCGTGAGGATATTGATAGGTTAGAAAGGGTTCAGCGTCGTGCCACGAAACTTATTCCGGCATTGCGCAATAAGCCTTATGAAGATAGGATTAAAGTGTTAGACTTGTATTCACTCGAAACTAGGAGATTAAGGGGGGAGCTTATTGAAGTTTTCAAATCGTTAATAACATCGATAACGTAAATTTTGACAAATTGTTCACTTTCGATAATAGTAATACTCGCAATAACGGATTCAAGTTGCGTGGCAGACGTTTCATTACTAATATCGCTAAAAACTTCTTTACGTTTAAAGTAATTGATAAATGGAATAATCTTCCCGCGTCAGTCGTTCATTCTACCAGCGTTAATGTGTTTAAGAACCGTCTTGACAGACATTTTAAAAATATTAACGTTGTTTAATTAAAAAAGAAAGTTAACAACAGGAGCTCTGGTGGTGGTGCTCGAGGATGAGTCTGTTGACGATGAATGCCAGCTTGTGACATGCCAGCGTGTGATGCCAGCAATAAAAAAAAAAAAAAAAAAAAATTAGACTAACACGAATGTAGATGTAGCTCATAGCGTAAACTAACCCACTTTTTGTTTAACTTTACCTACTTTTTTTTTTTCTTATCCTCCTTACTTTGCATGTCTCTAACTCTTTCTTGCATGTTTGTAGTTTGCATGGTATGACAGTGAGTTAAGACTGTGTTTGCATGGTTTGTAAGCGTTCTTATTTTACTTCTTTTCATCTTTCACCCTCTCCTATATTCTCCGACTATTTTTCTGACTTGTCGGCAGTGGCCGGCGGATGATGATGGTGAGACTTTTTCCCTCTTTTTCTGAATGAATGTTAACCCACGAATGATAGGTGTTGCTCCTTACTTAACCCTTTATTCTCCTCTCTTCTCTTAACCCCCTACTCTCTCCTTTCTCTCGGGCTAGCCTTAGAGTGGATCTTAGGGTCTTTGTTAGCCTTAGCATCTGTAGATCTGTAGATTCATCATCATCATCATCATCATCAGGTCAGGTTAAAAGATCAGTTAGGAATGCCAAGCGTAATTTAGAGATAGTTATAGCTGCGGATAGTAAACATAATCCAAAAAAGTTTTTTGAATACGTAAATAATCGTAAGCCGGTAAAGGATAACATAGGCCCTCTATTGGATGTAAATGGCGCTTTGGCTTCTGACGCTCAGGCGATGGCGGGTATTTTCAATAACTTTTTTGCGACAGTTTTTACCGTAGAGGACGTAAATAATGTCCCCGACGTTGACGATATCGTTCCATTTAGTAGCGAGACTATTTTAGATGAAATAACTGTTTACGAGGCTGAGATTGCGCATTATATCGATAGGCTAAAAGTTAGCAAGGCTCCAGGCCCTGACGCTTTTTATCCTAGACATTTGAAAGATTTGAAAGACGTTATCGTAGGCCCCTTAGCGAAGATTTTTAATCAGTCACTCGAAACGGGGATTATTCCTGAAGACTTCAAATTAGCTAACGTCACGCCTATTTTTAAAAAAGGCGACCGCGCGGTAGCTAGCAATTATAGGCCCATTAGCTTAACGTCAATTGTCGGTAAACTTTTGGAATCCGTAGTTAGGGATCGTATTATCGATCACTTAGAAAGTAGGGGTTTGATTAATAGTAGTCAGCACGGGTTTCGACGCCATAGGTCTTGTTTAACAAATTTGTTAGAATTTTATAACGAAATAGTGCGCGAATACGATAGGCATAGGGCAGCTGACGTTATTTATTTAGATTTTAAAAAGGCGTTCGATACAGTTCCGCATAGGAGACTAATTGCGAAGGTTAAAGCGCACGGTATCCGCGGTCAGGTAGCTAACTGGTTAGAAGAATGGCTTCGTGCTAGGAGGCAGAGGGTCGTAGTTAATGGTAGTGAATCGGGGTGGTTAGAGGTAGGTAGTGGTGTCCCACAGGGTTCAGTGTTAGGCCCATTGTTATTCGTAATTTACATTAACGACATAGATGTAGGATTGATTAGTAACGTGTCAAAATTCGCGGACGATACTAAAATAGGCGGTAAGGTTGTTAACGAGGACGATAGAAATAGGATCCAAGACGATGTAGATAGGATTATGGAGTGGACGGATAAGTGGCAGATGCAATTTAACGTAGATAAATGTAAAGTTTTGCATATAGGTTCTCGCAACAATAATTACGTGTACACGATGGATGATAGGGATTTAGCGAGCGTTGACGAGGAAGTAGATTTAGGCGTACGCGTAACTAAAGATTTAAAGGTTAGGAACCAGTGCCTGGAGTCTTGCGCAAAAGCTAATAGGATGTTAGGCTTCATAGCGCGTAATTTCGAATTTAAATCGAAGGATATTATATTGCCCCTTTACAAGTCCCTAGTCAGGCCTCATTTGGAATATGCCGTTCAGTTTTGGTGCCCGTACTTGCGTGAGGATATTGATAGGTTAGAAAGGGTTCAGCGTCGTGCCACGAAACTTATTCCGGCATTGCGCAATAAGCCTTATGAAGATAGGATTAAAGTGTTAGACTTGTATTCACTCGAAACTAGGAGATTAAGGGGGGAGCTTATTGAAGTTTTCAAAATCGTTAATAACATCGATAACGTAAATTTTGACAAATTGTTCACTTTCGATAATAGTAATACTCGCAATAACGGATTCAAGTTGCGTGGCAGACGTTTCATTACTAATATCGCTAAAAACTTCTTTACGTTTAAAGTAATTGATAAATGGAATAATCTTCCCGCGTCAGTCGTTCATTCTACCAGCGTTAATGTGTTTAAGAACCGTCTTGACAGACATTTTAAAAATATTAACGTTGTTTAGAGTTAAAAAAGAAAGTTAACAACAGGAGCTCTGGTGGTGGTGCTCGAGGATGAGTCTGTTGACGATGAATGCCAGCTTGTGACATGCCAGCGTGTGATGCCAGCAATAAAAAAAAAAAAAAAAAAAAAAAAATTAGACTAACACGAATGTAGATGTAGCTCATAGCGTAAACTAACCCACTTTTTGTTTAACTTTACCTACTTTTTTTTTTTTTTCCTTACTTGCATGTCTAACTCTTCTTCTTGCATGTTTGTAGTTTGCATGGTATGACAGTGAGTTAAGACTGTGTTTGCATGGTTTGTAAGCGTTCTTATTTTACTTCTTTTCATCTTTCACCCCTCTCCTATTCTCTCCGACTATTTTTCTGACTTGTCGGCAGTGGCCGGCGGATGATGATGGTGAGACACTTTTCCTCTTTTTCTGAATGAATGTTAACCCATGAGTGATAGGTGTTGCTCTTACTTAACCCCTTATTCTCTTCTCTTCTCTTAACCCTACTCTTCCTTTCTCTCGGGCTACCTTAGAGTGGATCTTAGGGTCTTTGTTAGCCTTAGCTTCTGTAGATCTGTAGATCATCATCATCATCATCATCATCATCATCGAGGTTAAGTTAGATTTTCCGGCAGCAATTAATGCGATCTGTGTTGAAGTTAGGGCGCGTAGTATTAGTTTTAATTTTGTCGTTGTTTATAGACCTCCCGTTCAACCCCTCGATATAGGTACTAGATTTTACTCACTTCTTGGTAATTTTATTGACAATCGGAATAGTATAATTGTCGGAGACTTTAACTGTCCTAATGTTAATTACGAGAATTTTACGGGTAACGAAGAGGGTTTGAGACTGGTTGAGTTTATGGACGATAACTTTTTACGACAGATAGTTATCGAACCAACGCGCGGTGATAATATCTTAGATTTGGTGATGACGAACGGCGAGAATATAGTCGAAAGTTTAGAAGTAGGCGAGAGTTTAGGATGTAGCGATCATCAAATTCTTAGGTTTAAGTTATTGATAGAAAACACACAGGATAGTAACGTAATAGAAGTCCCTGATTTTCGTAGGGCTAATTTTGATAGTTTTGCTGATAGGATGAGAGTAGTGGACTGGGATAACTTATTTATGGGTAATGATACAAATTTGCGTTGGGTGGCGTTTAAAGAAAGTTTTAGGAATATTGAAAGGGAGTTTATTCCTCGTAGGCCCAAGCGCGTTAGAAATCGTGGTAGGCCGAAGTGGTGGACTAGGGAAGTAGGCGAGTTCATAAACGAGCGTAATAGAGCGTATAGACTTAACAAGCGCAATGGCCAGGTAGCTAACTTTAATAGATATATCGAGCTTAGACGTCAGGTTAAAAGATCAGTTAGGAATGCCAAGCGTAATTTAGAGATAGTTATAGCTGCGGATAGTAAACATAATCCAAAAAAGTTTTTTGAATACGTAAATAATCGTAAGCCGGTAAAGGATAACATAGGCCCTCTATTGGATGTAAATGGCGCTTTGGCTTCTGACGCTCAGGCGATGGCGGGTATTTTCAATAACTTTTTTGCGACAGTTTTTAGTAGAGGACGTAAATAATGTCCCCGACGTTGACGATATCGTTCCATTTAGTAGCGAGACTATTTTAGATGAAATAACTGTTTACGAGGCTGAGATTGCGCATTATATCGATAGGCTAAAAGTTAGCAAGGCTCCAGGCCCTGACGCTTTTTATCCTAGACATTTGAAAGATTTGAAAGACGTTATCGTAGGCCCCTTAGCGAAGATTTTTAATCAGTCACTCGAAACGGGGATTATTCCTGAAGACTTCAAATTAGCTAACGTCACGCCTATTTTTAAAAAAGGCGACCGCGCGGTAGCTAGCAATTATAGGCCCATTAGCTTAACGTCAATTGTCGGTAAACTTTTGGAATCCGTAGTTAGGGATCGTATTATCGATCACTTAGAAAGTAGGGGTTTGATTAATAGTAGTCAGCACGGGTTTCGACGCCATAGGTCTTGTTTAACAAATTTGTTAGAATTTTATAACGAAATAGTGCGCGAATACGATAGGCATAGGGCAGCTGACGTTATTTATTTAGATTTTAAAAAGGCGTTCGATACAGTTCCGCATAGGAGACTAATTGCGAAGGTTAAAGCGCACGGTATCCGCGGTCAGGTAGCTAACTGGTTAGAAGAATGGCTTCGTGCTAGGAGGCAGAGGGTCGTAGTTAATGGTAGTGAATCGGGGTGGTTAGAGGTAGGTAGTGGTGTCCCACAGGGTTCAGTGTTAGGCCCATTGTTATTCGTAATTTACATTAACGACATAGATGTAGGATTGATTAGTAACGTGTCAAAATTCGCGGACGATACTAAAATAGGCGGTAAGGTTGTTAACGAGGACGATAGAAATAGGATCCAAGACGATGTAGATAGGATTATGGAGTGGACGGATAAGTGGCAGATGCAATTTAACGTAGATAAATGTAAAGTTTTGCATATAGGTTCTCGCAACAATAATTACGTGTACACGATGGATGATAGGGATTTAGCGAGCGTTGACGAGGAAGTAGATTTAGGCGTACGCGTAACTAAAGATTTAAAGGTTAGGAACCAGTGCCTGGAGTCTTGCGCAAAAGCTAATAGGATGTTAGGCTTCATAGCGCGTAATTTCGAATTTAAATCGAAGGATATTATATTGCCCCTTTACAAGTCCCTAGTCAGGCCTCATTTGGAATATGCCGTTCATTTTGGTGCCCGTACTTGCGTGAGGATATTGATAGGTTAGAAAGGGTTCAGCGTCGTGCCACGAAACTTATTCCGGCATTGCGCAATAAGCCTTATGAAGATAGGATTAAAGTGTTAGACTTGTATTCACTCGAAACTAGGAGATTAAGGGGGGAGCTTATTGAAGTTTTCAAAATCGTTAATAACATCGATAACGTAAATTTTGACAAATTGTTCACTTTCGATAATAGTAATACTCGCAATAACGGATTCAAGTTGCGTGGCAGACGTTTCATTACTAATATCGCTAAAAACTTCTTTACGTTTAAAGTAATTGATAAATGGAATAATCTTCCCGCGTCAGTCGTTCATTCTACCAGCGTTAATGTGTTTAAGAACCGTCTTGACAGACATTTTAAAAATATTAACGTTGTTTAAAATTAAAAAAGAAAGTTAACAACAGGAGCTCTGGTGGTGGTGCTCGAGGATGAGTCTGTTGACGATGAATGCCAGCTTGTGACATGCCAGCGTGTGATGCCAGCAATAAAAAAAAAAAAAAAAAAAAAAATTAGACTAACACGAATGTAGATGTAGCTCATAGCGTAAACTAACCCACTTTTTGTTTAACTTTACCTACTTTTTTTTTTTTTTTTATCCTTACTTTGCATGTCTGTAACTCTTTCTTGCATGTTTGTAGTTTGCATGGTATGACAGTGAGTTAAGACTGTGTTTGCATGGTTTGTAAGCGTTCTTATTTTACTTCTTTTCATTTTTTACCCCTCTCCTATATTCTCCGACTATTTTTCTGACTTGTCGGCAGTGGCCGGCGGATGATGATGGTGAGACTTTTTCCCTCTTTTTCTGAATGAATGTTAACCCACGAATGATAGGTGTTGCTCCTTACTTAACCCCTTATTCTCCTCTCTTCTCTTAACCCCCTACTTCTCCTTTCTCTCGGGCTAGCCTTAGAGTGGATCTTAGGGTCTTTGTTAGCCTTAGCTTCTGTAGATCTGTAGATCATCATCATCATCATCATCATCATCATCATCATCATCATCATCATCATCATGAATACGATAGGCATAGGGCAGCTGACGTTATTTATTTAGATTTTAAAAAGGCGTTCGATACAGTTCCGCATAGGATGTTAGGCTTCATAGCGCGTAATTTCGAATTTAAATCGAAGGATATTATATTGCCCCTTTACAAGTCCCTAGTCAGGCCTCATCTGGAATATGCCGTTCAATTTTGGTGCCCGTACTTGCGTGAGGATATTGATAGGTTAGAAAGGGTTCAGCGTCGTGCCACGAAACTTATTCCGGCATTGCGCAATAAGCCTTATGAAGATAGGATTAAAGTGTTAGACTTGTATTCACTCGAAACTAGGAGATTAAGGGGGGAGCTTATTGAAGTTTTCAAAATCGTTAATAACATCGATAACGTAAATTTTGACAAATTGTTCACTTTCGATAACAGTAATACTCGCAATAACGGATTCAAGTTGCGTGGCAGACGTTTCATTACTAATATCGCTAAAAACTTCTTTACGTTTAAAGTAATTGATAAATGGAATAATCTTCCCGCGTCAGTCGTTCATTCTACCAGCGTTAATGTGTTTAAGAACCGTCTTGACAGACATTTTAAAAATATTAACGTTGTTTAAAATTAAAAAAGAAAGTTAACAACAGGAGCTCTGGTGGTGGTGCTCGAGGATGAGTCTGTTGACGATGAATGCCAGCTTGTGACATGCCAGCGTGTGATGCCAGCAATAAAAAAAAAAAAAAAAAAAAAAATTAGACTAACACGAATGTAGATGTAGCTCATAGCGTAAACTAACCCACTTTTTGTTTAACTTTACCTACTTTTTTTTTTTTTTCTTATCCTCCTTACTTTGCATGTCTGTAACTCTTTCCTTGCATGTTTGTAGTTTGCATGGTATGACAGTGAGTTAAGACTGTTTGCATGGTTTGTAAGCGTTCTTATTTTACTTCTTTTCATTTTACCCCTCTCCTATATTCTCCGACTATTTTTCTGACTTGTCGGCAGTGGCCGGCGGATGATGATGGTGAGACTTTTTCCCTCTTTTTCTGAATGAATGTTAACCCACGAATGATAGGTGTTGCTCCTTACTTAACCCCTTATTCTCCTCTCTTCTCTTAACCCCCTACTCTCTCCTTTCTCTCGGGCTAGCCTTAGAGTGGATCTTAGGGTCTTTGTTAGCCTTAGCTTCTGTAGATCATCATCATCATCATCATCATCATCATCATCATCATCATCATGGAATCCGTAGTTAGGGATCGTATTATCGATCACTTAGAAAGTAGGGTTTGATTAATAGTAGTCAGCACGGGTTTCGACGCCATAGGTCTTGTTTAACAAATTTGTTAGAATTTTATAACGAAATAGTGCGCGAATACGATAGGCATAGGGCAGCTGACGTTATTTATTTAGATTTTAAAAAGGCGTTCGATACAGTTCCGCATAGGAGACTAATTGCGAAGGTTAAAGCGCACGGTATCCGCGGTCAGGTAGCTAACTGGTTAGAAGAATGGCTTCGTGCTAGGAGGCAGAGGGTCGTAGTTAATGGTAGTGAATCGGGGTGGTTAGAGGTAGGTAGTGGTGTCCCACAGGGTTCAGTGTTAGGCCCATTGTTATTCGTAATTTACATTAACGACATAGATGTAGGATTGATTAGTAACGTGTCAAAATTCGCGGACGATACTAAAATAGGCGGTAAGGTTGTTAACGAGGACGATAGAAATAGGATCCAAGACGATGTAGATAGGATTATGGAGTGGACGGATAAGTGGCAGATGCAATTTAACGTAGATAAATGTAAAGTTTTGCATATAGGTTCTCGCAACAATAATTACGTGTACACGATGGATGATAGGGATTTAGCGAGCGTTGACGAGGAAGTAGATTTAGGCGTACGCGTAACTAAAGATTTAAAGGTTAGGAACCAGTGCCTGGAGTCTTGCGCAAAAGCTAATAGGATGTTAGGCTTCATAGCGCGTAATTTCGAATTTAAATCGAAGGATATTATATTGCCCCTTTACAAGTCCCTAGTCAGGCCTCATTTGGAATATGCCGTTCAATTTGGTGCCCGTACTTGCGTGAGGATATTGATAGGTTAGAAAGGGTTCAGCGTCGTGCCACGAAACTTATTCCGGCATTGCGCAATAAGCCTTATGAAGATAGGATTAAAGTGTTAGACTTGTATTCACTCGAAACTAGGAGATTAAGGGGGGAGCTTATTGAAGTTTTCAAAATCGTTAATAACATCGATAACGTAAATTTTGACAAATTGTTCACTTTCGATAATAGTAATACTCGCAATAACGGATTCAAGTTGCGTGGCAGACGTTTCATTACTAATATCGCTAAAAACTTCTTTACGTTTAAAGTAATTGATAAATGGAATAATCTTCCCGCGTCAGTCGTTCATTCTACCAGCGTTAATGTGTTTAAGAACCGTCTTGACAGACATTTTAAAAATATTAACGTTGTTTAAAATTAAAAAAGAAAGTTAACAACAGGAGCTCTGGTGGTGGTGCTCGAGGATGAGTCTGTTGACGATGAATGCCAGCTTGTGACATGCCAGCGTGTGATGCCAGCAATAAAAAAAAAAAAAAAAAAAAATTAGACTAACACGAATGTAGATGTAGCTCATAGCGTAAACTAACCCACTTTTTGTTTAACTTTACCTACTTTTTTTTTTTTCTTATCCTCCTTACTTTGCATGTCTCTAACTCTTTTCTTGCATGTTTGTAGTTTGCATGGTATGACAGTGAGTTAAGACTGTGTTTGCATGGTTTGTAAGCGTTCTTATTTTACTTCTTTTCATCTTTCACCCCTCTCCTATATTCTCCGACTATTTTTCTGACTTGTCGGCAGTGAGGATATTGATAGGTTAGAAAGGGTTCAGCGTCGTGCCACGAAACTTATTCCGGCATTGCGCAATAAGCCTTATGAAGATAGGATTAAAGTGTTAGACTTGTATTCACTCGAAACTAGGAGATTAAGGGGGGAGCTTATTGAAGTTTTCAAAATCGTTAATAACATCGATAACGTAAATTTTGACAAATTGTTCACTTTCGATAATAGTAATACTCGCAATAACGGATTCAAGTTGCGTGGCAGACGTTTCATTACTAATATCGCTAAAAACTTCTTTACGTTTAAAGTAATTGATAAATGGAATAATCTTCCCGCGTCAGTCGTTCATTCTACCGGCGTTAATGTGTTTAAGAACCGTCTTGACAGACATTTTAAAAAATTAACGTTGTTTAAAATTAAAAAAGAAAGTTAACAACAGGAGCTCTGGTGGTGGTGCTCGAGGATGAGTCTGTTGACGATGAATGCCAGCTTGTGACATGCCAGCGTGATGCCAGCAAAAAAAAAAAAAAAAAAAAAAAAAAAAATAACACGAATGTAGATGTAGCTCATAGCGTAAACTAACCCACTTTTTGTTTAACTTTACCTACTTTTTTTTTTTTATCCTCCTTACTTTGCATGTCTCTAACTCTTTTCTTGCATGTTTGTAGTTTGCATGGTATGACAGTGAGTTAAGACTGTGTTTGCATGGTTTGTAAGCGTTCTTATTTTACTTCTTTTCATCTTTCACCCCTCTCCTATATTCTCCGACTATTTTTCTGACTTGTCGGCAGTGGCCGGCGGATGATGATGGTGAGACTTTTTCCCTCTTTTTCTGAATGAATGTTAACCCACGAATGATAGGTGTTGCTCCTTACTTAACCCCTTATTCTCCTCTCTTCTCTTAACCCCCTACTCTCTCCTTTCTCTCGGGCTAGCCTTAGAGTGGATCTTAGGGTCTTTGTTAGCCTTAGCTTCTGTAGATCTGTAGATCATCATCATAGTAACGTAATAGAAGTCCCTGATTTCGTAGGGCTAATTTTGATAGTTTTGCTGATAGGATGAGAGTAGTGGACTGGGATAACTTATTTATGGGTAATGACACAAATTTGCGTTGGGTGGCGTTTAAAGAAAGTTTTAGGAATATTGAAAGGGAGTTTATTCCTCGTAGGCTCAAGCGCGCTAGAAATCGCGGTAGGCCGAAGTGGTGGAGTAGGAAATAGGAGAGTTATAAACGAGCGTAATAGAGCGTATAGACTTACAAGCGCAATGGCCAGGTAGCTAACTTTAATAGATATATCGAGCTTAGACGTCAGGTTAAAAGATCAGTTAGGAATGCCAAGCGTAATTTAGAGATACTTATAGCTGCGGATAGTAAACATAATCCAAAAAAGTTTTTTGAATACGTAAATAATCGTAAGCCGGTAAAAAATAACATAGGCCCTATAGTGGATGTTAATGGTGCTTTGGCTTCTGACGCTCAGGCTATGGCGGGTATTTTAATAACTTTTTTGCGACAGTTTTTACCGTAGAGACGTAAATAATGTCCCCGACGTGGATGATATCGTTCCATTTAGTAGCGAGACTATTTTAGATGAAATAACTGTTTACGAGGCTGAGATTGCGCATTATATCGATAGGCTAAAAGTTAGCAAGGCTCCAGGCCCTGACGCTTTTTATCCAGACATTTGAAAGATTTGAAAGAAGTTATCGTAGGCCCCTTAACGAAGATCTTTAATCAGTCACTCGAAACGGGGATTATTCCTGAAGACTTTAAATTAGCTAACGTCACGCCTATTTTTAAAAAAGGCGACCGCGCGGTAGCTAGCAATTATAGGCCCATTAGCTTAACGTCAATTGTCGGTAAACTTTTGGAATCCGTAGTTAGGGATCGTATTATCGATCACTTAGAAAGTAGGATTTGATTAATAGTAGTCAGCACGGGTTTCGACGCCATAGGTCTTGTTTAACTAATTTGTTAGAATTTTATAACGAAGTAGTGCGCGAATACGATAGGCATAGGGCAGCTGACGTTATTTATTTAGATTTTAAAAAGGCGTTCGATACAGTTCCGCATAGGAGACTAATTGCGAAGGTTAAAGCGCACGGTATACGCGGTCAGGTAGCTAACTGGTTAGAAGAATGGCTTCGTGCTAGGAGGCAGAGGGTCGTAGTTAATGGTAGTGAATCGGGGTGGTTAGATGTAGGTAGTGGTGTCCCACAGGGTTCAGTGTTAGGCCCACTGCTATTCGTAATTTACATTAACGACATAGATGTAGGATTGACTAGTAACGTTTCAAAATTCGCGGACGATACTAAAATAGGCGGTAAGGTTGTTAACGAGGACGATAGAAATAGGATTCAAGACGATGTAGATAGGATTATGGAGTGGAGATAAGTGGCAGATGCAATTTAACGTAGACAAATGTAAAGTTTTGCATATAGGTTCTCGCAACAATAATTGCGTGTACACGATGGATGATAGGGAGTTAGCGAGCGTTGACGAGGAAGTAGATTTAGGCGTACGTGTAACTAAAATTTAAAGGTTAGGAACCAGTGCCTGGAGTCTTGCGCAAAAGCGAATAGGATGTTAGGCTTCATAGCGCGTAATTTCGAATTCAAATCGAAGGATATATATTGCCCCTTTACAAGTCCCTAGTCAGGCCTCATTTAGAATATGCCGTTCAGTTTTGGTGCCCATACTTGCGTGAGGATATTGATAGGTTAGAAAGGGTTCAGCGTCGTGCCACGAAACTTATTCCGTCATTGCGCAACAAGCCTTATGAAGATAGGATTAAAGTGTTAGACTTGTATTCACTCGAAACTAGGAGATTAAGGGGGGAGCTTATTGAAGTTTTCAAAATCGTTAATAACATCGATAACGTAAATTTTGACAAATTGTTCACTTTGATAATAGTAATACTCGCAATAACGGATTCAAGTTGCGTGGCAGGACGTTTCATTACTAATATCGCTAAAAACTTCTTTACGTTTAAAGTAATTGATAAATGGAATAATCTTCCCGCGTCAGTCGTTCATTCTACCAGCGTTAATGTGTTTAAGAACCGTCTTGACAGACATTTTAAATATTACGTTGTTTAATTTAAAAAAAAGAAAGTTAGCAACAGAAGCTCTGGTGGTGGTGCTCGAGGATGAGTCTGTTGACGATGAATGCCAGCTTGTGACATGCCAGCGTGTGATGCCAGCAATAAAATTATAAAAAAAAAAAAAAAAAAAAAAAAAAATTAGACTAACACGAATGTAGATGTAGCTCATAGCGTAAACTAACCCACTTTTTGTTTAACTTTACTACTTCCCCCCCCTCTCCTTACTTTGCATGTGTCTAACTTTTTCTTGCATGTTTGTAGTTTGCATGGTATGACAGTGAGTTAAGACTGTGTTTGCATGGTTTGTAAGCGTTCTTATTTCTTCTTTTCATCTTTCACCCCTCTCCTATTCTCTCCGACTATTTTTCTGACTTGTCGGCAGTGGCTGGCGGATGATGATGGTGAGACACTTTTCCTCTTTTTCTGAATGAATGTTAACCCACGAATGATAGGTGTTGCTCCTTACTTAACCCCTTATTCTCTTCTCTTCTCTTAACCCCCTTCTCTTTCCTTTCTCTCGGGCTAGCCTTAGAGTGGATCTTAGGGTCTTTGTTAGCCTTAGCTTCTGTAGATCTGTAGATCATCATCATCATCGAGGTTAAGTTAGATTTTCCGGCAGCAATTAATGCGATCTGTGTTGAAGTTAGGGCGCGTAGTATTAGTTTTAATTTTGTCGTTGTTTATAGACCTCCCGTTCAACCCCTCGATATAGGTACTAGATTTTACTCACTTCTTGGTAATTTTATTGACAATCGGAATAGTATAATTGTCGGAGACTTTAACTGTCCTAATGTTAATTACGAGAATTTTACGGGTAACGAAGAGGGTTTGAGACTGGTTGAGTTTATGGACGATAACTTTTACGACAGATAGTTACGAACCAACGCGCGGTGATAATATCTTAGATTTGGTGATGACGAACGGCGAGAATATAGTCGAAAGTTTAGAAGTAGGCGAGAGTTTAGGATGTAGCGATCATCAAATTCTTAGGTTTAAGTTATTGATAGAAAACACACAGGATAGTAACGTAATAGAAGTCCCTGATTTTCGTAGGGCTAATTTTGATAGTTTTGCTGATAGGATGAGAGTAGTGGACTGGGATAACTTATTTATGGGTAATGATACAAATTTGCGTTGGGTGGCGTTTAAAGAAAGTTTTAGGAATATTGAAAGGGAGTTTATTCCTCGTAGGCCCAAGCGCGTTAGAAATCGTGGTAGGCCGAAGTGGTGGACTAGGGAAGTAGGCGAGTTCATAAACGAGCGTAATAGAGCGTATAGACTTAACAAGCGCAATGGCCAGGTAGCTAACTTTAATAGATATATCGAGCTTAGACGTCAGGTTAAAAGATCAGTTAGGAATGCCAAGCGTAATTTAGAGATAGTTATAGCTGCGGATAGTAAACATAATCCAAAAAAGTTTTTTGAATACGTAAATAATCGTAAGCCGGTAAAGGATAACATAGGCCCTCTATTGGATGTAAATGGCGCTTTGGCTTCTGACGCTCAGGCGATGGCGGGTATTTTCAATAACTTTTTTGCGACAGTTTTTATAGTAGAGGACGTAAATAATGTCCCCGACGTTGACGATATCGTTCCATTTAGTAGCGAGACTATTTTAGATGAAATAACTGTTTACGAGGCTGAGATTGCGCATTATATCGATAGGCTAAAAGTTAGCAAGGCTCCAGGCCCTGACGCTTTTTATCCTAGACATTTGAAAGATTTGAAAGACGTTATCGTAGGCCCCTTAGCGAAGATTTTTAATCAGTCACTCGAAACGGGGATTATTCCTGAAGACTTCAAATTAGCTAACGTCACGCCTATTTTTAAAAAAGGCGACCGCGCGGTAGCTAGCAATTATAGGCCCATTAGCTTAACGTCAATTGTCGGTAAACTTTTGGAATCCGTAGTTAGGGATCGTATTATCGATCACTTAGAAAGTAGGGGTTTGATTAATAGTAGTCAGCACGGGTTTCGACGCCATAGGTCTTGTTTAACAAATTTGTTAGAATTTTATAACGAAATAGTGCGCGAATACGATAGGCATAGGGCAGCTGACGTTATTTATTTAGATTTTAAAAAGGCGTTCGATACAGTTCCGCATAGGAGACTAATTGCGAAGGTTAAAGCGCACGGTATCCGCGGTCAGGTAGCTAACTGGTTAGAAGAATGGCTTCGTGCTAGGAGGCAGAGGGTCGTAGTTAATGGTAGTGAATCGGGGTGGTTAGAGGTAGGTAGTGGTGTCCCACAGGGTTCAGTGTTAGGCCCATTGTTATTCGTAATTTACATTAACGACATAGATGTAGGATTGATTAGTAACGTGTCAAAATTCGCGGACGATACTAAAATAGGCGGTAAGGTTGTTAACGAGGACGATAGAAATAGGATCCAAGACGATGTAGATAGGATTATGGAGTGGACGGATAAGTGGCAGATGCAATTTAACGTAGATAAATGTAAAGTTTTGCATATAGGTTCTCGCAACAATAATTACGTGTACACGATGGATGATAGGGATTTAGCGAGCGTTGACGAGGAAGTAGATTTAGGCGTACGCGTAACTAAAGATTTAAAGGTTAGGAACCAGTGCCTGGAGTCTTGCGCAAAAGCTAATAGGATGTTAGGCTTCATAGCGCGTAATTTCGAATTTAAATCGAAGGATATTATATTGCCCCTTTACAAGTCCCTAGTCAGGCCTCATTTGGAATATGCCGTTCAGTTTTGGTGCCCGTACTTGCGTGAGGATATTGATAGGTTAGAAAGGGTTCAGCGTCGTGCCACGAAACTTATTCCGGCATTGCGCAATAAGCCTTATGAAGATAGGATTAAAGTGTTAGACTTGTATTCACTCGAAACTAGGAGATTAAGGGGGGAGCTTATTGAAGTTTTCAAAATCGTTAATAACATCGATAACGTAAATTTTGACAAATTGTTCACTTTCGATAATAGTAATACTCGCAATAACGGATTCAAGTTGCGTGGCAGACGTTTCATTACTAATATCGCTAAAAACTTCTTTACGTTTAAAGTAATTGATAAATGGAATAATCTTCCCGCGTCAGTCGTTCATTCTACCAGCGTTAATGTGTTTAAGAACCGTCTTGACAGACATTTTAAAAATATTAACGTTGTTTAAAATTAAAAAAGAAAGTTAACAACAGGAGCTCTGGTGGTGGTGCTCGAGGATGAGTCTGTTGACGATGAATGCCAGCTTGTGACATGCCAGCGTGTGATGCCAGCAATAAAAAAAAAAAAAAAAAAAAAATTAGACTAACACGAATGTAGATGTAGCTCATAGCGTAAACTAACCCACTTTTTGTTTAACTTTACCTACTTTTTTTTTTTTTCTTATCCTCCTTACTTTGCATGTCTCTAACTCTTTTCTTGCATGTTTGTAGTTTGCATGGTATGACAGTGAGTTAAGACTGTTTGCATGGTTTGTAAGCGTTCTTATTTTACTTCTTTTCATTTTTTACCCCTCTCCTATATTCTCCGACTATTTTTCTGACTTGTCGGCAGTGGCCGGCGGATGATGATGGTGAGACTTTTTCCCTCTTTTTCTGAATGAATGTTAACCCACGAATGATAGGTGTTGCTCCTTACTTAACCCCTTATTCTCCTCTCTTCTCTTAACCCCCTACTCTCTCCTTTCTCTCGGGCTAGCCTTAGAGTGGATCTTAGGGTCTTTGTTAGCCTTAGCTTCTGTAGATCTGTAGATCATCATCATCATCATCATCATCATCATCATCATCATCATCATCATCATCATCATGAATACGATAGGCATAGGGCAGCTGACGTTATTTATTTAGATTTTAAAAAGGCGTTCGATACAGTTCCGCATAGGATGTTAGGCTTCATAGCGCGTAATTTCGAATTTAAATCGAAGGATATTATATTGCCCCTTTACAAGTCCCTAGTCAGGCCTCATCTGGAATATGCCGTTCAATTTTGGTGCCCGTACTTGCGTGAGGATATTGATAGGTTAGAAAGGGTTCAGCGTCGTGCCACGAAACTTATTCCGGCATTGCGCAATAAGCCTTATGAAGATAGGATTAAAGTGTTAGACTTGTATTCACTCGAAACTAGGAGATTAAGGGGGGAGCTTATTGAAGTTTTCAAAATCGTTAATAACATCGATAACGTAAATTTTGACAAATTGTTCACTTTCGATAACAGTAATACTCGCAATAACGGATTCAAGTTGCGTGGCAGACGTTTCATTACTAATATCGCTAAAAACTTCTTTACGTTTAAAGTAATTGATAAATGGAATAATCTTCCCGCGTCAGTCGTTCATTCTACCAGCGTTAATGTGTTTAAGAACCGTCTTGACAGACATTTTAAAAATATTAACGTTGTTTAAAATTAAAAAAGAAAGTTAACAACAGGAGCTCTGGTGGTGGTGCTCGAGGATGAGTCTGTTGACGATGAATGCCAGCTTGTGACATGCCAGCGTGTGATGCCAGCAATAAAAAAAAAAAAAAAAAAAAAATTAGACTAACACGAATGTAGATGTAGCTCATAGCGTAAACTAACCCACTTTTTGTTTAACTTTACCTACTTTTTTTTTTTTTTCTTATCCTCCTTACTTTGCATGTCTGTAACTCTTTCCTTGCATGTTTGTAGTTTGCATGGTATGACAGTGAGTTAAGACTGTTTGCATGGTTTGTAAGCGTTCTTATTTTACTTCTTTTCATTTTTTACCCCTCTCCTATATTCTCCGACTATTTTTCTGACTTGTCGGCAGTGGCCGGCGGATGATGATGGTGAGACTTTTTCCCTCTTTTTCTGAATGAATGTTAACCCACGAATGATAGGTGTTGCTCCTTACTTAACCCCTTATTCTCCTCTCTTCTCTTAACCCCCTACTCTCTCCTTTCTCTCGGGCTAGCCTTAGAGTGGATCTTAGGGTCTTTGTTAGCCTTAGCTTCTGTAGATCATCATCATCATCATCATCATCATCATCATCATCATCATCATGGAATCCGTAGTTAGGGATCGTATTATCGATCACTTAGAAAGTAGGGGTTTGATTAATAGTAGTCAGCACGGGTTTCGACGCCATAGGTCTTGTTTAACAAATTTGTTAGAATTTTATAACGAAATAGTGCGCGAATACGATAGGCATAGGGCAGCTGACGTTATTTATTTAGATTTTAAAAAGGCGTTCGATACAGTTCCGCATAGGAGACTAATTGCGAAGGTTAAAGCGCACGGTATCCGCGGTCAGGTAGCTAACTGGTTAGAAGAATGGCTTCGTGCTAGGAGGCAGAGGGTCGTAGTTAATGGTAGTGAATCGGGGTGGTTAGAGGTAGGTAGTGGTGTCCCACAGGGTTCAGTGTTAGGCCCATTGTTATTCGTAATTTACATTAACGACATAGATGTAGGATTGATTAGTAACGTGTCAAAATTCGCGGACGATACTAAAATAGGCGGTAAGGTTGTTAACGAGGACGATAGAAATAGGATCCAAGACGATGTAGATAGGATTATGGAGTGGACGGATAAGTGGCAGATGCAATTTAACGTAGATAAATGTAAAGTTTGCATATAGGTTCTCGCAACAATAATTACGTGTACACGATGGATGATAGGGATTTAGCGAGCGTTGACGAGGAAGTAGATTTAGGCGTACGCGTAACTAAAGATTTAAAGGTTAGGAACCAGTGCCTGGAGTCTTGCGCAAAAGCTAATAGGATGTTAGGCTTCATAGCGCGTAATTTCGAATTTAAATCGAAGGATATTATATTGCCCCTTTACAAGTCCCTAGTCAGGCCTCATTTGGAATATGCCGTTCAGTTTTGGTGCCCGTACTTGCGTGAGGATATTGATAGGTTAGAAAGGGTTCAGCGTCGTGCCACGAAACTTATTCCGGCATTGCGCAATAAGCCTTATGAAGATAGGATTAAAGTGTTAGACTTGTATTCACTCGAAACTAGGAGATTAAGGGGGGAGCTTATTGAAGTTTTCAAAATCGTTAATAACATCGATAACGTAAATTTTGACAAATTGTTCACTTTCGATAATAGTAATACTCGCAATAACGGATTCAAGTTGCGTGGCAGACGTTTCATTACTAATATCGCTAAAAACTTCTTTACGTTTAAAGTAATTGATAAATGGAATAATCTTCCCGCGTCAGTCGTTCATTCTACCAGCGTTAATGTGTTTAAGAACCGTCTTGACAGACATTTTAAAAATATTAACGTTGTTTAAAATTAAAAAAGAAGTTAACAACAGGAGCTCTGGTGGTGGTGCTCGAGGATGAGTCTGTTGACGATGAATGCCAGCTTGTGACATGCCAGCGTGTGATGCCAGCAATAAAAAAAAAAAAAAAAAAAAAAATTAGACTAACACGAATGTAGATGTAGCTCATAGCGTAAACTAACCCACTTTTTGTTTAACTTTACCTACTTTTTTTTTTTTCTTATCCTCCTTACTTTGCATGTCTGTAACTCTTTCTTGCATGTTTGTAGTTTGCATGGTATGACAGTGAGTTAAGACTGTTTGCATGGTTTGTAAGCGTTCTTATTTTACTTCTTTTCATTTTTTCCCCTCTCCTATATTCTCCGACTATTTTTCTGACTTGTCGGCAGTGGCCGGCGGATGATGATGGTGAGACTTTTTCCCTCTTTTTCTGAATGAATGTTAACCCACGAATGATAGGTTTGCTCCTTACTTAACCCCTTATTCTCCTCTCTCTCTTAACCCCCTACTCTCTCCTTTCTCTCGGGCTAGCCTTAGCACGGGTTTCGACGCCATAGGTCTTGTTTAACAAATTTGTTAGAATTTTATAACGAAATAGTGCGCGAATACGATAGGCATAGGGCAGCTGACGTTATTTATTTAGATTTTAAAAAGGCGTTCGATACAGTTCCGCATAGGAGACTAATTGCGAAGGTTAAAGCGCACGGTATCCGCGTCAGGTAGCTAACTGGTTAGAAGAATGGCTTCGTGCTAGGAGGCAGAGGGTCGTAGTAATGGTAGTGAATCGGGGTGGTTAGAGGTAGGTAGTGGTGTCCCACAGGGTTCAGTGTTAGGCCCATTGTTATTCGTAATTTACATTAACGACATAGATGTAGGATTGATTAGTAACGTGTCAAAATTCGCGGACGATACTAAAATAGGCGGTAAGGTTGTTAACGAGGACGATAGAAATAGGATCCAAGACGATGTAGATAGGATTATGGGTGGACGGATAAGTGGCAGATGCAATTTAACGTAGATAAATGTAAAGTTTTGCATATAGGTTCTCGCAACAATAATTACGTGTACACGATGGATGATAGGGATTAGCGAGCGTTGACGAGGAAGTAGATTTAGGGTACGCGTAACTAAAGATTTAAAGGTTAGGAACCAGTGCCTGGAGTCTTGCGCAAAAGCTAATAGGATGTTAGGCTTCATAGCGCGTAATTTCGAATTTAAATCGAAGGATATTATATTGCCCCTTTACAAGTCCTAGTCAGGCCTCATTTGGAATATGCCGTTCAATTTTGGTGCCCGTACTTGCGTGAGGATATTGATAGGTTAGAAAGGGTTTCAGCGTCGTGCCACGAAACTTATTCCGGCATTGCGCAATAAGCCTTATGAAGATAGGATTAAAGTGTTAGACTTGTATTCACTCGAAACTAGGAGATTAAGGGGGGAGCTTATTGAAGTTTTCAAAATCGTTAATAACATCGATAACGTAAATTTTGACAAATTGTTCACTTTCGATAATAGTAATACTCGCAATAACGGATTCAAGTTGCGTGGCAGACGTTTCATTACTAATATCGCTAAAAACTTCTTTACGTTTAAAGTAATTGATAAATGGAATAATCTTCCCGCGTCAGTCGTTCATTCTACCAGCGTTAATGTGTTTAAGAACCGTCTTGACAGACATTTTAAAAATATTAACGTTGTTTAAAATTAAAAAAGAAAGTTAACAACAGGAGCTCTGGTGGTGGTGCTCGAGGATGAGTCTGTTGACGATGAATGCCAGCTTGTGACATGCCAGCGTGTGATGCCAGCAATAAAAAAAAAAAAAAAAAATTAGACTAACACGAATGTAGATGTAGCTCATAGCGTAAACTAACCCACTTTTTGTTTAACTTTACCTACTTTTTTTTTTTTTCTTATCCTCCTTACTTTGCATGTCTCTAACTCTTTTCTTGCATGTTTGTAGTTTGCATGGTATGACAGTGAGTTAAGACTGTGTTTGCATGGTTTGTAAGCGTTCTTATTTTACTTCTTTTCATCTTTCACCCCTCTCCTATATTCTCCGACTATTTTTCTGACTTGTCGGCAGTGGCCGGCGGATGATGATGGTGAGACTTTTTCCCTCTTTTTCTGAATGAATGTTAACCCACGAATGATAGGTGTTGCTCCTTACTTAACCCCTTATTCTCCTCTCTTCTCTTAACCCCCTACTCTCTCCTTTCTCTCGGGCTAGCCTTAGAGTGGATCTTAGGGTCTTTGTTAGCCTTAGCTTCTGTAGATCTGTAGATCATGTGGTGTCCCACAGGGTTCAGTGTTAGGCCCATTGTTATTCGTAATTTACATTAACGACATAGATGTAGGATTGATGTTAACGTGTCAAATTCGCGGACGATACTAAAATAGGCGGTAAGGTTGTTAACGAGGACGATAGAAATAGGATCCAAGACGATGTAGATAGGATTATGGAGTGGACGGATAAGTGGCAGATGCAATTTAACGTAGATAAATGTAAAGTTTTGCATATAGGTTCTCGCAACAATAATTACGTGTACACGATGGATGATAGGGATTTAGCGAGCGTTGACGAGGAAGTAGATTTAGGCGTACGCGTAACTAAAGATTTAAAGGTTAGGACCAGTGCCTGGAGTCTTGCGCAAAAGCTAATAGGATGTTAGGCTTCATAGCGCGTAATTTCGAATTTAAATCGAAGGATATTATATTGCCCCTTTACAAGTCCCTAGTCAGGCCTCATTTGGAATATGCCGTTCAGTTTGGTGCCCGTACTTGCGTGAGGATATTGATAGGTTAGAAAGGGTTCAGCGTCGTGCCACGAAACTTATTCCGGCATTGCGCAATAAGCCTTATGAAGATAGGATTAAAGTGTTAGACTTGTATTCACTCGAAACTAGGAGATTAAGGGGGGAGCTTATTGAAGTTTTCAAATCGTTAATAACATCGATAACGTAAATTTGACAAATTGTTCACTTTCGATAATAGTAATACTCGCAATAACGGATTCAAGTTGCGTGGCAGACGTTTCATTACTAATATCGCTAAAAACTTCTTTACGTTTAAAGTAATTGATAATGGAATAATCTTCCCGCGTCAGTCGTTTCATTCTACCAGCGTTAATGTGTTTAAGAACCGTCTTGACAGACATTTTAAAATATTAACGTTGTTTAATTAAAAAGAAAGTTAACAACAGGAGCTCTGGTGGTGCTGCTCGAGGATGAGTCTGTTGACGATGAATGCCAGCTTGTGACATGCCAGCGTGATGCCAGCAATAAAAAAAAAAATAAAAAAAAAATAAAAAAATTAGACTAACACGAATGTAGATGTAGCTCATAGCGTAAACTAACCCACTTTTTGTTTAACTTTACCTACTTTTTTTTTTCTTATCCTCCTTACTTTGCATGTCTCTAACTCTTTCTTGCATGTTTGTAGTTTGCATGGTATGACAGTGAGTTAAGACTGTGTTTGCATGGTTTGTAAGCGTTCTTATTTTACTTCTTTCATCTTTCACCCCTCTCCTATATTCTCCGACTATTTTTCTGACTTGTCGGCAGTGGCCGGCGGATGATGATGGTGAGACTTTTTCCCTCTTTTTCTGAATGAATGTTAACCCACGAATGATAGGTGTTGCTCCTTACTTAACCCCTTATTCTCCTCTCTTCTCTTAACCCCCTACTCTCTCCTTTCTCTCGGGCTAGCCTTAGAGTGGATCTTAGGGTCTTTGTTAGCCTTAGCTTCTGTAGATCTGTAGATCATCATGAATACGATAGGCATAGGGCAGCTGACGTTATTTATTTAGATTTTAAAAAGGCGTTCGATACAGTTCCGCATAGGATGTTAGGCTTCATAGCGCGTAATTTCGAATTTAAATCGAAGGATATTATATTGCCCCTTTACAAGTCCCTAGTCAGGCCTCATCTGGAATATGCCGTTCAATTTTGGTGCCCGTACTTGCGTGAGGATATTGATAGGTTAGAAAGGGTTCAGCGTCGTGCCACGAAACTTATTCCGGCATTGCGCAATAAGCCTTATGAAGATAGGATTAAAGTGTTAGACTTGTATTCACTCGAAACTAGGAGATTAAGGGGGAGCTTATTGAAGTTTTCAAAATCGTTAATAACATCGATAACGTAAATTTTGACAAATTGTTCACTTTCGATAACAGTAATACTCGCAATAACGGATTCAAGTTGCGTGGCAGACGTTTCATTACTAATATCGCTAAAAACTTCTTTACGTTTAAAGTAATTGATAAATGGAATAATCTTCCCGCGTCAGTCGTTCATTCTACCAGCGTTAATGTGTTTAAGAACCGTCTTGACAGACATTTTAAAAATATTAACGTTGTTTAAAATTAAAAAAGAAAGTTAACAACAGGAGCTCTGGTGGTGGTGCTCGAGGATGAGTC
This sequence comes from Bathynomus jamesi, assembly GCA_023014485.1. Lineage (NCBI taxonomy): Eukaryota > Metazoa > Arthropoda > Malacostraca > Isopoda > Cirolanidae > Bathynomus > Bathynomus jamesi. Next base: position 499,764 of record JAJOZX010003490.1, read on the forward strand.
TGTTGACGATGAATGCCAGCTTGTGACATGCCAGCGTGTGATGCCAGCAATAAAAAAAAAAAAAAAAAAAATTAGACTAACACGAATGTAGATGTAGCTCATAGCGTAAACTAACCCACTTTTTGTTTAACTTTACCTACTTTTTTTTTTTTTTTTCCTCCTTACTTTGCATGTCTAACTCTTTCTTGCATGTTTGTAGTTTGCATGGTATGACAGTGAGTTAAGACTGTTTGCATGGTTTGTAAGCGTTCTTATTTACTTCTTTTCATTTTTACCCTCTCCTATATTCTCCGACTATTTTTCTGACTTGTCGGCAGTGGCCGGCGGATGATGATGGTGAGACTTTTTCCCTCTTTTTCTGAATGAATGTTAACCCACGAATGATAGGTGTTGCTCCTTACTTAACCCCTTATTCTCCTCTCTTCTCTTAACCCCTACTCTCTCCTTTCTCTCGGGCTAGCCTTAGAGTGGATCTTAGGGTCTTTGTTAGCCTTAGCTTCTGTAGATCTCATCATCATCATCATCATCATCATCACCATCATCATCATGGAATCCGTAGTTAGGATCGTATTATCGATCACTTAGAAAGTAGGGGTTTGATTAATAGTAGTCAGCACGGGTTTCGACGCCATAGGTCTTGTTAACAAATTTGTTAGAATTTTATAACGAAATAGTGCGCGAATACGATAGGCATAGGGCAGCTGACGTTATTTATTTAGATTTTAAAAAGGCGTTCGATACAGTTCCGCATAGGAGACTAATTGCGAAGGTTAAAGCGCACGGTATCCGCGGTCAGGTAGCTAACTGGTTAGAAGAATGGCTTCGTGCTAGGAGGCAGAGGGTCGTAGTTAATGGTAGTGAATCGGGTGGTTAGAGGTAGGTAGTGGTGTCCCACAGGGTTCAGTGTTAGGCCCATTGTTATTCGTAATTTACATTAACGACATAGATGTAGGATTGATTAGTAACGTGTCAAAATTCGCGGACGATACTAAAATAGGCGTAAGGTTGTTAACGAGGACGATAGAAATAGGATCCAAGACGATGTAGATAGGATTATGGAGTGGACGGATAAGTGGCAGATGCAATTTAACGTAGATAAATGTAAAGTTTTTGCATATAGGTTCTCGCAACAATAATTACGTGTACACGATGGATGATAGGGATTTAGCGAGCGTTGACGAGGAAGTAGATTTAGGCGTACGCGTAACTAAAGATTTAAAGGTTAGGAACCAGTGCCTGGAGTCTTGCGCAAAAGCTAATAGGATGTTAGGCTTCATAGCGCGTAATTTCGAATTTAAATCGAAGGATATTATATTGCCCCTTTACAAGTCCCTAGTCAGGCCTCATTTGGAATATGCCGTTCATTTTGGTGCCCGTACTTGCGTGAGGATATTGATAGGTTAGAAAGGGTTCAGCGTCGTGCCACGAAACTTATTCCGGCATTGCGCAATAAGCCTTATGAAGATAGGATTAAAGTGTTAGACTTGTATTCACTCGAAACTAGGAGATTAAGGGGGAGCTTATGAAGTTTTCAAAATCGTTAATAACATCGATAACGTAATTTTGACAAATTGTCACTTTCGATAATAGTAATACTCGCAATAACGGATTCAAGTTGCGTGGCAGACGTTTCATTACTAATATCGCTAAAAACTTCTTTACGTTTAAAGTAATTGATAAATGGAATAATCTTCCCGCGTCAGTCGTTCATTCTACCAGCGTTAATGTGTTTAAGAACCGTCTTGACAGACATTTTAAAATATTAACGTTGTTTAAATTAAAAAAGAAAGTTAACAACAGGAGCTCTGGTGGTGGTGCTCGAGGATGAGTCTGTTGACGATGAATGCCAGCTTGTGACATGCCAGCGTGTGATGCCAGCAATAAAAAAAAAAAAAAAAAAAAAAAATTAGACTAACACGAATGTAGATGTAGCTCATAGCGTAAACTAACCCACTTTTTGTTTAACTTTACCTACTTTTTTTTTTTTTCTTATCCTCCTTACTTTGCATGTCTGTAACTCTTTCCTTGCATGTTTGTAGTTTGCATGGTATGACAGTGAGTTAAGACTGTTTGCATGGTTTGTAAGCGTTCTTATTTTACTTCTTTTCATTTTTTACCCCTCTCCTATATTCTCCGACTATTTTTCTGACTTGTCGGCAGTGGCCGGCGGATGATGATGGTGAGACTTTTTCCCTCTTTTTCTGAATGAATGTTAACCCACGAATGATAGGTGTTGCTCCTTACTTAACCCCCTACTCTCTCCTTTCTCTCGGGCTAGCTTAGAGTGGACTTAGGGTCTTTGTTAGCCTTAGCTTCTGTAGATCATCATCTTTCACCCCTCTCCTATTCTCTCCGACTATTTTCTGACTTGTCGGCAGTGGGCGCGGATGATGATGGTGAGACACTTTTCCTCTTTTTCTGATGAATGTTAACCATGAGTGATAGGTGTTGCTCTTACTTAACCCCTTATTCTTTCTCTTCTCTTAACCCGCTACTCTTTCCTTTCTCTCGGGCTAACTTAGAGGGATTTTAGGGTCTTTGTTAGCCTTAGCTTCTGTAGATCTGTAGATCATCATCATCATCATCATCATCATCATCATCAAATCATCATGAATACGATAGGCATAGGGCAGCTGACGTTATTTATTTAGATTTTAAAAGGCGTTCGATACAGTTCCGCATAGGATGTTAGGCTTCATAGCGCGTAATTTCGAATTTAAATCGAAGGATATTATATTGCCCCTTTACAAGTCCCTAGTCAG